>CM053790.1:683494288-684094288 GCA_028749045.1 Cupressus sempervirens
AAATAGGGTATACAAGTGAAGGAATGACAAGGCAGAGAAAAAGAGATACAGAGTATCAAAATAATCAGTGCAAGAAAAATCTAGCATAAGGAGTTTTGGATATAGAAATGGCACATCAGCTCAAGGGGAGTTACAAGTTTTGAGGTATATAGTCTTCTACAACATTTTGAACAAGCTTTTGATTTTTTTTACATATGCCAAACAAGATGTATATTATAATCATAGAGATCAGATTCATAATGATTAGTTAAATTTTTTTGACACTCATGTCAAAGGGGGAGATTGTTGGTCTTAGATTGGTTTTGACAATTGAGTGTCAACACACTTAATAAATTTCTAAGTTGATGTCAAGTATAACATAGATGCCAAGCTACAGTATGTGTTGAGCCAAAAGTTTAATAGGTGCCAAGTTATTCAAGTGCTAAGTGACAATTGATGCCAAGCTACTGTATGTGCCAAGAAAAGTATAGGTGCTGAGCAAGACAAAGTTACTATAGGAGTTGAGCAAGACATAATTCCTATATTTGTCGAGCATCAGTAATCAGTCAGTGTCAAGTAACATAGAATCAACATAAGAGTTTTTGCCTTTACAAACTCAAATGTAAACTATTTTTGAGTTAACACAAAATGAATCTTGAAGGATCTAAAAGATAAGATCAAATCTATAACATTCTCTATGTAATCAGCATGCAACCAGTCAAAAAAATGGAAAGAATTGAGTAGGAAAGATGGATGAATCTCGATCATAGATTCATACCTAACCCTAAGTCCCAAAACCATTTTAAGGAGGTTGAAACCCCATAATTCAATGTCATGTGGGAATGCATAAGAGAATGCTAGAAAATTTTTGAAGGAAGTGAAAGGGGTGTGAAAACTTAGAGGAAGAATAGCATTGCAGAATCAATTGATTAGAATAGAGTATCAACACTTCAAATAGAGTTATATTAGATCAAGAAGGATCAAATTAGATTGGATAGAAGAAGGATCTAGAATTAGCAATTGAAGACTATAAGTCATGAGGTCAACACATTCTACTATAATTTCTAGCTATTGTATTAGGAGAATGAAAATTGTATGATGATAGGTTGGTTTAACATCCATTTTGTAGAACCATTAACAAGGTGTTAAATTGTTTAACAAGGTAACAACCCAAGTGAGTGTTTGTAAATCCTTTAAAATAGGTCACTTTTAATAGGGTGTAGAGCCTTTAATAGGGCAGGCCTTTCATAGGGTAGACCATTGATGATGGTCAAACTTTATAACCTTGGCAAGTTACATATTGCTACAGTGATAAGTTGTAGGTGTCATCCCCACCCCAATTTTACCTTCTTATTTTGGAGGGTTTTTGGGTGATCAAATCTTATCTTATTTATTTTCATGCATGACTTTATCTTTGTGTTAATTAGATGTGTTAGATACATGTGATTGATTTCAATTTTAGAGGTTAAAGTTTGTTACTCTGGTTCAACCTCCACCTCCCCCTTTTAGAAGTAAATCTTTCCACTTATAAATTCCAACATAGAAGACTATCATCTATACTACAAGAAAAATGAGAAGTTTGAGTTGAGAGCCTACATTGATACTGATTGGGCTGAAAATATGGATGATAGAAAGAGCACTATTGGACTAGAAAGAAACAAAATTGCATATCTCAATCTACTATTGAAGCTAAATATGTTACTACTGCAATAAATTGTACAAATATTGTATGGATCAAACAACTACTCAAAGGTATGAATGAGGAAATCACTAAACCTATGATGCTTTAATGTGATAACAAAAAGTGCTATAAATATATTAAATAATCTTTTGATGCATACAAAAACTAAGCACATTGTAATCAAGTATTATTATTTGAGAGGTGAAGATGGAATATGTGAATTTACAAAAGAAAAAATAGTTGATAACTTCAAAAAACCATTACCTAAGGATGGTCATGAGTATCTAAGATGTAAAGTAGGGGTAATACCACTATCCAAGTCTTTTTAAAAAGCATGAGAAGTGCCCTGCATCAACTGAGATGATTAGCATATGCTATGCATTGATGCAATGGATCTTACTTTAGGGGCTTCTTAAAGTAATGAAATATTTGGAGCTGCAAATCAATCACAAGGTAGGTGACAGAGGTAGAAACTAAAAATTTTCATATTTGCATATTATGATGACAAGTCTTTGGCAATTGTTTTCAAAGAGGGGGAAATACAAAAAAGGGGGAAATATAGAATACCAAACACAGTGAGAAAATAGAAGAAACATGGAATATATACTCAGAGGGATATAGTGTACCTAGTGATATAATTATAGAGAGAGAAATGATTAAAAGACATACAAATACCTAGTAAGAGGGAGATAGTGCTAAGGGAGATACAAGAAAAAAATAGGCTGAGATATATACCTAAATATTAGAAAGAGGAAGTGATCAAGAGGGAGTCATAATAATGAGTTGATTGTCTATTGATCAGAATAGAATTTTTGTGACCTATACAGAAGATGAAAGTTTTTGATAAAGGGAGACATTTCAATAGAATAAATTATTTTATTTTTGGTATTGGTTTTCCATCAACGAAGATTGCTGAAAATAGAATGATACAAGTATGAGAATGTGTTTCAATCATTATTTTGTCACTAATTTCAAACCTATTACTTGCTAGTAAGACAACTTCTTATTTGATTTGAGTACTATAATTTGTTTTATTGATGAGGAGGATTTGATCAAATGAGAAAAGAAAAGCACCTAGAGAAAAGGTTAAGGTATGGTATGAAAAACGAGTACAAATATCAATTAAGACAATGATGATATAGTACATTGATTATCTAATTATTGTTGCAAATGTTGGATACATTGAATATGTCTAGAATAACAAGTAAGAAGAATTGAGTTTGCTAAGCTTGATTGAGTGGGCTATAGGTGCCAAGAAAAGTTAGTGCAAGCTAAGCAAAAAATTAGTTGGAGCCAAGAAAAGTCAAAGTTGAATGTATGTTGAGTGATACAATGTAAGCCAAGTAAAGTTTAGTTGATGTCAAGTACTATGAAACTTTAGTTTGTATTGAGTGATCTAGTTGATGATGAGTGGAGGAAAAGTATGGAAACCAAGTGCCAGTATTCATACTAAACCATATTAAACTATGATGAGTCTGTGGCACAAAATTCATGGTAAACTATTTTGAGGTAAATTCAAAAAGGATTGAAGGAGAAGTTTCTAGAAGGGACTAAAATGAAAAAATGGGTAGATTCATAGAATCCTAGCTAATCCTACCTAACCCTAAAATGAACGATAGAGGATGAATGGAAAATGATCTTAATTTTCTATTTATAAAGATAATTGGTCAATGTTTGAGAATCTAAATTAGACAAGAGGTCTAAGGTATCTTCATTTAGAAACCAAATAGAAGAGATTTCTATTGGAAAGCAAAAGCAAGAAGGCTTAAGAGTATGAATGTTTGAAGGGTGAACAAGCTATTAGAGTTGAAGTGTGTGAAAGCCAAGAAGAATGGAGGACTAAAAAAAAAAATTTGTAATCTACAAGTGCGTTGTAATTTGTTATTAGATCAAGCCTTACTATTACTTTATAATCATTGTACTAATCTAGGGTAAATCCTTTGGATTAAGGTTGACCTAATAGTCATTTATAAAATCCTTTAACTAGGTGACATTCCAAGTAAATAATCTAAATTCCTCTAACAAATCTCACTCCTAATAGGGTGATTGAAATCCTCTAACCAAATCACATTTAATAGTTTGTATTGTAACCTTTAATAGGGTTGGCCTTTTATAGGGTATCACTTTAGAAGAGTGAGAATCTGTAGCATGTTAATGGTGGTTTTTCCCAAATTGGGTTTCCACATAAAATAATTGTGTCAAATGTGTTATTGAATCTATTATGTTTTATGCTTACATTTTTGCAAAGTTGATTTGGTAGTAACCTACAAAGTTTAAGTGATTGTATGATCTAATGGATGCATGCATGAATATGTTTTATGAATATGGTTTCACTAAGCTATGAAAAATTTTATTTGTACATCTGGACCTTGGATAACTGATTCACCCCTTGTCTTAGTTATTCTAAATAATTCCAATATTTGTGAGAAAAAATGAATGGCTGGTAAGGTTATTCACAACAAGAAGATATAGTTGATTAGGAAACATTTGCACCTATTTCTAGAATAGAAGTAGTTATAATGTTTTTGACATATGAATCTAAAAAGAAATTCAAATTATATCAAATTGATGCCATATCAACATTTTTGAATGGATAGCTTGAGGAAGAAGTTTAAATTGAGCAACTTGAAGGTTTTCCTTTAATAGAAGAAGAAGATATAGTTTGGAAGTCGAAGAAAGAATTATATGGATATAAACAAGCACCTAGATCATGGTATATGAGATTGAACAAATATTTAGAAAAATTAGGATTCTCTATAGGTATGACATGCAATAATTTATATTTGAAGGAGATTGAGAATGGTTTACTAATTGTTGAAGTGTTTGTGGATTACATAATATTTGGAGATGATGATGAAGAAAGTGAAGCATTTGATGGTACAATTAAGGAGTTTGATATGAGAATGACTCTTGAGATAAATTATTTTTTGGGATTGCAGATTGGGCAAAATAATTATGGCATTTTCTTATCAAAAATTAAGTATTTTAAAGACTTGTTGAAAAATTT
Source organism: Cupressus sempervirens (assembly GCA_028749045.1). Classification (NCBI taxonomy): domain Eukaryota; kingdom Viridiplantae; phylum Streptophyta; class Pinopsida; order Cupressales; family Cupressaceae; genus Cupressus; species Cupressus sempervirens. The sequence continues at coordinate 683,498,956 of CM053790.1, forward strand.
AGTTTGGAAATTTGTAAAACTATTAGTACACTTATGGTAATTGGTCACAAGTTATCTAGAAAATATAAGATGCCTATTTTTGAATAGAAGCAGTAAACGTCTATTATTGGAGGTTTGCAACATTTGACTCACACAAGACTTAATATAGCTAATGTAGTTAGCATTGTAGCAAGATATCAAGATGATCCTAAAGAATCATATTCTATAGAACTGAAAAGGATTTTCAGATATTTGAAGGGTATACCTAATTTTTAGTTATGGTATGATATGGGTGAGAGCACGAAGATGGTGTACAAGAAGAAGTCGTATAAGTGGACACCCTTTTTTCTAAAATAAGGTGAATATGAAATTGGAGGAGACATTTGAGGCTCATCCACTTAGATTAACAATATGTATAAAATATATAAATTTTGGTGCTTTCAATCTAATTTCTAAAATACTAGAGTTTTTTAAAAATGGATAAGATTAGGTGGGTCAAACCCTGTGCACACAAGAAAAAGTTCCTAATTTTTTTAGAAAACATAACATAGTTGTTTTCATGTACAACACAAATGACATATTTATATTTATTATTTTGCATAAACCTTTGCTAGGATGATAGTTATGAGTTATGTCTAGAATTTTTGTAATTTTTTGATGAGTATTTTTTTCTTATGAATTATTAAAATGACTAAATCATAAAATTTTGATACTTGTTCATGTGTTGAGCATAACTTGCATTAAAATAAATGAAAATGTAACTTTTTATAATAAAAAGTGTATAGAATTAAGTGTAGAAAAAGAATATATAATTTATTTTGAATTTGGTTAAGTATATCAAAATTTATTTAAAAATGGTAGACATATGTCTCTAAGCATTGGTAAAAGTAATTAAAGTATGCATTATTAATATTCTCCAAAATAGAAAAATTTATATGGTTAGAAAGTTAAGAAAATGTGTAATATTATGGTAGTAATTTTAGAGATACTCACTTCATCATTAGCAAACCTAATGAAGGAAAATATGAGAATTCATCTTTAAAGATGAGAAAACATCTAAAGGAAAAAAAATTGGAGATAAAATAGTCTCCCAAGCCTTTGGGTCATTTCCCTATGCTATCACCAAGCCATAACCTAATCGGGTTATGAAAATGAAAAAGTGCATTCAAAACCCAATCAGGTTTTGAAGAAGTAAAATTTACTTGTTAAAAACATGATCAAGTTTTGAAGAACTAAAAGTAGGCTTTACTCCAAAGTTCATAACTTTTACATACAGAGTCTGATTGACTCTATTCAAAATGCCTTGGAAAGATATTAAAGAGATATACAACATGATATAGATAAGTGAATCCTATGTCATCAAAATTTTATTTGAAATTAATTTGATTTAAGAATAATCTAAAATAGGTTGTCATTGTTTTCCAAATGTGTAATCAATAGGTAAACACAAATGCTAACATATTATTAATTCTCTCTCTCAAAAATACATGCACACACTCACTAACTAAATAAATCTTAATATATATCTCTTACTAACTCCTAACCTCTCATATTCTTTAAACTAAATCCTAACCTCTCTCTCTCTCTCTCTCTCTCTCTCTCTCTCTCTCTCTCTCTCTCTCTCTCTCTCTCTCTCTCTCCCTCTCTCTCTCTCTCTCCATACACACACACACACACACACACACACACACACACACACACACACACACACAAAGCCCCCTCTCTCTTACTAACCCCAAATCTCTCTCTCTCTCTCCATCTCATCACCTAATATCTCTCTTTATCCTACCCCCCCTCTCACACTCCCTCTCTCTCTTACTCTCTATACTTTCTCTCTATCTCTCTATCTTATCCATTTGAGAGATAGAGAGAAGATAGAGAGAGAGAGCGAGAGAGAGAGAGAGAGAGAGAGAGAGAGAGAGAGAGAGAGAGAGAGAGAGAGAGAGAGAGAGAGATTAGGGGTTGGTATGAGAATGAGAGAGATTAAGAATTAGTAAGACATAGATTAGGAGCTAGTGAGTGAATGAGTGAGTGGGTTTTTGTGTGAGAAAGATATAGAGGGAGTGAGAGGGATGATATAAATATAAAAACTATGATAATAATCTTACCTACCTATTTTCTCCATGTTTGGAAAATAGTGACTACTTATTTTAGACCACGATTGATTATAATGGATGGTAAAGAAAATATTGATTTTAAACTATTATTTTAGTTGCATTAGGTTGTAGATCTTTTCAATATGTTTTCAAATCATTTATAATGGTGTCAATCAGAGTCTGGATGTGAAAGTTATGGCTTTCAGGATGGAGCCTATTTTTATTTCTTCAATACTTGATTGGGTTTTGAATAGATTTTATATATATTTTTTCTAGGCTTGGTAACCAAGCCTAGCTACTTTTTTTAATTTCATATAACCCAATTAGGTTATGAATAACTTGATTGGGTTATTAATATTTTTTGTTTTTATTTTTAATGGTTTCCACTAAATTGTACACTATCTTGGTGCACACATCCACATATCAAATGAGTTTACCTTATGTTTATATACCTATGTGGATTGGGTAGGAAGTATAGATTATAGAAAGAGTACAAGTGGTTGAGTATTTTTCTTAGGAGGAAGATTGGTTCCTTAGCTAATCAAGAAATAAGACTATATTTTATAGAGAACAATAGGATTAGAGTATCTAGTAGTAACCAATAATTATAATCAAATCATGTGGATGAAGAAAATTTTGAAGGATATTGGAGTTGAGTTTACTAATATTTTTATCATACATTGTGATAACACAAGTATAATGAGTTTTCTTAAGAATCTTGTTTTGCATTAAAGAAAAACACATATTTATTAAGTATCATGTTTTGTGAGAGAAAGTTACAGAGAAAGAGATCATATTGGAGTATATCAATACAAAGGAGTAGATAGAAGATATATGTATAAAGAATTTTCTTAAAGGATATGTTTAAGTACTTGAGAGATATGCTTGGGGTTCTGCCCTTGCCTACTTCTAAGTAGTTGATGCAGAGATTTCATCAGTCTAGTGGTACAAAGAACTATTCTTTATCTAGACTAGATTCTTGATGCTTGCTATATGTGGAATTATATCTATGATTGAGTTGAGTTATGAATGACTCTTGGTAAGTGGTATTTAAACAATTTTATTAGACACTTTAGCTTATGGAAGATCTTGAGCAGCAAAATTGACATAATGATGCATTTTTTATTGATGTTAATGGGGGAGAAGATGTACATAAAAACTATCTCATGGTACATTGGGAGAAGTATACATGAAATAAGAAGATAATCAATGGGTGGGTAGGGTAATGCATTGATGGAGAGATGATCTTGAGATTGAGATTTGGGAAAATAAAGCGTATAGTTGAGCATTTGTAGAAGAGTATTTGGTATTCTTAGAATTTAGATGTTTTTCATCTATGTAGCCATCGATGCAAAAGGGGGAGATTGTTAGCATATGGTATTCCTATTGGAGACTATGCTATCATTGTTGGACTACTGGGGAGATTGTTAGTTTGATTGTGTGTTGAATTCATGATTGTGTTTGTCACTAATGTCAACATATATGATATTCTATGAAGATTGATAGAGCAACAGAAAGAGATTGAGGTCATGTGGTTTTAGGATTTTTGACAAGGCTATGTGTAGTTAAGGATGTGTTCTATAGAGTGTCTTGAGTATATAATTAAGTATGTATGTGGAAATATGAAGATAAATGGTAGTTATTCAAGATTTATTGAAGACAATATGCTGGTAGAGTTCCTCGGAATCAATTAATGTTGTTTTGATTATATCTACAAATAGAATATGGTTAAGCATGATTGTAAAAAGGTAGAATACATGATGAAGATGGTGTGTTGATCACACTAAGTCAGATGTTTCATATCTAAAGGATTATGAAGACTACGAGCTCATAGAATTATGAAATTGTGTAAAGATGTAATGTAACATGTCTTATATTATCTTAATGTAGTCCCATATTAATTTTAAATTGACAAAATCCTCAAGGCCAATGTTCTAGGATTAACTATAGATAGAAATAATAGTTACATCCAAATATAAAAAATATCATAAAATAATAGATCACACATAAGAGAACGCAAGACATAGGGCTTTAACCTAGTTCACCCAATCAATAGGCTACGTTGACCAACAACAACTCGAATATTATTATTATGTAGTGATTATAATCAACAATTCCTTATAGGTTAATACAACCACAAGAAGCTACTATATCATCACAAATTATGAAATCCCTAACTCTAATTCATTTTATACAAGCTTTTTCCACTTACAAAATTAGGGATAAAATAAATCATCCAATAGAAAAATAACATCTGACACCTTTACAATAGTGAGTCATTTTTGGCTTCTAGGGCACTACCCCTAGGCATTTCCCCTTGACCCACCCTATACTACAATAGGGAGTGCACCTAGGGTACTACCCCTTGACCCTGTCTTGGGGGCACTATCCCCAAACCCTTGTAGAAATAATCTAAGGGAAAATTGAATTGAATAAACCACTAAGTTTGATTAGGCTCCACATCACAACAATCTCCAACATGTAGATTAATAAGATTCCACAATAATAACCTCCCACTTGATGACTGATCATAGAACCACTAAACTTATAGCTCCCACTAGAATATCAAACCACCTTGGAATTTATCATTCTTCTGTTTTGTTCAATCTAGAAGACCAACCGAAGTTAAAGAGGAGTTCAGCTTCTCCCTTGTTACTAACTTAGTAAATATTATTGGAAATCTAAGAGGAGTAACCAAGATGGGAGGGGTGAATAAGTTACTACTAAAATAAAGCCTATATCCCTTAAATGTCAATACAAATCAAAACATAAACTCTAACTAAACAATATTCTTCTATTACTCGAAAAACACACATGCACTCAATTTACACTAACAAATGTTATAACTTGGAAAACACTAAAATAGTAGCAGTAACTCAGCAAATGCAAATCTTAAGATAGTTTTTTTTATTAGCCTTATTTAACTTAGTTGCATACACATGAAAAAAAAACATGAACACAATTGACACAAAGGTAGAAAACCAATTTGGGAAAAACCACCAATTGTAACTAGTTACCATTTTTCACTCTTCTAAAGTGAGTCCTATTAAGAGATTTAATTAGCCTATTAGGAGTGACCTTGTTATAGGTCTTTAGACACTTCAATCTAGAAATTCCACCTTGTTAGAGGATTTACAAATAGTTTTTGAGACAACTCTATTCAGAGATTTAGATAATTGATACAATGGTTAGACAGTAACAATGAGATGACCTAATTTCTAATGTAACTAAATTGCTAATTAGGAAACTCAATTTTGGCTTTTATACTTGATCCTTTCTTATTGAATGTATCTTTGTAGATCAACAAGGATATACTTCTTACACTTCTAATTGGCTTCCTCTAAGCATCTTTGAATCTTCTGTTATGTTTAACACATTCAATCCTTAACTTGACCTTATATTTATATCATACATATTGTCAAGTTGCCTTGAATACAACTTAGATTACTTTAATATTCATCTCCTCATATGGCTAGAACCAACAAACAAATCAATTGAACTCAATATGTCAAAACAAGAAAAATCATTTGTTAGCTAACCTTGTTCAATAGATGCTAACTCAAGAATGATTTTCCTATGTTAAGCAAGTGAACTTGATTAACACTGTAATCTCACAAAGTTACTTTGGTAACCAAGTGACCTTAGTTAACACTGGTTCCATCCAAATTTTTCTTCATTAACTGAGTGAGCTTGGTTAACACTCAACTTTTGTAAACTTTCTTACGTCACCTTACTGAACTCAGTAGACTGTCTTATGAAATTAGAAAAAATTGGAATGCTTAGTAGACATAGGAAACTATCTTCATTGCTTCAGTGAGCTCAGCATACACTGACTAGAAATGATATGACATTTGGTGTAACATCAAAGACAGTACGTAGCTAATCTTTTTTTTCAACAATCTCCCTCTTTTGCATTGATGAAAACACAACATTTCATAATATAATGAAATGTTAGAGCAAGAATAAAGTAAGGAACATATCCTTAGTTTCATTATGATTATCATCCATGAGAACTCCCTCTATCAATGTGAACTCCCTCTGCAAAAATTTCCTTTTTTAATGTCAACCCAAGTTCTCCCTCTTTCACATCTATGCAAGTAATAAATTTTTTGTTAAATATATACTCTCCCTCTTTATAAAATTTCTATGAGATATGATAGCAAACTTATCCCTCTTTGACATCCCATACGAAAGACAATACTCAGATAATATCAATGTATCATATATATTGATTCATATGCAATGTGCCCTTTTCAATACTACATCAACTAACTAATCTTCAACATGCTATGGTTGATGCATGACTAAATTTCATTTAGTGAGCTTTAGATGGGGGAATGACCCCTATCTTACCTCTTTGATACAATAATGCATCCTTAGGTAATGTCTTAGTTAATATGTCTGCAATTTGTTCTTTAGTATTCACATATTGCAATCTTACCTCTTTATCTTGTACAAATTCTCTCAAAAAATGATATTTTATAGAAATGTGCTTGGTTTTCATATGCATAAAAAGATTCTTTGATATATTAATTACACTGGTGTTATCACAGAATATAATCACTGAATCCTTGATTTCTATCTTCATACTTGCCCATAGTTGCTTAAACCAAACAACATTAGAATATCTATCTTCAAAATCTTCTTTTGATAGAAAAATTTCCTTTTTTAATGTCAACCCAAGTTCTCCCTCTTTCACATCTATGCAAGTAATAAATTTTTTGTTAAATATATACTCTCCCTCTTTATAAAATTTCTATGAGATATGATAGCAAACTTATCCCTCTTTGACATCCCATACGAAAGACAATACTCAGATAATATCAATGTATCATATATATTGATTCATATGCAATGTGCCCTTTTCAATACTACATCAACTAACTAATCTTCAACATGCTATGGTTGATGCATGACTAAATTTCATTTAGTGAGCTTTAGATGGGGGAATGACCCCTATCTTACCTCTTTGATACAAAAATGCATCCTTAGGTAATGTCTTAGTGAATATGTCTGCAATTTGTTCTTTAGTATTCACATATTGCAATCTTACCTCTTTATCTTGTACAAATTCTCTCAAAAAATGATATTTTATAGAAATGTGCTTGGTTTTCATATGCATAACAAGATTCTTTGATATATTAATTACACTGGTGTTATCACAGAATATAATCACTGAATCCTTGATTTCTATCTTCATACTTGCCCATAGTTGCTTAAACCAAACAACATTAGAATAATTAACTACTACTTCCACATATTTTTCCTCTATTGTGGACTGAGAAATATAATTTTTCTTCTTACTTGTCTAATATACTAGTCATTTACCAAGAAAGAATGCTCCACCACTAGTGCTATTTCTATCATCAATAGTTCCTACCTAAGCAACATCTATGAATTCTTTTAAATCCAAATTTCCTTCTTTTTTGTACCATTATCCACTCTTTAGTACCCTTTAGATACCTAATGATTCTCTTTATTTCCATCATGTGATTTTCTTTAGGATTTTTTGAGAATCTTGCTAGCATACCAACTATTAATGTAATATCAGGCCTTGTGTGCACTACATATTGCAATTTTTCAATTATTGATCTATATGTGGTCTATTGTACCTCTTTGGAATCATCATTTTTGGAAACCTTATGTCGAGTAGAAATAAGTGTTCCAACTAGTCTTGAATCTTCCATTCCAAACTTCTTTAGTATCTCCTTGATATATTTGGATTGAGTGATGTAAATATCATCTTTCTTCTGTTGGATCTACAATCTAACAAAGCATTTTATCTCTCCAAACATGGACATCGCAAATTTTTTACTCATCTCTTCTAAAAGTGCCTTGCATAAGTCATCATTTCCTATAAATAATGTGTCATCCACAAAGATTTCAACTAACACAATTTTGTTGTCTAGTCCATCTTTGATGTACAAGCTATTATTATCATTTTCTCTTTGAAAACCAATGTTTATCAAGTAATTATGAAGTCTTTCATACCAAGCTTTGGGAGTTTTCTTGAGACAATATAGTGATTTGTGTAATTTACAGACCATGTCCTTTTTGCTAGGATCTAGAAAACCTTTAGGTTGTTCTATGTAAACTTCTTCTTCAAGAATTCCTTTCAAGAATGCAAATTTTACATCAATTTGATAAACTTTCAATCCTTTATGTACAAAATGAGCAATTAAAGTTCTAACACATTCTAATCTAGTAACAAAAGAAAAATTTCCACCATATTCAATAACTTCTTCTTGATGATAACCTTTTCATACTAACCTTGCTTAATTTTTGGAAACTTCTCCATCTTCATTCAATTTATTTTTGAAAACCCATTTTGTGTCAATTACATTTTTATCCTTGGGTCTAGGAACAAGAGTCCAAGTTTTATTCCTCTCTATCTATTCTATTTCTTCATCTATAGATTCAATCCAACTTTCATCATCCAAAGCATCTTTCACTAATCTAGGTTCAAATTCAGAAAGCAAACATGTACCTCTTAATTTCTTTCTTATCATTGTTCCATCTAACTTGTCTCCAATGATGTGATCAGGTGCATGATATGTTTTGACATATCTTGCTAGCATAGGTACTTTGAATTTATAATTTTTTCTACTAACCTCACCATGATCTTTTGTATCAAGCTTAAGTCCCATTGTGTATGACTCAGGTCCATCAAACTCAATTTTCTCTCGCAATAGTTCGTTAGCATCTGATGGCAACTTCGGCCCTTCAAATAGTGACTTCGGTTCACTGGTTGCAACTCGATAGCTTTTGGAGTTTTTAGGGGCTCAGGAAGAGAAATTTTCTAACTTCTAATTTGATTTGGCACTATATCAGGTTCATAGTAGATAAACCTTCTATAATCCTCAGGTTCTTTGTTGCTTTCTTCTTCACTCTTTTTTACAAACTCATCAATTCTTACATGCACACTTTCTATGATCTTATGAGTTGAAAAATTCAAACATTCATATGCTTTACTTCTACAGGAGTATCCTAGGAATATTTCATCATCACCTTTGATATCAAATTTACCTTTCCTAGATTCCTTCAAGATATAACATTTTCTACCAAATACTTTCAAGTAACTTACATTAGGTTTGTAGCCATACCATCCTTCATAAGGAGTTTGATTTGAGTCTTTCTTCAACTTTACTCTATTCAAGGTTCTTGCACAATTGATGATGGATCTATTCCTTCTTTCACCTATACCATTCTATTATGGTGTACCAAGGGTTGAAATTTGTCTCTTAATTCCTCTTTCAATGCATAATTGATTGAACTCATTTGAAATGAATTCACAACCTTTGCCTAATCTCAAACACTTTAGCTTCTTTCTAGTTTCTTTCTTTATTTTTTTCTAGATACCACTTAAATTTTTGAAATGCTTCATACTTTTCTTTTAGATACATTACAATCACCATTCTAGAGTAATCATCAACAAAAAGAATAAATTACTGATCTCCACTATAAGTCTCGATTCCGATAGGTCCATATAAGTTTCTATGAACTAGCTCCAAGATTTCTTCAGAATGATAGTCCTTTCTTTTGAAACTTATCCTTCCCATCTTGCTAATTTGATGACAATTTTTTCATAGGCCCATTTTAGGTTTCCTTAAGCTAGGAATACCTCTTACTCTTTTCTTCTTGCTTATCTTGATTAGATTATCAAAGTTCGCATGACATAACCTTTTATGTCACAACTAGCTTTCTTCTACTTGAGCAATAAAACATGAAATTTCACTAAGATCAAGGTAGAATACGTTACCTTTTGTTTTTTGGAAGACTTGACTAAATTTATTTTTCCATCTAGCACTTTGGCCTTCCCATTCTTGAATTCTATCTTGAATCCATGTTATTCAATTGTGCCACACACAGTTTCATTGGTTAGTGAGATACAACCTTTTCCCTTTATGTTGCATGGTTTATGGTCTCCAAACCTTACACTTCCACTATCATAATGCTTCATATGTTCAAACTTTGTTTTTCCACCATTATATGGTGTAAGCATCCACTATCAGTAATCCATGTATCAATTTTGCTAACATGAGAGAAAAGTGCCACTTTTTCTCTTTCATCATTAGATTTATCTTTTACAATAATATATACCATTTCATCATCTTCACTACTATCTGAATCTTTAGCCATAAAAAAAGTTTTCTTACCTTTGTCCCTATAATATTTTAGTTCTTAAAATCCTTCTTGGGTTTGTATTTGTTGTGCTTCTTTTCATCTTTGTCTTCTCTATTTGGACATCTTGCAACAATGTGTCCAACTTCTTCACAAGAGAAACAAATTAAAGGAATCTTTCCTTTCAACTTTCCTTTGCTTTTGGGATATCTTCCTACAAGAAACACCTCAGTAGTTTCAAGGTCACTATCAAAACTATCTTTCTCTTCACATTTAGATTGTTTGGGTTTTGACCTTTTGGCTTTCTTCTTGAGTGATAGCATGGCTTCAAATGTAGACTCAAGATTGCTAGAACTAGAAACATAATTATTATTGTTATTGTTAATCTTAGATTGGTTTTGACTAGCAAGTTTCTATACACTTAAGTCATTTACTTAGTTCATGCCAAACAACTAACATATCCTAAGCACAATATATAAGTTAAATTTGCTAAGTAAATAATGAGTGTCGAGTCACTCATATACCAAGTAGACAGTATATGCTGAGTGATTCAAGAGATGAGCAAGCATTGCATGACAATTCATTCAAATGTTAGGTGACAACATTGAAGTCATTATGTGTCAAGCACCAGGGACTTTAGATATCAAGTAACATACTTTTGTCATAATTGTTTGTATTGGAAAAAATTACTATGAAAATCATTTTTGAGCCTACTTAAAGATTAAATTAAGATATTATGGAAATAAGGATGAATCTTAAGCTGGAATTCCTATTTATTATATGCAGCCAATTAAGTAAGGGGAAGGTTTAAGAAAAAATATGGATGAATCACAGTTGTTGATTCATACCTAACCCTAAGTCACTTAGGTCTTCTTAAGAAGGATGAACCCTAAATTTATAAACATGATGAGTGAGAAAGGGAATCAATGAATGATCAATGAGAGTTTTGTATGATCATTATTAAGACATTCTAATAGGTGAATCAGTCAAATCTCTTAACAAAGTAGTCTTAATAGGTTGTATTGAAATCCTTTAACAAGGTGTTTATTTAATTGTGAGTTGAAGTCCTTTAATCAGGCACACTTTTCATAGGGTGTTGAAATACTTTAATAGGGTAAGACCTAATAGTCTTTCTAAGCCTTTAACAAGGTAGACCTTTCACAGGGTAGATCATTGTTCATGATCAAACATTGTAACCTTTATTGGATACAATTTATTATTGCAGTAGTGAAGATTTGTGGGTGTCATCCCCACCCCAGTTTTACCTTATCATTGGAGGTTTTATAGGTAATCATATCTTGTATCATATGTGTGGATGCTTACTTGTTTACATGCTTTAGATGTATTTTTTTGTATGGTATTTCAATTTACTTATTGAATAGCTGAGATGGATATGTGCTAAATATTTTATGGGTTGAAGTTTAAAGCACTGATTCACCACCCACCACCCCCCAAACACACCCCCCCCCCCCCCCCCCATTAGAAGTTTATCTTTCCTATTGTAATTCCAAAAATTAGTATCAGAGCCTAGTTCTCTAAAACTGAAGCTTTGTAGCTTTGAGGAAAAATCTTGGAAATGGAAGTCTACATGTTGGGAAAGATCATTGAGAATCAAGAAATTGAAATACAACTCATTCTACATATATTGAATGAAGCAAGAGATGAGAAATCATTAAGAAGAAGGAAGGAAATTGCTATTGAGGAGAATGACACACAATACCAAGAGATATACACTACTAAGCTATTCACAAATGGAAACTCTAATGAATTTAAAGCAACAATTGTAGATCTAATGGAAAAGAACAAAACCCTAGCTGAAGAAATCATAAATCTTAAGATAGGACAAGAATCACAAGCCATATTACTATGTGAGGTGACTGAATAAATAAAGAAAGCTATGGAAGACAAAGTCATGATTGAAGATAACAAAAGAGTTTTGACCAACAGACTAGAATAAAAATCATCTACTAAGATGCACTTAGAAATGTTGGGTCAAATGATGAATGCCAATCATGAACTAAATGCCAAGGAAATTGAGATAACAACACTAAACTTGTAGAATGAACGATTGAGTAATGACCTAAAAAGGAAAAAGGAGTTTGCTAAAAGTTTCAATAAACCAAATAAGTATATCAAGTACTCTGAACAATTGATGAGATTTCCTAGATCTAACAATGATACATTTGGATTGGGATACATAAGTATTGAAGAAGAAGAGTCATCCAAGAAGTGCCAAAGAAAGAAATAACAAAGGTAAGAACTCCAAACCTACTTGTCATAATTTTGGTAAGAAAGGACATACTACTAATGTGTGTAGGAGCAAGATTATAAATTAGAATGTTAAGCAAAAGAGTAGGGGTCACTATCATAAGTGCAAAAAACAAGGTAATTAGGCACATGAATGAAGAATCAAGACCATTCACACTCAAAGATTTGAAGGATACTATTATAACTATTAGAAATATGGACATAGAGCTTTTGAGTGCAGATCCAAACCCATGTGGCCATCAAACAAGAAGACAAAGGTGAAGAACAATGGAAACTTTTATAATTGGGAATATAGTACAAGGTATAGTTGTCACTACTATCAAGAGTATGGACATGTTCATAAAAATTGTATTCGAACACACTTTAGGAGTGACTAAAAAAGGTGGTTGAGTCAAACCACATGTTTTAGCTATTTGAAGACTGGTCACATCAAATGATATTGTCCAACAAGGTCAAATACACCAAGTTGTGAGTTCAACAAAGGAAAAGACAAGGTAGATATTAAAAATGTCAAAAATGAGATGAACAAGACATGGAAGAAAAAGGAGGATTGTAGCACATCAAGTGTAGAAGGGATCACTTCACCCAATGGGTTAGGTGATCACACCCAATCAAACTAAGAAATCAAGAGGTATGTGAACCTAATATTTAAAATTTATACCATACATCAGTTCTAAAGGATTTAGTTCTAAAAAAAATTACATATGCATGAATAAAGATGCATAGTGATATTAGAAATCAAGGAAAAATCTTTAAGTTTTGTCATCTTTTTCATGTTACTGTCGAGAATGAAAAGTAACTTATGGTTGCTAAGTGAAATCCTAGTGAATGTTGAGATAACAAAATTGGTTAGAGGCAAAGCTCATAATGGTTACCGAGTGAATGGAAAGACATGTGGATACCAAGTGAGCTAGAAATTAGTTGATGTTGATCATACAACTATGTAAGCACTTCACATTAATTGTAGTCTCTTAAGGACTATTTGATTGATTTCCACTCATTTAGCATCATTTGAAATCAAGAAAGAAGATAATGAGCTAAAGGCAATCTGGAAAATACCATCTAAAGCATTTGTAGGATATTTGAACAACTATTTGACACCATTTCATCATTATTTGTAAGGTATTTATTGTCTACCAAGTTATATAGTTTAAAATTTTGTAAACCCTAGATTTATGTAATGGTGTCTAGTTCTTCAAAAGTGAAAGTTGTAGAGAGAAAAGAGGTTTTAAATGTTTAGTTAATTAGTAATGAGATTAAACAACCTATTTTCAAGGCTATTCTAGACATAGTGTATAAACAAGATCCCTCTGATGTGTTGTCTATGATACCATTGCAAGTCTTAATGATACAAGATGTCAAGAATTGCTATACCTACAAGATTGGTAGCATAGGTGATATGGAAATCAGACAAGATAGTGAAAGATTATGTGAAAATGGAGCATTGAAGGTAGAATACAACATTGTTGAGAAGAGAGGGTTGACTTATGCCCTAGATTTTTTGAATATCTTCAAAACTAAGTGGATAAGGATTGTCTTAAGTAGAATTCGTGATAGCTTAGCATGGTTAGATAATGGGCCAGTTAAGATCAGAAAGAAAATTATTCATAGGGTAATAGGGTATCCAACCCTAGATCGGCCAAAGACTATGAGAAGTGAGTCAAAATAATTTATTGAAAAGAACACAGGGGTTATATGGAACAAAAGGGGAATGAAAATTGATACAATCATAGATCCCATGATATCTTTTGTAGTGAGGGTAAGAGCACACAAGTTTTATCAATCAAGTAGATTAAACAGTGTACCTTGTATTGCAGTGGACATGGGCTATAAAATTGTGAAGAAAGATCATACTTATGATCTTGTCAAGTTGTAGTTGCAGAAATTAATTTAAAAACTAGGAGAAATTAGGAAAACAAAGAGTTCTCATTGCAAATTTGGATCTATTTTGGTATGTATTTTCTTCTATGTGCATAACACATTTCCTATATTTGACAAGGTTGCATGGAAGGCAAATAGATCAATTGCATTATAGATAGAAGAGTTCATTGAACAACTAGGCAATAACTTTGAGTTAGTAATTACTAGTTATTTTGAAGAATTCAAAAAATCTATGAAGAAGAGATTAAGGATACTAGTCTCACTAGTGGAGAAATATTATGATGATATTTGCTTCTTAGTTAACACTAATCATATATATGTACAAGAAAAAATTCCTAGAGTGAGATGGCTAAGGCCATTAGGATATGAGATAAATGTTGATGAGGCCTCTGTAGCAATCACAACATTACTTGTAGAAGAAGTGGACAAAGAAGCCAAAGCATTTGGTAACTATGAACTTGCCAAATCTAAAATCACTATAGATTTTAAGACTGCCTCTATAATAAAAAAATAAGAATAAATTGGTAAAGAAACTAAAAGAAAAAATTGGTGAAGGATCCAAGGAAGAGGAAGAAGAAGAAGAAGAAACACAGGCTCAAGCACCATTGGCTCTAACACAAGGACAAGTAGAGGATCAACAAGAAGAGGAAACATAAATTATAGAAGGTGTTGAGGGAGAAGAAGCTAAGGAAGCACCTACTTCTACTAATGAGAATAAAAGGAAGTAAAAAACACTAGTAGTGACAAAACCAAAGAAGGTTACAAAACCAAGTCATCCCAAACCAACAACACCTACCACAAGGGCTAGCACAAGAGTTAGTGCATGTAAGTCTAAAGAGGTAGCCAAGCCTAAAGAACAAGAAGGTGGATCACAAAAAAGGCCAAGAAGAATGTATGTTTCTTAGGCTAAATTTGATGAAGAGAAGATTGAATTTGATGACAATAGCCAATTCCAAGTGGTAAGTCATAGTCCCTTCTCAAACTTAGATAATTTATGTGAGAACATTAGAAAAAATGTTGATTTGTTAGGTTTCTTTCACATTGAATTTTATAACCTTGGAAAGATTGAGAAAAATCAAATAGAAGAGGAAACATATGCCATGATGGCTATATTCAAGATAACCCCTCTAGAAATTGCCAACTTAGTACCTAAGAGTCTATACGATAGAGTTGAGCAGAAATGACATTATTTTTAAGACATTGAGAAATAGATTAGGGAGATAGCCCTCACTCAAGTTATGGTAGAACTTAGCAAGGCGCAAATTTCTAAAACCATAAAGAAATATGTTGTGAGATTTGGACCTAAATATAGGGCATTTAGCATATTATAGAACAATATAGAGGATGTTATAAAGAAGACCACACAAATGTAGAAATTTACATATGGACTAGCCACAACCAAAGAAGGTGAAAAAGAACCTATTGAGGTAGAAGATGATGAAGAGGATAATAATAAAGAGGGGTAGACTGATATGAATATTGATATCAAGCAAAAACTAAGCAAGAGCAGTAACTAGATTTGAGTGTACAAGATATATAAATGCCAAGTGCTAGTCCTCCATAGGTAATAAGTGTAAATATTGAAATTGTTATAGTAAAAGATGTTTCTGATTCTACTATTTGAAACATCAATCCCCTAATATAGGAAGATTTGAAAAGGATACTTGATCAATCCACATTACATGCCAATTTATGTGACAACCTTGTATTGTTAAGTGTTGATGAAATTTAGAAGTCAAAGTCTATGACTATAGGGGAGGAAGTGAAAACACAAGAAACAACTACATTCACTCCTCAAGTCACAAGTGTACAAGCTTTACCAAACTTAATTGTATATCAAAGGAAGCAGACAATAGGATGCACTATTAGTACACCCATAGAAAGCACTCTAGTCTCACAAAATGTCCAAGAACCTAATAAAGATAAGGATGAGATAGTTGGAAAAGATAAGGTGGAAACACTAGTTAATGATGGGACACCAAGTCAAATAGGTTAGGTAGAAGTACCTACACTTGCAACACAAATTCAAGGTGAAATTGTAATAAAAAAAACAAAAAGGGGCAATCCTAAAGAGACAAGATTAACATCCAAGCTAAAGGAGCTAGAAGAAATATGAACATTGGTAACACTACCAAAATTTAGAACTCCTTCTAGTCAAACTCTTCAAAGGCTAAGCACAAATGCAACACCTTTTCAATTCTTAGTGTCAAGTACTAGCTTATCTAAGGTAGAAGAAGTAATAACTTATGGAGATGTTAGCCTAGATGAAGAAATTGTTTTGCCTAAGTTTGACTATGAATAAATAACAAATGAGTAGATGGGTATACTTCAAGAGGCCCTATCAAGAAAGAAACATCAAGAATTGCTCAGAAGGGAGCATAGGCAGAAGCAAGTTTTTATTGAGATCAAAGATATTTTCTTGGATGCATTCAATCTACCTACTCTAGATGAAACAAAGCCAATTATTAAAAAATTTACCACCATAGTGGAAAGAGTAAATAATACAAACATGGATACTAATGTCAAATTGTTAGAATGATCTGAGAAGAAATTTTAAATTAAAGTGAATGAGAAGATATATAGTGAGATTGCACTAACATAAATTGCATTGGAAACTAAGCTAGATAATGTGAAGAAGGTACTAGAGAACATTTTATCTCTATACACAAAACTACGTAATTCTAGACTCTTCACACAAGAGATAAGGAATCACATCCTGATCTTGGAAAATCAAATGCATTCATCTAAAACTAAATTTTCCATTAATCTAGATCAATGTGAGAAACACTTTAGGACCCTATTGCAAACCCAAATTTAGTTAACAACATTACATGCAGATGAAGCCAACATAAGGGCTAAGCTAATCAACATCTAGTCAACATTGACTCCTTACATGGAGGTTCCATACAAGGAGCTAGGCTATGTAGAAACACTTATGAAGAAAGACTCCCATCTTTATACATTAGATGGCCAAGTACACCTTGTTGCTAAGCTGGCCATCCAAATAAAGCCTTTGGAGGTAGTATGTGATAATTGAGATGCAGCTCTTAAGATTATTCTTAAGGTCCATAAATCCTTTTTGGACAAATACACTACTAGTGTATAACCCAGTGACATTAGTGTCAAAAATGGGGAGTAATAGCTATGGGGGAGCAAGAATGGGAGAATAAGAGTAAAGGGAGAGAGAGTAGAAAGAAAAAAATAGAGAAAAAGTATCAATAGTTGAGGAAAATCTACTCGACAAGAGAAAATTTTGATACAGAATATGGGATAGAATAGATCAACCAACTCAGGGGGAGTTATAAGATTTTGAGGTATAAGTCATGTTGCAAAATTTTGATATTTTGAAATTTTGTATGGAAGTAAAATAAGAGTTTATGTTATGCTCGTAAGAATAAGAGTATTAATGTATGATCAAGTGTTTTTGACACTCATGTAAAAGGGGGAGATTGTTAATCTCATATTGGTTTTGACTAGTGAGTGTCTATACACTTAATTCATTTACTTAGTTCATGTAAAACAAGTAAAATATGCAAAGCACAACATATAAGTTAGTATATGCCAAGTACACGATAAGTGTCAGGTCACTCATATGCCAAGTCATTCAAGTGTTGAGCAAACAATATATGTTGAGTGATTCAAGAGCTAAGCAAGTAGTGTATACCAAGTCATTTGGATGCCAAGTAATAGCATTGAAGTTAGTATGTGCTAAGCATCAGGAACTTCAGATTCCAAGTAACATAGTTTTTTCATAATTGTTTGTATTGGCACAAACTACTATGTAAACTATTTTTGAGCCAGCTTAAAGATTGAATTACAATATTTTGTTGATAAGGACAAATCTTAAGTTGGAATCCCTATGTATTACATGCACCTAATTAGGTAAAGGGAATATTTAAGAGGTAATATGGATGAGTCATAGTCATTAATTCATACCTAACCCTAAGTCACCTGGGTCTCCTTAAGAAGGATAAACCCTAAAGTTATAAATGTTCATGATGAGTGAGAAAGGGAATGAATGAATGATCACGGAGAGTTTTGCATGCACAAATTTGGACATTCATGTGACCAAGGCATTATGATATGCATTTTATTATAGAATATGTTAAAAGATAATAGAGGAAGGAAATAGTAAACAACAAAGAGACATCTGATCAAGAAGGATTAAGTATATAGAAGAATAGAGGTGATTTGTCATCAAGCATCACAATCCTAACCACATGATCATTATTGAGACATTCTAATAGGATCAATTAAATCTCTTAATAGAGTACTCCTAACAGGCTATATTGAAATCCTCTAACAAGGTGCTTACTTAATTGTGAGTTGAATTTTTTTAATCAGACACACTTTTAACAGAATCCTTTAACAAGGTAAAACCTAACAGTCTTTGTAAGCCTTTAACAGGGTAGATCATGATTCATAATCAAACATTGTAACCTTCATTGATACACTTTATTATTGCAGTAATGAAGATTTCTAGGTGTCATCCCCACCCCATTTTTATGTTCTAATTGGAGTGTTTCTGGATAATCATATCTTGTGTCATATGTGTGAATGCTTAGTTATTTACATGCTTTAGGTGTCTATGTTTTGCATGGTATTTTAGTTTACTTATTGAATATCTGAGATGTATGTGTGGTGAATATTTTATGGGTTGAAGTTTAAAGCATTGATTCACCCCACCCCCCACCACCCCCCTCAAAATTTTACCTTTCTTATTATAATTCCAATAGTTATCTAGCTCAAATATTTTCAATCTTCCAACTATTGCATCTAATGTTATCTCATTCTTTGAATTGCATCTCATTTTTCTTGAATTACTAATACTCTAATTGCATATATACGAAGAAGTGTTTTTTTAAATTTACTTACCACTATTTCATCTTCAATCTTTCCTCAAGAGGCTTTGATAGCACAAATTCTAGCTTTCATTCTTTCACTGTATTTTGCAATTTTCTCATCTTCTCTCATCTTTATTTGATCAAATTGTCCTCTGAGACTTTTGGCTTTAGCTCTTCCTACATTATCATCTCCTCCATAGATGGATTTCACCTTGATCCACATTTCATAAGCAGTTCCACATTATTTAACCTCATCAAATTTGGCATAGTTGAGAGATGAAGCAATATCAATTATCATGATGTTATGACTCTTCTTCTCTACAATTTCTGCACTAGTCATAGTTCTAGTAGGTATCATATATTTGGTGTCTAGATACTTTAGCCTTGAATCTCAAATGTTTTCCAAGTACAACCTCATGAGTTCTTGTCATGCCTTGAGGTTATCTCTATTTAGCTTTGGAATCTCTCTTTTGAAAGACATTCTAATCTTTAGCTTAGGTCCTTGAAACCTTTTCTAAAAGCACCAAGAAGCTTTGATATCAATCATTGGGAATAAAAGAGGAGTGAATAAGAGGGGAGGGGTGAATTAGTGTCCACTAAAATAAATCTTAGATTTCTTATATGTCAATACAAAATAGAACATAAACTCTAACTAAATTGTATTCTATTTTTACTTAACAAACACACATACACTTGGTTTACAATAGCAATTGTTATAACTCAATAAATGCAAATATTGAGATTTTTTTTATGATTAGACTTATTTAACTTAGTTTCATACACATAAAATAAATAGCATGAATACAAGTGACATGAAGATTTAATGTGGAAACCCAGTCTGGGAAAACCAAAAATTGCAAATAGTTACTATTTTTCAATCTTTTGAAGTAAGCCCTATTAGGAGACAACCTTGTTAAAGGTTACAAAACACACTATTAGGTGTGACCCTATTAGAGGATTTAATCATCCTATTAGAAGTGGTATTTTTAGAGGTCTTTAGACACTTCAATCTAGAAATAACACTTTGTTAGAGGATTTACAAATAGCTGTTAAGCCAACTTTGGTAAGAGATTTAGATAACTACTACAATGGTTAGAGAGTAACAATAAGATGACCTAATTTTTGATGTAACTAAATTACTGATTACATATCTCAATTCTAGCTTGTATACTTGATCCTTTCTAATTGAATGTATCTTTGCAACTCAACAAGAATATTCTTCTTATTCTTCTAATTCACTTCCTCTAAGCATCTTTAAATTTTTTGTCATGTTCCACACATTCAATCCTCAACTTGACCTTATATTTATATCTTACATATTGTCAAGTTAGCTTGAATACAACTTACAATACTTTAATATTCATCTCCTCATTCAACTAGAACGAACAAACAAATCAATTGAACTCAATATGCAAAAATAAGAAAAATTCTTAGTTAGTCAACCTTGCTCAATATATACTAAAAAAAGAATCCTTTGTTAGTCGACCTTGCTCTATGGATATTATATTATATATGATTTTTCTATGTTAACTAAGTGAACTCAAACACTACATTTTTACAAAGTTCCTTTGGTAATTGAGTGAGTTCACTTAACACTGGTTCCATCAAATTTTTTCTTCATTAACCCGGTGAGATCAATTAAAAATCAACTTCTACAAACTTTCCTTTTCTCCTAAGTGAAATTGGCAGACACTATATTTTGAACTTGGCAAATTCTAAAATGCTCGGTAGACACATGAAACTATCTTCATTGCCTGTGTGAGCTTGACATACACTGACTGTCAATGATATGACATTTTATGAGATAATACAAAATTAATTAATTATTTTCAACAAAAAATATCTTCTTGATTTTCATTTGTATGTATCTTCTCCAACTTTAACTATCCATCATCTAAAATTGGCTGAATGAAATGGTATTGCAACTTCTTCTTTTTTTTGTTGAATGAAGAGTAGAATTCTTGATAATATGAATGGCACTCTAGCTATCTATAAACAAATAATCATCCCTCTATGGTCTCCCAATTCTTCCATGAAGAATTGAATCCATATCATCTCCTTGGTTGCCTAGAAGCAACATACTCTGCCTTTGTTGTGGATAATGAATTAACCTTTTGCAACTGATAAATCCAACTCATTATTGTCCCACAAATAGTAGATATATAACCTCTAGTACTCTTCTTGGTATCAATATCTCTCACAAAATTTGAGTCAACATAGCCCTATAAATTAGTAGTAGAGCCCCCAAAATGTAAACACTTCCTAGATGTTCCTCTTAAATATCAGAGAATCCATTTGAATGTATTCCAATGCTCAATCCCTAAATGACTCATATACCTATTAACAATTCCCACTACATGTGCAATATTTGGCCTCGTACATAGTATGGCATACATAAGCTCCCTATAATTGAAACATAAGGCACCTTGGACATCTTAGCCTCCTCTTCTGGTGTTTCTAGACACATCTCTTTAGTCAACTTCAAATGACTAGATAAAGGTCTGCTAATAGCTTTGGCATTCTTCATAGAGAAATGTTACAACACCTTCACAATATAATCAACCTAAGATAAAGTAAATTTTCTATTTTATCTATCTCTGTAAATCTTCATACCAAAGATTTTTTTTGCTACCACCAAATCCTTCATAGAAATGAATTGGCTAACTATTGTTTTAACCCCTTAATGTGATCCATTTTAGACCTAGCCACAAGCATATCATCAACATATAGACATAGAATAATATAGTTTTCATCATTTATCCAATTAAAATAAACACAATCATTAGAATGACACCGATTGTAACCATGCTTTTGCATAAAACTGTCAAATTTTAGATACCATTGTTGAGGTGCTTACTTCAACACATATAAATTTTTCTTCAATCTATACACTAAGTTCTCCTCACCTGTGACCTCAAATCCCTATGGCTATGCCATATATATCTCTTAATCCAAATCAACATGAAGAAAGGCTATTTTAATATCAAGGTTCTCTAAATGCAAATTTTTAGTGGCCACAATACTTAAAATAGTACAAATAGAAGCCATTTTAGCAATAAGAGAAAATATCTCATCAAAATGAATGCACTTTTTGTGTGCAAAGCCTTTGACCATTAATCTAGGCTTAAATTATTTCTTATCTCCATCCTCTTCTTTCAACCTGTAAAACCATTTATTCTATAAAGCTCGTTTGCCTGCAAGAAACTTACATAAGTCCCATGTCTAATTTTTTTTAGCAAGGAATCCATTTCTTCTTTCATTGCAGAATCCCATTGAGTTTTTGTATCCACTTGCATAGCTTCATCATAATATTTAGGTTCACCAACATCTTTTTGTGGCATTTGTTGTTACAAGTGTTGCAGAGCATAAGGGATTGTTGGAACATCTTCATTTTGAGTTGCATCTAGCAATTTATAATCATTTTCTTTCTTCTCATATTGTTGCAATAGATCATTGTACAATGCTTTCTCATTGGATATTACATCTTTTCTTCTTATAATTTTATGATTTTCAAAATGTCAAAGCCTATAACTAAATTCATCAATGCCATATCCAATAAATACACATTTCTTTAACTTAGCTTCTAGCTTGGTTCTATTTTCATAGTTAATATGTGCAAATGCTTCACAATTAAAGGTTTTGAGAAAAGAATAACTCACCTTCTTACTAGTCCATGCTTCCTCTAGAATACCATAATACAAAGGAGTAGAGGGATCTCTATTAATCAAATATATAGCAATATTGGTAGTCTTCACCTGCATGTTTAAGGGCAGCCTAGTATGCAACCTCATCCTCATTGCATGCTCCATTATTGTCATGTTCATGCATTCAACCACTCTATTTTCTTGTGGAGTCCATGGATCAGTTTTCTATCTGTGAATACCATTAGTAGAGCAGTAATATTCAAATTCTTTGCTGCAATACTCATGACCATTATCAGATCTGAGACATTTTATCTTTTTACTAGTCTCATTCTCAACCAAGAATTTCCATTTCTTAAAAGTTATACATAGATTATATTTCTAAGGGAATAAACCCATACTTTTCTAGCTACATCATAAATAAATATAACATAATAATGAGAGCCACTAGGTAGAGATACCTAAGCTGGTCCTCATACATTTGTATATATAATCTCTAATTTCTCACTTTCCTTTTCCTTCCCACTCTTCACAAAACTCACTCTCTTTTGTTTTCCATACACACAACTTTTATATAAATCCACATTCATGCATTTCAAACCTAGAAAAACTTTCTTTGAATGAGGTAACTTCATACCTTTCTCACTCATGTGCCTAAGTCTTTTGTGCCATAGAGTTGTATCAAAATCTATGCCAATTATTTGTTGCCCTTCATTGTTCTTTTGATTCCAACAATATTTCTTCTTATGCCCTAGCTTTCCATAGTACTAAAAATCTCTTGGTCTTCTTTATTGATACCTCTTCCCCTTTGGTTTTCCTCTTCATTTCTCATGATTTCTAGAATTACTTCCTCTCTCAGGCATTTTGCCTCTACTTTATGCATTCAAATCAGTTCTTGAAGTAGATCCACATGAGGTTTTCCTACATGATTCCTCACTCAAAATAACACTAATCACATCATCAAAATATAGGGTATTAAATCCATAAATATAATTATTCACATCCATTACCAAGTCATTCTAGCTTGCAGGTAAAGAACAAAAAATCAAGAAAGCCCTAATTTCTTGATCAAAATTAACATTCATAGAAGATAACTGACTTTTAATTGTATTAAACTCTTTTAAATGATCTTCAATAGATCCACCTTCTATCATCTTCATATTAAATAAAAATTTCATAAGAAATACCTTGCTTGAAGTAGAAGGTTTTTCTTATAGTTTTGCTAGGGTTTTCATTAACTCTTGTGTTGTCTTCTCTTTTATAATGCTAAATGTGACTGATGGTGCCAATCATAATCAAATATTTCCATTTTCCTTTCAAAATCTCTCACTCCTCATCAATAATAGTTCTATGTTTCTTTGATTTACCTTCTAATGGCTTTGATAAATCCTTCTGATAAAGATAGTCCTCCATTTCAATTTTCCATAGCTAAAAGTTCTACCCATTTAACTTCTCAACCTTCAACTTACTAATGTCTACCATCACTCCTACCCAACTATGGGACTTCAACTCAACCATGAGACCTTCCTATAGAGGATATCTAAAAAAAATGATCATATTATGGGCTAAATAAATAACTAATGATCATCTGGCTCTTATACAACTTGTTAGGATTAACCATTGATAAAATAAAAATTACATGCAAATATAGCCAATATCAAAATATAATAGATCACAATGAAGAGAAAATGAGACACAAGGATATAATGTGGTTCACCCAAACTCTGAGCTATGTCTACTAAAATCAAGTCCAATATATTATTATCTAGTTATTACAATCTACAATCCATTACAACTCAATATCTTCGCAAGAAGATACATGTCATCATCCATTATGAAGTCCCCCTAAGCCATTTTATAAAAGAATTTTCCTCTTACAAAATCATGGCTAGAATAAGTCATCCAATTGAAAAATTATAGCCAACCCCTTTTACAATAGTGAGCCATTTTTGGCTTTCGAAGAGCTACCCCTAAAAACCCCTATGTGGGCATTTCCCCTTGGCCTCACTCTATATTGCAATAGGGAGTGCACATGGGGATGTTACCCCTTGATCCTATATTGGTAAAACTTACCCCAAACCCATTATAAATAATCTAGAGGGAAACCATTCTAAATAAACTATTGAGTCTGACAAAGCTCCACATCACAGCAACTAACTCAATAATTAGTTTAAGGACTTGGTATAAAGGAAAGTTATTTTTCATGTGGAAGATGAGTCTTGAACTATGACTAAGTGATGAGATTTATGTAATGTAGGTAGGAAAACTTGGATGTGATATCCAATTCACCTGATATTTAATATCTTGAGATCACAGAAGTACATGGTGAAATTAAGGAATGATAAGCTAACATAGAGACTATATTTAGAAAAGAGTTTTTTGTGAATAGTTGCTTATTTTTATTATTTTGTGAAGGATAGTACTAAGGTTAGTTGGACAGTGAGTTTGGTGGTCTTACCTCTAAAGCTATTTGGACTTTAGGTCCTTCTACCTTCAACAACTCCTAATAGGGTTGGAATCTCTTCATAGGGATTCAAAGTCTCCTAATAGGGACTGATATGTATTGAATGTATTTCATTGATTGAATCCTAATAGGGTCCATTCTCTTGCAAGGAACTTATATATTAGTACATCATTTTGTGCATACCATCTCCACTGGGGTTTTCCCTCTGATCAAGGGTTTCCCGAGTTAACAAATCTAGTGTCATTGTGTATGGTGATCATCTTATGGTTATTGCACTTATTGGTTACCTATTTAAGATTTAATAAGGTTGATAAATTTTTTTTTCATTTTATAATCAATTCACCTCCACACCCCCCCCCCCCCCTCCCCAATTATCTTGTTGATCTAATTGGTACTCAAGGAAAAACAAGAGGTAACATATTCTACCTAGATTCTATTAAGGATACATACTTGATTTTAATTATCAAAGATATTGTGTTTTGGCATAAGAGGTTCTTTCATGTGAATTTTGACAGCATAATCAAGGTTAGTAGGAAGAAAAGAGTGAGAGGCTTACCAATATTAACACATAATGAAGTGATGTTGAAGAAATTTCGAATTGGAAAAATGACTAAATAAAGAAAGTCTTATTTTTCTAATGATATACTTGAATTAGTTCATATTGATCTTTGTGGTCCTATCAAAGTTCATAGTTATTATGGTGTACATACTTCATACTATTTTTTGATGATTATTTAAGAATGATGTCTGTGATCTTTCTAAATGAAAATTTTGATGCATTACAAATGTTCAAATGGTATAAGGTAAGAGTTGAGAGAGAAATAGGTAAGAAACTAAAACATTTGAGATCTCCTAAAGGAGGAAAATTCATATTTGATAAATTTACTATCTTTTGTAATGGGAATGGAATTAAGAGACAACTCTCTATATTGAGGACTCCGCAATAGAATGGAATTGTTGAATGAAGAAACCAATTGATTTTTGATTGAGAAGGAGGTTGCACAAATATTTTAGAGAGAGGGGCTATCGATACTTGTCTATATAAACTAAACCAAGTACAATTGAAGAATAGTGCAAATAAATTACCTTATGAGATTTGGTATGCGCATAAACTAAATGTTAGTTTCTTTAAAATATTTTGACATGGGTTCTATAATCTAAAAGATGCTAGGAATGGAGAGTTTGATTCAAATAGTGATGAAGGTGTATTACTAGGCTACTTCATAAAGCTAACAAATGTTTGAATAAATATACTAACAAAATGGCGGAAAGTGAAAATATGCGAATTGATGAGTTTACAAATAAAAATGATGATAAGAGAAAGAAAGAACCTAAAGCCTATCAAAAAAACTTATACATACATGAAGCTTCCTTAGGTATCCTACCCAAGAAACAACTAGGATTCATTGAGAAACAACATAGAGTACCCAAGTAATGAAAAGCTAAATTGAGAAATTGTTTGATCCCCCATCGAGTAAAGAACTAGTTGATCCACCATCGACAAACAAATAACTCAACCATTGTTAGAGAAATATTTAAGAAGGAATAATTTAATGAACCAATTTATTTGAGATAAAAATTTTGTTATTATGACAAGAAGTTGAGAGAGGATACATGTTTAATTTGTGAATTTCAGCCTAGAAAAGTCAAAGATGCACTTGAAAATGAAGATTGGATTAATGTTATGAATGCAGAGATTGATCAAATAGAGAAGAATACCACATGGCCACTAGTACTAAAATTGTAGGATACAAATTTTATTGGAAAAAAGTGGACTTTTAGAAATAAGTTGAATGAAAATGTAGAAGTAACAAGGAAAATATCAAGATTGGTATGGAAAGGATATACACAAGAATAAGAAATTAACTATGGTGAGACATTTTCCCCTATGGTTAGACTAGGAGTGATAATTTTACTTGCATATGATTCTTACAAAGGATTCAAGATTTATCAAATAGGTGAGAACTTTGCATTTTTTAATGGAGTTGTTGAGGAGGAAGTCTACATTAAGAAACCAGAAGGATTTGCGGATCACAATCAAAAGAACATGGTATGCAGATTACACAAAGATTTACATGGATTGAAGAAGACACCCCAAGAATGGTATGAAAAGTTACATTCATATTTGATGAGAACCAATTTTGTAAGAACTGGAGAGAATAATAATCTATACTTGAAAAGTGAATGTAATTATAACATCTTGATTGTAAATATTTGTTGATGATATCATATTTGGAGGTCATAAAATGATATGTAGATCCTCTATTGATGAAATGAGAAAATAATTTGAGATGTATTTCTTTGAAGAGATAAATTTTTTGATTGGATTTCACATTCAACAAGTTAAGGATGGTATTTTCATAACTCAATCCAAATATATCAAGGTGATTTTGAAGACATTTGACATGGAGAATCAAGAATCAAGACTAGTTGGCACACTGATGATCACAAGCTACAAATCATTGAAGAATGATGACTTCACTAAGGCAAATGTAACACTTTATAGATCAATGATTGAAAAATTACAATATTATATTCCTAGAAAACCTAATATTACTCATGTTGTGAGTATTATGGCAATATTTTCTTCTAATCCTAAGGAGACACACATGATTATTGTGAAGAGAATCTGTAGATATCTAAAAGGAACCAAGCATTATAGTTTATGGAATGAGAAAGATGAATACTTTGAGGTGAAAGTGTATATTGATACTAATTGGGAAGGTAATATTGATGACATAAATATCACTAGTGGATTAGATTTCTTTATAGGAGAAAGACTAGTAACATGGACAAGAAAGAAATAAAGTTGTATTTCACAATCTACTGATGAGGTTGAGTATGTTGATGGTGTAATCAATTTTTTAAATATTGTATGAATCAAATAGTTTCTAGAAGGAATGAAAGAGGAAGTGGTTGATCCTATAACTATTTAGTATGACAACACAAGTGAAATAAATATTTCATATAACCTAATGATACATGCAAATAAAGCATATATCAATCAAGTATCACTATTTGATAGAACAAGTTTAGGAGAAACAAGTGAGGCTAGTGTATATGAAGTCAAAAGAGAAAATAATTGATATATTTACTAAGCCTTTACCTGAGGATGCCTTTGAATATATTAGAGGCAAACTAGGGGTCATTCCCCTATCCAATATTCACTAGAAGAATATTCCTGTTGCATCAATTCATGCTTTATCAAAATATCTATTTGTGAATTGATGCAAGAGTTCACGCTTTGGGTAGTACTAAAGTTGTGAAGAAGGTGAAAGTGATGTAATAGATAGAGAGAAAATTAGTACATGCAGGGTCAATGGTACAACATCATGGTATATGAAGGTTTATTTTTACCTTGGACATTGTTTTAGAACGGAGAGAATATTGTATTGCGAAAGGATGCAAACCAAATGAAATATATAACTAAAGGAGAGATCAAATAAATGATGAAAAGAGAAAGTGAATTATTGTCAAATGGAGGGACTAAGAGAATAACTAAAAAAAGAGAATATGATAATACTAATGGAGAGATTTAATGATGAGATGGTGAGATAAAATGATGAGAACAGAGAAGGATAATCAAAGGGAGAGTATTGCAGTAATTAAAGTGTTGCCATTAGATGTTGAGATTGGAGGAAGAGATGTATTTCTGATGAAGTTTGGTATTGGATGGTATATTTTAGATATGTGTTGCCATCATTTCCAAATGGAGATATCAACCAAAAGTAATGTTGATGAATGAAAGAAATATAAATTTATGCCTAAGTGATTAACTATAATAATTCATGTAAGTTGCAATCATCAAAAGGACAAGATTTTGAATGGAGAAATAAATAGTAAGTTAGAAGTAAAGATGAGGAAGTGTTGTTGAGTATTTGGTATTATTTGGTATTACATGATTTGAAAAGGAGTTAAGATGATACACAAGAAATTTGTTTTGGTTAGTAAAGAAAGGAATAAAGTTGTGAAAGTAACAGATAAAGAATCAATAAGGTGCATCAAGTTAGGAATGGAGGTCATGGAATGAAGAGAAAGGAAGGTCAAATAAATTAAGATAGTGTTAAGTGAGAAAGTGAAGATATACCTGAGTGAGGAAAATGAAAACCAAGTGCAGTATTAAGTGAGTGGTGTGGTGTTCAGTGATTCTTGAGCATTGTTTGGTAAAAGATGAACAGATTGAGAAATATTAAGTGAAGGATGACATTGAGAGAAGATCATGACTATTCTAGAAGATTTTAAGATAAAGACAAAGTTGGTTAGCAATATCAGTGACTGGAATAAATAAGGAAAGATATATGGTGAGGATTTGAAGCATGTTTAGTAAATCCAAGATGAAGCATACAGTTCAAGGTTAAAATGATTTCCCAAGTGTCTAGATTCAATGCATATGAGTTAGAAATATTGATCAACAATTTTGATAAAGTGGAAAAATATGATGAATGTGATAAAGTAGTAAAAATATGTCTATATAATGAAGATATGAGAAGGTAAATGATACTAGTCTAGTTGATGATATGTTGATGATAACTTTTTTGAATGAATTGATCATGCTCAAAAGATATAAAGTGTGAAGTGAAGAAGTCTTATGGTGTTCACATGATGGATAGCTAGTGAGCAAGAGATGTGAGTAGGATGGAGATTTGAACAAGAAAAGTGAGTTGCATATTTATCATGTCATCTCACTATTATTTTCTAATCATTGTAGTAGAAAATATCTTAATCAAGTGGACTTAGCAGTCTTTATCTATAAATGCTTTTATGGTGATATTCCATTGAATATTTGTAAGTCCTTTAGACATACCACTAATTGAAGGGTGATAAGGTCTAGATGATCAGTGGTGAAAATACCCTAATAGGGTCACACCTAGTAGTGTCCTCATAACCTTTAACAAGGTTTCCTCCTAACTGAGCTCACTTTAGAAGAGTGAAATTATTTTGGTTGACTAATCCCATGCAGTTTTTACCCTAACCGAGTTTCCATAGTAAAAATACTTGTGTCAAACCATGGATGAATTTAAACATTTTATTTTATTTCTATATGTGAAAAATGTTATAGCTTCTATAAGTTGGTTAATGAACCTCATACTATGTAGGAACTATAAATCTATTTACTAGTATAAGGATGATTTAGTTAATGTGTTTATTGAGTTGGTTAGATGATAAGCTAAAGATGATATAGGTATATGGTGAAATTCTTGAAAGGGCCTAGGGATATCTTATTCACACAATCTAGGTCAACTTTTTCCCTATGCACTTAGGGTCTTTGGGCTAGTTTTGTCTGAAGAATTAAAAATTAAAAATTGAGGGACCCCATTAGCTTTCTTTGTTTTCAAGCCTAAAAAAGAGCACAAAGGGAAGCCTATAAACCTCATTTTCATATCACAAGACATCAACATGATACAGATCAAGAACTCAAGAAAGAAGATTTCCTACAACATTTCAAGAAGTCATCAAGCATTTAAAATTAAAGTATCTTTTGTGACCATTTTATCTTCAAGATCTAACTTTTTTTTTTTATCAAGGGAGGAGATATAAATTGTGGAATTCTTTTTCTTTTTCTTTGGTACACATTTACATCCATGGCTCCATAATGTAGTTTTGGTAGATCCATTAAATTCATGGAGATTTCCTACATTAATCATTGCAAATTCAACAACTACAACATTCAAGCATGCAAAATTCCTTATTGACAATGAGTTTTACCAAGTGAAGTAAATATTTACATTTTTCATGCTTTTTTCATGTTTTAAATTGTATTTCATTTAAAGGTTGATTCATCAATCTAGGGATTGACCAAGGCTATCCCTTACCCAATAAGAAAAATCAAAATTTCTTCTGTACAAGAGCATGATATCAAATTTCAATTACAAATTCAAAAACTAATTGTCCAAAGATTTCTGGAGAACCCAGGTCAATTTTTTTATAGTTCCCTGGGAACATGTACATCATCTCATAAACTATGTGCATACTTCTTTTTTTTAGTTTAACGTATTCCTTTAGATCTAGGAGAAATATGATTTGTTGTCCTGATCAAAGATCTATAGTTGGAATTACAACTACAATTTTAGATATATTAATTTTTGGAGGAAAAAAGGATCCTCTCTTGCATATTTTAAGGTGAGTTCTTTATCCTTTCTTTGATCTCTTATCATAGACCTATCTCCATAACTTAATTAGACTAATTGCATATATATATAGTGCTTAGATTTGTCTTACTCTTTCTATTAAATCAATTTGTTCAAATTTATATTCACATTGTACATCTTAAAGTTAATTAAAATTTCATCAAAGAGGATTTTCTTGTGCACTTCCTTGATATAATTTGCGTTTAGTGTTGGCATCCCCTCATCCCAGTTTATTTTTGATAATCCGACTTGAGTTATATTAAGAGTTAGGTTTGGAATCCCTCTTTCTCTTTTATTCAATAGCATAGTATGTAAATGGTTGGTTAGTGAATCATCTAATCTAGTTTATATTATTCAAATCATTGAATTTCATTTTCCACCTAAACATTTTGATAAACCTAATGCATCTTCTCTTTTGAATTTGGAGTTAGATCTCTCTTATTTCCCTCTTGACATTGGATTCTCATCTTCTTTTGGTGAACCCAACTTGTGCCTTTTATATTTTTTCTTTGTTTTTCTACCTTTTCTATGCTTTTTGGAGTTATATATGGATAACTAATGTAGTTAAATCCTCGAGGATACTACCTCTTGGTTGTGGTTAAATCTTATTAGATTTTTTTATCTTTTTTTTATGAGCTTTATCACATCAAGTCTAGCCTATAACATCTCCATTAGGATAAGTTATAGACTCATTGGCTCTTTTGATTGTGATTCCTCTTGTTGGAAATGAAAATGGAGTAACTGAGAGGGGAGGGGTGAATCAGTTACTACAAAAAATTTTCCCACAAGTCCCTTAAGATGTCAAAGGAAATACTCATTGCTGATACTCATATAATCAAACTAAAAACACAAGAAACAAGAGACAAGAGACACCAGATTTAACGTGGAAACCCAATATGGGAAAAACCACCAATGTAACTAGTTACTGTTTTTCACTCTTCTGAAGTGAGCCCTGTTAGGAGCCAACCTTGTTAAAGGTTACAAAACACACTGTTAGGTGCGACCTTGTTAGAGGATTTAATCACCCTGCTAGGAGTGGCCTTGCTACAGGTCTTTAGATCAATTCAACTGAATTGCCACCTTGTTAGAGGATTTTACAAAAGGCTGTTAAACCCACTCTGTTAAGAGATTTGAAAACACTGTTACAATTGTTAGAAAGTAACAATGAGTGATCTGAAATAAATACAACTTATCTTTGCTGATACGGATCTCTGTTCTGTTCCTCTAGATCCTCTCTGATCAAATGCAACTCTGCATCTCTGATCCTTCAGAAATTTGCTCTGACCTTCCTTATAATTCGCATATTAGATATTCAATCATATCTGCTAGCTTTTTCACATTCATACTTCCATACTTGAATTCGCAACTTGATCCTTCATATATACCTTTCAGTATTATCGAGTCGGCTCAAATACAAGTTACAATTATAAATAATTGTGCTATGAGTCAGCTTCATACATTAACTTTAATTACTTAACCTTCGAGAAATCCTTCGCTGACCAACTTAACTCGGTAAATACTGCACAGAAAATAATTCCTGTGTTAACCGACTGAGCTCGGTTAATACAGAGAATTTTGTGAAATCCTTCACTGACCGACTTAACTCGGTAAACACCGATTTCTCTGTCTTTCCTTTGATGACCGAGTGAGCTCGGTTAACACTGTCTACTACTTTTCTTTGATGACCGAGTGAGCTCGGTTAACACTGTCTGCTACTTTTCTTCGATGACCGAGTCAACTCGGTAAATACTGACAACCTATCTCATATCCTTTGTTTACCGAGAGAGTTTGGTAAACACTGTCTTTCGGCAACAAATCCTTTGATTACCGAGTGAGCTCGGTAAACACTGAACTTCCTTTGTTTACCTTGCAAGCTCGGTAAACTCTGTCAACAGCTGTACTTACCTTCTGAGCTCGGTAGACTCTGTCTGATGACTGATATGACATTTGTGTAACATCAAAGACAATCATGCAATTATCAATTGTATCCAACACCTCTTTCCTTCCTAAGACACATGATGATACCAACATATTTCCTTAAAATCTCAATCATGTCATGAATAATAATTCTTCTTTCTCTTCTCATGATGAAGGTGAAGCCTTAAGACTTCCCTGTTCCCAAATTGATAATCTCTCTCATGAACTTGATAGGTTATTAAATCATCTTATATAAGAGAATCAAAATCTTGATTGTTTTGCCACTATTGAGGATACTAAGAAGCTTAATAATCATGATGATATTAAAATTTTCTTATTTAATTTTTTATCTCACTTTATTAACACTCATGCTAAGCCTTTAACAAAATGCACTCAAGAGTTCTGATACACTCCTCTTTCCTATTTAAACTTCCATTCCTAGCATTGCCAGTTATGTGTCACCTCTCATGATGACTTCTACACAAGTGAATAATCCTTCTAGAATTTTTCTTCCTAACCCCACACTTCCCACAAGTATTCCTTCTACTTCCATGCCTTCTTCATTACCTTCATATAATGTCGTGCCTTTCACATAGTCCAATCCTCTTACAAAACCTTCAAATCCTCCACCAACACCTTTGCATATTAACTCTACTTCCTACAACAACTTTTCTAACACACACAAGTGTATATGTATACTATTGTTTCTTCTAATCCAAACTTTAGAAGTTAGGTTCATATTGTCACCAATTTGCAATAACAAGTGGCTCTATTCACTCAATCTAAGTATAGCATCCCTATATGTGACATTGTTAATCCCCTTTTCTTAAACATCCTTTTTAATAACAACACATTGATATACCTTATATTGAGAGTTATAATGGTAAGGGTGATCAAGTGATTCATGTTAGGGATTTCCAAACCATATGTAGTGATTAGTCTCATGACTATAGGGTCATGGATAAATTTTATATGTGCACCTTTAGGAACAATTCTTCACAATAGTATTGGTCGTAACCCATATATTCTATTAATTCCTTTCAAAATCTTTCAAAATCCTTCATTCAACAATTTCAAAGAAACACTGATCCTCAAATTTCTTTACCTGATTTGATGCATTGTAGATAAAACTTTAAATAAAAAATTAGTAACTATGTTGGCAGATTCAAACATTTGTATGCTCAAATATCTTATCATGTTCTTTATAATGATAGTCAAAGTATTTTTATTTCTAATACAAAAAAATACATTAGAGATAATATTTTCAATTCTCCTTATTATTCTTCCTTCTCACATCTTTGTGCAATGCTTAACCATTATCAATTACAAGTAAGCCAGCTTGAGAGCACCACTCCAATGGATCCTATTACTATTGATAAAAGTGACACCACAACTACATCAATATCAAAAAGACTAACATACATAATAGATGATCAAGAGGCTACTAAATCTAAAGGTATGCATATATTGTCCTTTGTATATCATCCTAATTGTAAATACTCTACTTTATCTAAACCTTTATATGTGGTGATGTCAAATTTTATTAATTATGACATTATTAAAGTTCCTCATATCCATCCTATTTCCACTATAAAATGAATTCCTAAGTCATTTGATCAAAATGTTTCTTGTCAATACCATCATCAACCTAGTCATGATACTCAAAATTGTCATGCTTTGACAAATGCTATCTAAGATCTTATTGATTCTAATGCTATGTATTTTGTTGTTGAGGTAGATAGTATGAATAATTTTTTTTCCATCTCCTAATCAGAGCATGAAAATTTACACTAACCCTTCTCCTTCACATTTAGAGAATGTCATTAAATCAACTTTCTTCTCCTATTACTAATATCATTTATGATGAAAAGGAAGAAGAAACTAATCATGTGGTTGATGATGTTGAATCCCAATATTAATTGATTTGTCTTGCACCCTAACCTACACCTTCGCTTCTTATCACCTTTAATCATTCCAAGATTATTAAAGCACATCATGATCCTCTTT
This sequence comes from Cupressus sempervirens, assembly GCA_028749045.1. NCBI lineage: Eukaryota > Viridiplantae > Streptophyta > Pinopsida > Cupressales > Cupressaceae > Cupressus > Cupressus sempervirens. Next base: position 683,534,302 of record CM053790.1, read on the forward strand.
ATATTAGTACTAAGGTTTCTCATATCCCTTCCCATAGTTTTTAAATTGATCCCTCTTCCTCTATTAATATCATTAATAAAGAACATAGTTTTAGTAAATGATTGCATAAGGATACCCATGACATATCTAACATTAGGATTCAAACTTTTAATGGTTTCCTTTGTTTCCCTTAAGGTTCTATATGTCTACTCATTACCATTTATGATAAATTTGGGGATACTACCTTTTTTGTCATTCCTACTTCCAATCAATTTCAAGTTAAGATTGGTATTTACAGTCTCTCTTCCATGCAATTTGTAGCCTCTCCTATTTATAAATACATTAAATTTTATCACAATTGAGAAGTTTTCACTATTAATCATTCTCTATATAAACCTTTGCATCCTCAATATTGTACTAAAATAGACTTCTATTTGCCTTCTCTCCCTCAAAAACCACCTACTCATCCCAATTATCTTCATCAATCTTATCAACAATACAAAGTAGATAATATTATTGATCTTAGCCTTCCTACGATTGAATCTCCTACAACTATCTTACCTAGCCCACTTATTCCTCCTTTTCATATCACTCCTCAACTCAAAGTAGTTCCCTCTTCAAAACCTATGTCTATTGATACTAATCCTTCAAGTTTACCTTGCAAGACCATTCACAATCAACAAGCTCATAAGCATCACAAGAACCACCAAGCTAAGGCTAAGACTCATACTATTTCTTCTCAATCTACATCCTCTTCTCAAAGATTCCCTTCCTTCAATAAACCCATGCTTCAGTCTCTAGAGAAAGTTAATCATAGTACCAATATGCAAATGGATAAACATAATGATTATTTTAGTGTCTTAGATTCTATTATTCTTGATCAAGAAGATACTATTTATGATGATGTTATTGATGATTGTATAGGGGGAGAATTAATCAACTACCCTATGCATAGATGAAAGCGGAAAACCAAGACTCGCCTCATAATATAGGTTTGATTTAACACAAGATCAAGTTTCAATTCATAAACTAATGAAAAAGGTTAAATTTGTTGGAATTACTTCTCCCTCACCCCTACAAAGAGAGGTTTTTTATATAGATAGATAAGTAATCTAAAAATATATATATAAGAATAGAAGTATCAAAAATAAAAAGGGAAAGATGACTCATGTTGAAAAATACAAACCCGTATATGGGTGTATATGTGAAAACCTAACTTGTTGGGAGCACGAGTGAACAAGAAAAAGTTAGTTGTACATGTACATATCAAAGATTCAAAAAAAAAAAAAAAGTACAACTAAATGTTAGGCTTGAGCTTTAAAACTATGCATCCGAAAAGAAAGAGTCCCCATGCAACCTCAAAGAAGCTCAACAAGGGTGTCCATAAGAGGCCTAGTTGGTGTACTTTAGATTGGAGGGATGTGAGTGTGCTCTCCCCAAATACAACTATGAATCCCAATGATTAATAAATGATATGCAATGATATGAGACTATGCTAAGATGAATGGAGAATACTTCAAGAAATGGCTATGGAAGCAACCATGCTTGAAAGCATTCAAAAGATATGAATGTGGATGAAAGAAATCAAACTAAGTTAACAATGCAAATGAAATGAAATCTAGCAACTATCAAGGGGTTAGTAATAATGCATAAAAATCACTAAAATTCACTAAAAAGCTCTAAGTCTAAACTAGCATGATAATAATGCACATAGAGGAGATGAAAAATGTTTGAGACAAGCGCTCCATTTATAGGTTTTATAGAGGCCTTGGGGCGGTGGCATCTATGTGGCATCCATAATGGTGCCACAAGGGAAACACATGGACTAAGGGGACAAGCCATGCAAAGGTCAACATAAGCCTTTTGGATGAAAGTGATGGCTCCAAGTTTGCTCACACATGTGTGAGAAACCTTGGAGAAAGGAAAGGGGGAAAAGTGTGTAAGATTTGTAAGAGGTGTGAATAAAATAATAAAATGGAAGCTTTATTGGATCTTGAGTTTCTTACGTGTGTGAGAAAACACTTAGGAGCTAAAAGGTGTTTATAAATGTGTTTAGGATAATTAAGTGGGATTAATTAATGGGTAGGGTTAGAAGGATAAGAGTGATGGGTGTAGGCTAGGTCTTTAGGATGGAATTAGGATTAAATTAAATAAGATTTAACTTAATCATACGATTAAATAATTTAATAAAGAGGAGGGAATTAAATAAATTTAAAATTTATTCAAAAGGGATTTTATGGAGCACTATGCATTAAATAAATTTAATTCATTAGAGGGGATGTATTTAAATTAAATTTTAAATACATTAGGAAAATGAACCTATTTAATTAAATAAATTTAATTAAATAAGTAGAAAAATATGACAAATATAATTAATTAAGAACTAATTAATTTTAATATCACAGGAAATATTAAATGAATTAATATAGCATTTGGGATAATTTTAAGTGTTTACATTTTGCCCTTTTTTGATGTGATGTCAGGATGACATTATATCAAAGAAAAGAAAATACAAGTTACCACAGATAAGATAGGAGTCCTAGGAGTTGTGTTGTAGTGACGAAAGGGGAGGAGTGTGCCCCCTCATGAAAATAGAGCAAAAAATAAATTTTGGGCAATTTTCATGAAAAGGACCCAAGAAGAAAATAAATGGTAGAAAAAAGGCATAATGAACATTTTGCATGACTTGAGGATAAATAGGGGTCCACGTGGACAAAGAAAGGGTACAGGCTCAAAACAGGATGTTGGAGGGCCTATATAAGGCTCCAAGGGGCACAAGGAAGATTCATGTGCACACCTAGAGAGTAGAGAACTAGAGTGAAGGATGGATCCAGTTGAGAGACTACAACTTGGAGAGTGCGTCTGGGAGCACTAGAGGTCAACCAAAATGGTACCACTGGTAAGTCAACTATCCTTACTTGTCAAAGTTTGAATTATACATTTAATTTTGGCATTTATTGCACATTAAATGGGAAAAAATGGGGTTGAGGTGGAGATGATAGTTCTCCACTTTGTCATCTCCACAAATGACAAACGAGGATTATAGGCACTATGGAGATGATAGGATTCATCCTATCATCTATGAAGACACTAAAAGGGGGAAACAAATGATAGAGATGGGGTCAAAGATGATGATCTCTATGTTTTCATCTCTAAAGATGACAATTTGGCAGCTACCGATAGAAAAAATGGCATTTGTGTAGTGGCTAGAGATGCCAATTTGGCATCTCCACAATTTGTCATCTCTATCCATCCATGTCTATGTGGATAAGTGTCCTCATCAATTTAGACAAATCAATAGAATTGGGTGACAAGGATGACAGAGGGGTGAACAAAGTATGATGCCCCATGCTTAGATATGAAAAAAAGTAGGAAATAAATGATATACTGACCATTGCATGTCTATGCTAAAGATGGAAATGGTGAAAATTCAATTACAAGAGCACTATGCAGTAATGATGGTGCTAGGAGAGAGACTCACAGAGGTAGAGTGGGATCATGTGAGGTTATGCATTTTGGAGCACGTCCACAAGTGGCCTGATCTTAGGGTAGACTTAGCGCAACTTTTTGCACTTATAGAGTGATGGCATACACCAACCTCTAGCTTTCATTTGCCTATTAGATAGGTGACAGTTACTCTTCTTGATGTGTGGTAAATTCTTTGAGTGTCAATCTATAGGAAATATCCTTAGTATGTACTAGAGGGTACAGATCCCTATCTATAAGATTGCTTCGAGTGATAATGATAGCCGCTACCTATTCAGACATGGAGGGATGCATTAGAGTAGAGGTTGTCATGGCTTGCTCTCTATCTTGCCTCACATATATGGAGGATGGTGTCAAAACATGTTGCACATGGATTTCTGATCAACTAGACACGAGTTCTGAGCACTCATTTACAAGATGATGGTAGAGTCTTCTACTAGGGTTAGACTACCTTGGCCTAACTATACTATGATCTACACATATGCACATATAGGACACAATAGACCATAGGTCCAAGATTGACATTGTTGATGGTGTGGTCATGGGAGCACATAAATGTGACACACCCTATTGTGAGGTGAAAGACCTGATAGCCTAGTGAGCCTTATGCATGTCAGTATAGGCCACCAATCTAGTACACCTCAAATAAATCAATTAAATTTTGGAGATGTCTAGATGAGATTATCATGTTTGACTAGACACCATATGATGGTGGTGAGTAGTAGTGGGCTATATTACAAGTAGGGAGAGAGGATGATAGTAAGGATCAACTCTATCTTCCTTGTATGCAAAGAAAATATTGGTTGATTGGTCAAACTATTCACATTGTTATGAGGTATATTCCCTCTAGGATATAGCAATAGTTTGGGCAGGTTTAGCATGTCGTGCCTAATAGATTCCTATACCCAATGGTATCTAGGGAGTATGGTAGATTATGGGGTCATGGAACCACTTTGAGATTGTTGAGGATTTCATGGCATGGTATGCAACTTGTGCCCTGGGTTCATTGATAGGAAGGGAGATACAAGGATGACACCTGCATATACAAAGTGGTGGATGACCCATTAACTAGTGTGATTGATAGTACCAGGAGCACCACCAGTAGCAAAGAAGGCATAAGGTGAAGGAGATGGGGAAAGAGATGGGGATAGGTAGTAGTGGTGCAACCACCAAGGTAGGGTCCTCTAGGGTGTAGATTCCTTCAAAGGAGAGGAATAGTAACAGTGGGGCCACCATTAGTATAGGGGCCATAGCTAGGCCCATAGGTATAGGTACCACAAGGGCCACCTTAGTAAGATGATACAAAGATAGTGAGTGCTAAGTGGGATAGCCTCTGGGTAGAGGTTTCCCATCTATAGGGGGATGTACAGGAAAAGTGAGTAAGGGAAGACAATGACCAAGAGGCCTTGGAAGCACTACAAGCTAGGATAAATGCAGTAGAGTTCAGTGACCTTACCATGTAGGCCAAGATGGATGAGTTGGCCAAGATAGGCACTCTTTGGAAGGAGGTGTCCACCCTATGGGTAGAGAGGGAGACTCATCAAATAAAGGTGAATGAGTATTGCAGCTAGCAAGATATTGCCAGACAAATGGTGCAAGCTAGGGGGATGATGATAGTGATGTAGGAGGCCTTGACTAAACACTAACATGAGGCACAAGCCCTATGAGAGGTAGGTTGTTATAGTACTTTGTATCATGATGTCATGCTGATACATCAGTGATAGCCAGAGTTTTAGGAGGCATTTGGCTCATGGGCCATAGGGGGCTATCAGAGATATAAGAATTTGGTTGGATAGAGTAGGCTTCCATGAGGAGGGTCAAGGCCCTCACAACTAGCTACATGATCTTTATAGAGACCATTTTTGACATAGTGATGTAGATGCAGTGAGTTTTTGATGATGCATTATGCATCATGTACTACATGACTTTTTTATATGGATTATACATGAACACTTATTCTATTGATATATATGACATGATTCAATGCACCTAGATGTATATGGCTGATGGTTATGCATGTGATAATTATGATATTGTTACTGACATTGTGATGTTATGTTTCCTATGATCCTTATATGGTGACTAATGTGTGGATGATGTAGGTCTTGTGATGATATATGATGTGTATGCATTTTTTTATTTTACATGTATGGATTTACTATATGCTTTGTGATACATATCATGATATATATGTCACTAAATGTAATGGTTATAATGTATGTACTTAAGGATTAATGTAATGAACAAATAATGGGATCTAACAATGAAAGAAATGCATAATACAAGGAATGTACCAATATGACAATGAATTTATTTTAAATAAAAATATCAATAACAAAAAAGGATACTAATCATGAATGCAAAGGGAAATGATGCAAACTTAAAGTGTAAATGTGAAATATGTAATATGAATGAACCTAATGAATGGGCTTGTGTCAAAATTTTTACTCATAGGAATCAAGTAGCTTAGCACATGAGGGGGGAATAAATAGAACCCTTGTCTTAAGTAGAGTGCAATGAAATCTTATACTACATAAATTCTAACTACACAGTACTGAGGGATTTAGTTGTGTTTGTATGGGAGAGCACACCTTAGTTTGATTTTGAAAAAGGAGTTATGCACCCAATGTTATAGAAGCATAGATGACTAGATTCCTTTGTGTGGACTAGACTCTCAAAAATAGAGACTTTAGGATAATATATGTACTTTTCATAGTCATGATGCAAAAAATGCCATACATGCACTAGAGGGGTCCAGGAACACCCAATTTTTTTTTTAGGGTCCTGGAGGAAAGTGTGCTAATCTATTGCCCTTAGTAAGAAATTCATAACCATAACTTGGAATTGACATAGATTGACTAAAGAATCATGAAAAAAGATCATATCACAAAATGACATGTGTCGCCAGTTGGAACCATTTAGGTGATACCAAGATATGGATGGTTGAGGCACATCATAAAAGGCCACTACTAACACACAAAGATGGAATCAACCAGAAGAAACTTCATGACCAAGTAGTCAATTAGTCCATAGTTCCCGCCAAGAACATTAAGTCCCAAAATTGAAGGTTGTAATGCCATGTGTAGGAAGGATTCATCCCATGAATTATTTTTTGTATGATGTTGTTGTCACAAATGTTTGTCAGAAAGGGTTGTGACAAGAACAATTTCTCAAATCATTAAGTCTTAAACAAGGATTTATTTAAGTCTTCTTGTAGTGACCATTATGGGAAAAAGCTCTGTGTAATGGGATTAGGACAAACACTTGATAGGAAAATGCCTCATGGACTAGAGATATTTTGAAATATGGAAGGTGAACAAATGCCTCACAGACAAGAGATCTTTTATTAGATGCATGAAAAGTGCAAGTCATATAGGACTTCTACACAAAGGTGGGATGAAATGGTGGAATGTGGTGAAGTGAGATGAGCCTTATAGATAATGGACCAAAAAACTTTTTTTTGGAACCTTTTTTCTTTTTTTAGTCATTTCTTCAAGAGCATCTTACAAATGTTTTTGGAGTTTTTTTTTTTTTTTGGAGTTTTGTGGAACTATAATAGCACTGTACAAGAATTGCAAAACTCAAGCATATAACTACTTGAGGTGTTATATATTTACATGCTCAGGCAATGGACCTCCCTTTGAAGTGGCAATCTAATATGCCCTAGAACCATATTTGGCTGTAATGATAAACAGACCAAATCAATTAGCTTCAAATTATCCTTTCTTTTCATGATTCTGGAGGATCCTTATGTTATGTTGCAAAACTAAGTCACCCACCTCAAATTCATGAGGTCTGACCTTTTTGTGAAACTAGAGTTGAAGGCAATTTTGATACACATGAAAGTGGTTTAGGGAATTGAGGCATCTTTCATCAAGGAGTTACAGCTCTTGTAAGTGAGCAACTTAGTATTCTTCTTTGGACATTAGATTCTTGAGAGAGATTCTAAGGGAAGGGAGCTTAATTTCGATGGGTAAAATAGCTTTAGAACCATAAACAAAGGAAAATGGGGTGGTTCCTATGGTAGTACAAATGGAGATGTGGTAGGCCTAAAGGGTGAGAGAAATTTGGAGGTGTTAGTCATGGCCAGCTGCATCAACGATTTTCTTTAGGATTTTCAAAATGATTTTATTGGTGGTTTCAGCTTGGCCATTTCCTTGGGGGAAGGTTTTGGTGGAAAAATGCTAGGTAATTTTGAATTTCCTACACGATGTGGCAACTTCCTAATTTTTTAAAGGAGATTCATTATCAGTCATGATGTCTTGAGGGATACCAAAATGATAAAAAATGTAGTTCAAGATGAACTTTGAAACCTATTTTCTAATGTTATAGGTTAATGGGATAGCCTCGACTCACTTTGTGAAGTACTGAGTGGTGGCAATAATATACTATGCCCATTTATAGAATTTGGATATATTTGAACAACAAGATCAAATCCCTAGTGGGAAAAGGGCCATGGTTTGATAGTGGGTTGAAGGTCTTGGGCAAGAGTGTGTATCAAATCTCCATGTTGCTGAAAAGGAACACATCATTTTACAAAATGATAGACATACACTTTCATAGTAGGCCAATAATAACCCATTTTGAGGAGCTTTTTTGCTAATGTAAGGCCACTAGAATGGGCACCAAAAATTCCTTGGTGAACCTTTCTAACATTGTTCTAGCTTCATCTAAACAGAGAAAACAAAGGAAGGTTCCAACGAAGTGTTTTCAAAAAAGTGTATCACCTAGGATAGTATATCAGGCAATGCAATAGATGAAGATATTTCTTTGGTTTGTGGAAAGGGCTATAAGGACTATGTTGTGATGAAGGTAGGAAAAAATTTTGGAGTACCATGGAGACCCAAGACTAACAATCTCACACACTAGCTCTAATTTAGGTTTCTCATAAGCAGGAAGAAAAACATTCTCAAAAAGAAACTCACACTTAGGACTATATTTAGGCATGGTGATCATGGAGGAAATGGTGGCCATAACATCCACTACTTTGTTATTAGTCCTTGGTATCTACTAAAAGACTATCTCAGTGAAGTGTTGTTTAAGATCTTCAACTATTCGACAATATGGCAACAACTTTTCATCCTTTGTTTGGTATTCATTTGTGACTTGCCTAATGACCAATTAGGTCTCCAAAGATAAGTAGGCTCTTAATATTCCATCTCATAGCTTGAAAAAGCCCTGTTACTAATCCTTTATACTCAGCTATGTTGTTTTTGAAAGGGAATGGGATTTTCTAAGACTTATGAATAAGGTCTCCTTATGTTTTAATAAACAAAAATCTTGCCCCCAATCCCTTTTGTGTAAAGGAACCATCAAAATATAGTTTTCATTATGTACTAGGGGTAATAGTCATAATTGTGTCATCTAGAAATCTATTATTTTAAGATGATCTCCTTGAAGAGGAGCTTCAAAAAGTTGGTCTGCAATTACTTGTCCCCTTAATGACCTTGTGATCTTTATAGACAATATTGAATTCACTTAAGATCAAAACCCATTTTGTAGCATGACTAGTGGGGGAAGCTTTTGATAGAAAATACTTGAGGGGATCTATCTTAACAATGAGATGTGTATTGTGATTAAGCATATAATGGTGTAGTTTCTGCCTACAAAATACTACCATCAAATAAGCTCACTCAATAGTAGTGTAGTTCAACTCATAGCCAAGTAATGTTCAACTAAGATAGTAGATAGGTTTATCATTACCTTTTTCATCTAGTTGTACTAAAAGAGAACCTAGGGCAATTGAAATGGTAGAAATATAGAGAATCAATGGTCATCCTAATATTGGAGGGACTAGAATTGGTTGATTAGCCAAGTATACTTTAACTTTCTCAAATGCTTTTTGATAGGAAATCCCATTGAAACTTGGTGCCTTTTCGAAGCAAATGTTGGAGTGGATGAACCTTATCTACTAATTGGGACACAAACCATCTGATGTACTATAACTACCCTTGAAAATTGTGGATTTGTTTTAATGTAGTAGGTGGAGGCATTTCCATGATGGTGTGTACTTTGGCGAGATCTACCTCAATGCTTCTTCTTGACACTATGTAACCTAACAACTTTCCTAATTGGACACCAAAAACATACTTCTTGGGATTTAGTCACACTTTGTACTTCTCCAACCATTCAAAAATGGTGGTAAGCACAACAATGTGGGAATCAAATGTCTTATATTTTCCTAGAATGTCATCAACATAGTCCTCCATTATGACATGTAGAAGATCATGGAAGATTATAGTCATTTCACATTGATGGGTGGTGCAAAAATGTTTCAAGCCAAAATGCATGACTTGGTAGCAAAGATTCCCCATGGGGTAGTAAATGTTGTTTTATGTTGATCTTCTTCTACAATTTTGATCTGATTGTAACTAGAGAAACCATCCATTAAAGACAACATTTCATGTTCGATAGTCAAATCCACTATGATGTCTATGTTAGGAAGTGGAAAATCATCCTTAGGACATGCAAGATTTAAATCTCAAAAATTTGAATAGATGTGGATACCCCCAGATGCTTTTTCTACACGAACAATGTTGGAAACCCACTCAAGATAATCAAGAGCTTGAATGAATTTTGCCTCTAGCATTTTCTGCAATTCTACTTTGACCAAAAGTGCTACCTTAGGATGCATCTTGCATAACTTTTATTTAATAAGTTTAATCTTTGGATCCATTGCTACGTGATGCACAACCAAATCTATGTCTAAATTAGGCATGTCTTTGTATGTCCATGCAAAATTGATTTTTCCTTTCTATAGGAACTCAGTGATCATTTTTTATTCTTTGGGACTTAGGGTAGCTACAATGTAGGTAATTTTTGGATTATCTACCATTCCCAATTTTACTAGAATTGTTTCCTTATTCAATATAGATGACTTTTCTGGTGCTAAAGATCTTAATGACATGTCAATCTCTTCCTCTTCTGGCACCTCTAGGAGGTTTTCACTAGAAGATGTGTCCTTTATTTTGTCTTTTTCTTAATTCATAAGTTCTCCAAAAGAGTTTTCACTAGGGGATGTTTCTTCTATTTTCTTTTATGATTTTTTTATTTATTTTTGTGACTAAGAGAGTTGACTTGACTACCAAAGTAGGCTTCCTCATTGTATAAGATCTTGTTTTCATAATCTTGGATATTCTTAAGGCCAAATAGTGCCATAACTACTTTTTTAGATTTATAGATATCAAGAGCTAGTGTTGTGTCATGAAGGTTCTAGTCTATCATGTCGTGGTTAGTGATGGGTAAGTTGGTAGATGAAAGGTCAACTATGGTAATGGCATGGATGTAGTTATCTAGGTCATCTTCAATATATTGGAAGAGGATTTCAAATAATTCCTCCTCCTCAGTCTCAAAATTAGGTTCAGCCATACAATAATTGTCAGCAAAGGGCACCTTGGGTTTAATGGAGCCCAAACCATGTCCTTTGGGATAGCTATTATCCTCAAGGGGTTGTTTGATTCCATCTTCTTTAGGTCCAAGAATGGTTTTGTGATATCCCATGTTTTCAATGATGGGAGGAGCCTTGACATACTTATCTTTAGGGAATTCCATGGGATCATCTTTTCCTTCAAAATATAGCCAATCTAAGATATTAGACTCCATATGTTCATCACTAAGTGAACCCCAATTTTCAAATGCTTTCTTATTAACATGCATAGTATCCTTGTTTGTAGAAGGTGGTTTTTGGGAAGGTTTTCCAAAGGACTAGGGGGAAAGTGGTAGTTGTCTAATACACAAGGCATTTTCAAACTTATACTCTCCCATTCCTTGGTCAGAAAAAGTAACCTTCTTCATTGTAGTATTGACCTTAGTATCTTCAACCTTGTCTTTTCCTTTATGGGAAATGGAAGATATTGGATAACTTTGGCATTGTTGTGGAAGGTGACTCCAATATTGTGAGAGGTCTAGGTATAACCTTAGCAAACTCACTAAATAGAAAAAAAAATTTGGGGCACCTTCCAATCTCTTACAAAAGACAAAAGGAAAATGATCACCTGGAATCATGACCTCTCTTCCTTGGTGGGGAAATTTAAAGCATGGATGATATGTAGATGGTACTTCCTTGAGTGTATGTATCCAGGGTCAACTAAGCAAGATTTTATATGGAAATTCCAAATCTAGGACATGACATTCAATATTTATTATAGTTGGCCCAACCTTTAGTAATAGCATGATAACTCCTTTTGATTCTCTTTCTCTTTCATCATATTCTTTAATTGTTATCTTCATTGATATCTAGGAGGTCTTCTAGAAGCCACAAGAAATGGATCATCTTCAATGTACAAAGGTTCAAACTAGATCCATTATCTATAAGGAATCATTTTATTTTATGTCACTGTATAAGGACTTCAATGTGGCATGACAAATTGTGGTGTTGATAGGACCTTGGAAAGATTTGTCTCTGAACACAAGGTATTTTTGTGCAACAAGATTTCCAATCATGGTGATGAAATGGGATGCATTAATGTTATTGTTAAGTTTTAGGATTTGCACCCTACTGAACTAGTAATGTTCAGTAACCCATACTTAACATGGGAATCATTTCATTATGTGAGATTGGATAATGAAATGAAACCTCCAAATTCTAGGCCAGCTCCTATTAGATTTTTTAGTGATAACCTCTAAAGCATAATAAAATTGTCAGGGAAAAGGAAGAGAATATTGGAAGTAAACCTAAAACTTATGGCTTCAACTAAGAAAAGGAGGCAATACACCAAAATAATTATGAAAATGTAACTCACATGATAGAGAGGATTATATAGCTTATATGAAATGCAAATAAAACACAACTTCTTGTAAAGACTTGCACAAATGATTTATGATAAGGTTACAAAATTGAAACGACAAAAGAAAGACAAATTAACATCTCATTTTTATCAATTTCATCTATAAACACGTATCATAACCTACAAATAAACTTACTTTTCTACAAACAAGTGCTAGAATGAGACAGAAAAAACAAGGAATAGAGAAAATTCTCAAGTTATTCTCTCAAATCACTCATAAAATGCACTCAGGACTTCCAGAAAGAAAGAAGGCTTCAACACTTAACATAAAATAACATCATCACACTGTTGTCATTTGTATTATATCTCCAAAAGATGAATTACAAACTCTGCAATAAAGCTTAGGACTCTGAAAATGAGTCTCAAAAAACTTCTCATAAAATCAAAACTCTCTCCAAATGAGTTCCAAAAAACTCAATAAGTACCATCCCAACTCATTGGGTCATATGTAGAAAGATAGCCTCAAAAAGAGGACTTAATCACTTACATAATGAAGTCCTACCCTTGGGAAAACTCCATTATATCATAAAATACCTAGTGACTCACTGATAACTACCCTAAAAACACTCTAATAGCCAATAAATCTTCTCCAACTACCAAGGAAAAGTCAAATTTGACCCCAAAGCCTATATTCTCTCCTAGAAGGATTCCTAGTGTTTGCAAAAATAACTCTCCTTAAAGAACCATTAAACATATGGTCAAACTATATACTTTCTCTTTGCATAATAAAATAGAAATTAACATTTAATGATTCATAATACATCATTAAATATTAATTCTTTAAATTATAAAGTCTATGCAAAGTAAAGTAAAAAATAAAACCTCCTCTTAATTTGCATTTAGGAAAAACACTATATGCAAATAAATGTTTCCTAAGCAAACAAAATAAACCCCCTCTCTCACAATTTGAAAAAAAATAAAAATTAAAAAGGAAATTAAATCCCTTTCAATAGCCCGTAGACTTCACAAATTATAAAAAATGATAAAGGGCATGGAAAAGCTTGAATACTTCTAAAGGTTTTCATTTTATCATTTTGCACATTCAAAGAGTTTGGAAAAGGAAAATGAGGGTTTCTTGTGGCCACCATTATAAATTTACTAGTTTTTTGAAGGTCAAAGCTGCCATGAAAAGATTTGCAAGCCTTAGAATCTCTAAGCCGCCATACAAGGTATTGAAGTTGTACTTTGCCATTGCTGAATCTGAGGTGTTTTAGAGCTAGTCTTCATTGTTACTGATGTATTTGCTGAAGGTTTTAAAATATATGTTTCCATTTCTTGGATTTGTCATTTCTTTTTATTGATATTGCTCTTACTGAACTGAGAAGTCCAAAACACCATGAAATAAACTACTTTGTTGATCATTTGTTGTTACCATGAATAGTTGTACTGGAAAGTTTGTTGGAACTTGAGTTTTAGGCTTTCACTATTAAGATTATTTGCTTGAATAATACTTTACTATAGCCGCTAGAACATCTGCTAAGGCTTTCTCATTCACTGGCACTTTTTGATGTTGAGGGTTTTATTGACTGTTTTGCTGATGGTTTTATGGCATTGAAGGTTGCAGTTGATGCTTATTACACAACTCAAAATTTTTCTTCCAATTGTTGTTCCACCAAAGTTGTTTGACAAAATGTAGGAGAACTAAATTTGAAATCTTCACAAGTTTCTTAAGCTAATTTAGTAGAGGCCATCACATCATTGGTAGGATCCTTGTGCAATTGAAACATAATGCCTATTGCTGTATACCTTTGATATAAATGAAACTCGTGAGTCACCTGCATAAGAAAGTCTCACAAAAACTATAGAATCTTGAGTTTCACAAGAAATTTGATCTCCATCCCTTTCATAATTAATCTTCTGTATACACCAAGTCATACAATTAGGATCAACACATTTTAACTACTCTAGATGTACTTGCAAGAGTTATATTAGCTTCCATGGGTTTATAAGAGACCGCCAACATTTTGCAAATCTTTAGATTATTTATTACTTTCTGCTGTTATGAAATATATATTGGAAGTTTTTGTTTGAGTGCAATCCTCATTCTTTCCCTCCACAAAAATTTGTTCACCACCATATAAATTTTTTGAAAGTGTGATGGTGCTGTTTTGAGTATGTTGTAAACAATCAGCCTGGAATTTTTTCTTTCTTCTTTTCACTATATCACACTCACCTGTATCTATCAAAATGAAGGTGGGTTTTTTTGAAGATGTTTGATATTGAACTGTAAGCATGTCATTACTTCATTTCCACACAAATCTAGAAATGCATGCAGATATTGCTCTATGGTATCTCCATACTAATTTTTAAGAAGTTGCTATGAGAAATTTTCCTGCTTGTCTTATTTATTCAAAAAAAAATTTACTCAGTGTATGCAGTCACAATCTATAGCTATTGTCTCCACCATGAGTTCTTTATAATTTGATTTTCTCTCCGACTTTTGAGTTACCTCTATGTTATAGATGTTGATGGATCTCTGTTTTACATATATCATCTGAATCCTTTCTATCTTTGCATGCTGAAATGATGTTCTCCTAACTGTTAGGATACTTTTGATTTTATGTGATATTTAGGCTATCTTTCATAAGGTTCGAGCATGAGCTCATGACACTCATAAATGATTTTATTTCCTTTAGCACCAAATTTCAATATCATTTCTTACTTTTCTTTCATGACAAAATGCATAGATAGATAGAGTATGTAGTTGTAGAGATAGGTAGTCATTGCTTAGATCCTTCAAGATCTAACATTAGTTTTTTTCATATTTTTTGTAGCTACTGGAGATCACGAAGCTTGGAGCTAGATTCTGCTACACCAAGGATAGAGTGCATAACCAGTCAAAGCAATAGGCAATGACTGGTTATCTCTACTCTTTATTTCTTTCATTCATATATATCTATTTATGTATTTCCTTATGAAATAAATTTAGAGCATTGAGCTATGCTCACGGCTTGTGTGAGATTTCTTTCTATTCAGCATATCATTTCATTTCATTATTTGAAAACATCAATGTATATTTGAAAATAAATAAATACAAGGACATTTGTATTGTTTGAATGAAATGAAAAGCACTTTTGATTGTCATTGCATGTATACTTAAAATTTTAGACATGTGTAAAATCTTAGTAACATTTTTGGTGACTTTTGTTGTATGTCTACTTGCTTGATATTTGACCAGTGTCTAATTTATCATTATTCCTTGGGCACAGAGATTGATTATGCAATCCTAGCACCTAAACCTAACACAAAGCAACTCCTAAAGTTGTTGGTTCAGTTTTGAATGTATGTTCATGAATTTAATAAGACTATAAATTCTTATTAAATTGACAGGTATGCAGGATCAGAACTCAACTACCAACTTTAGAAGTTGAACCATCATAGTCGACCATTTGGTTGGTGTATGTGTAGATGTATGAACTTACATAAATGTATGTATGCAATTTATGCAGATATGTATGGCTGATGGCCAGACATATTTATTGTTAGCGATATGTATGTGTGTATGTATGCGTATGCTAGATATTTTCATGTATGTAGGCACATGTATCTATGCATGTGTGAATGAAATGGGCTGATATGACTGCAAATCAACATAAACCAGCAACTTAACTAACCTAGACTACCAAACCAAAATAGAATAGAAAAAAAAACTAAACTAAATGTAGACACATTTATTGAAAACAAGGAAATCTAACCTATTATGTACAATGTAGGACTGAAACTCATACCTCAAAACATGGTTTGAGGTGGATCCCATTCATAGGGATCGGTAGTATGTCTCCTTCCATGGTAGCCAGCTGGTAGGCATTATGCTGTTTACACTCAGCAATCTGAAACAACCCAGCCCACATATGATCAAATTTGTTGTGCTGGGCTGGCCTGCTCTTCATAACATCCCACTTCAATACCATGTCACCAACATGGAACTCTCAAGCTCAAGCTCTTCTATCAAAGCTCTTCTTGATCTGCATTTTCTAATACTCCATAGTTTCCATGGCCTTTTTCCTTGTTTCCTCCAACTCCATTAGTTGAGCACACCACACTAAAATAGGGTCACCTTCCTCAAACAAAACCAACTGTATAGCAAGGTCAAGTGCGGGTAATTATGTTTCAATGGATAATTTGGCTTCTTTACCATAAACTAGCCTATAAGGTGAGTTTCCAATAACTTGCTTTGGAGTAATCATGTCAACCCATAAGGCGGCTTTCAACTTTGAATCTCAATCTCTCTTATTCTCTTGCAAGTTGCGCTTGATAATCCTTATAAGATTCTTGTTTGAAGATTTTGCTAATCCATTACCCTGTGGGTAATAATTAGAGCTGGTGCTAAGATAAATCCCATGAGTAAAGGCCCAATTAGTTACTTTCATTCCAATGAAAGCAAGCACATTATCTGAGATTATAGAATCAGGTACTCCAAACCTGTTCACAATATCATCATAAAAACTTAGGACTGTTGTTTTATTTGCATCCTTTAATGTCATTGCCTTAGTCTAGTGCATGAAATAATCAGTGGCTATGATAATCCACTTATGACCTACACTAGATGGAGGAATAATGAGCCCTATAAAATCAACTCCCCACTTTTGAAAGGGCTATTCTATTTTAATTAGCTACAAAGGCAAAGCTGGTAGCCTTTTTTTTAATGCAAACATAGCACATTTAGTGCATTTTCTAACGTGTGTGTGACAATCCTTGAACAAATTAGGCCAATAATAGCATGCTCTTAGAATCTTATAAGCTGTAGTCCTTGGAGAAAAGTGCCCTCCTGAATGACCATCATGAAATTTGTGCAATATTTGAGCAATCTGATCTGAATCAAAACACTTGAGAAGAACTCCATTGAAATCTTTTCGGTACAAAATGACATTAAGTAGCACAAAAGGGATTGATTGCAAGTGATAGTATCTTTGCTTTACTCTATCTAAGGTAGCTAGACATTGACTAGTTTTCAAAAAATGCATCATATCCTTTAACCAGCTTGCTAGTTGATTATCAGTTCCAACAGCTCCAATCATCAAAATTATGTTTTCTTGCTTCTCAAGTTCTAAAATATCCTTATTTGCAATTTGTTCACATAATCCCTTTCCTCTAACCAACTTAGTTATCTAAATATCTACATCATACTCAATGACGCGTGTAATCCAACCAGCTCTCTTTTCATTCAAGTCCTTATTTAAGAGGAACTCCTTGACACTTGGGTGTGTGACATGCAAAATAACCTTGTTATGTGTCAACAAGTGCCTGAATTTATTAAGGCTTTTCACAACAGAAAGGATGTTTTTTTCAACAAAACTGTACCTTTTCTCATATTCTTCTAGTCCTTCGCTGAAAAATGTGATTGGTTGTTCCAATCCTTCTGCATTTTGCTATACCAACATGGCTGAAATCACGTCATAGCCCCCATATGCATAAAGAATGAAATCCTTACTAAAATCAAGATTAATTAGGATAGGTGCTAATGCTAATGCATTTTTGATGGCTTGAAAATTATCTTTAGCCTCCTTTGTCCATGTGAAAACTACATTTTTTTTAAGCATAGTTGTTAATGGTTTGAGAAGTGTTGCAATATTAGCAGAAATCTTCACACCAAATTGATATGACCAATGAAAATTTGAAGGCCTTTCTTGTGTTGTGGTAAAGGCAACTCCAAAATTGCTGCAACTCATTCAAGGTCCACCATGATGCTTGCCTTAGATACAATGTATCCAAGTAATTTCTCTTCATGCACAGAAAATATGCTCTTTTTTGGGTTTAAAGAAATGCCAAATTCTATACAGCACTCAAAAATTTTCCTTAAATGATCAATATGATCTTCTTCTTTTTTTGAGTAGACTCTGACATCATCTAAATAGACCAAAACAAACCTATACATCAAATTTTTGAAAGCCATCTCCATAGCCTTCTGAAAGGTAGCCCCAGCATTAGATAATCTGAATGGCATTCTTTTGTATGCCATTGTACCCCATTTTGTTGTAAACATTTTTTTGTATTGGTCCTCTTCCTTTACCAAGATTTGGTTATAACCCAAATAACCATCTAGCAAAGAGAACCTTTCAGCCCTAACACACACTATAATATCTACTCCATGGATGGAAGCGGGTGCCTATCTTTCAATGAGACCTGATTCAAGTCTCTAAAATCTACACACAACCGTAACTCTCCATTTTTCTTCCTTACTAGGACCAAATTTTTAACCCAACTCATGTGCTTGATAGGAAAAATTATCTTACTCTCGATTAATCTAAGAACCTCTTTGTGCATCAAGGGTTCCAGCTTTGGATTAATAGGCCTTTGTCTTTGATGCACTAGTTTTGCTAATGATTCTAGCTCTATTGTGTGTTGTACCAATCTCAGATTAAATCCCTTTAAATCACTATACTACCAAGTGAACACATCACTAAATCTTGGAACTTTTTCTTTAGCTGAGTTGACTTTGCCAAATTTCAAGCATTTACCCGGTGCAATTTCCAGGTCTGCATATTGGTTTTCTTTAACCAACAAGTTAGCTTTTCCAAATTTGAGTTGATCATCTGAATTAAAAACACTCTCCAGTGTTACTAAACCCTTTGGCAACTTGTTTTTTAATTGGATCACTTGGTCACCATACTGATCCTTATACCTCTGCTGATTAGAATTAGCAAAAACATCTTCTTCCAGCAAAAATTGTAAAATTTGTTCATCGCTGTCAAAAACTTGCCAGTTAGTATCATTATCAAGAACTGAAGGCCTAGTAATGATCTTGATATGTTTTTGATTAGTATGTGCAGACACGTTGTTAACAATATCATACTGGGCTCCTACAGGTGCTAGCTTGTCAACATTCTGATTTTTGTTTCTAGGAACAACCAGTATGTTAAATGCATCAAAATGTTTAAGTGAATCCCAAACACGATGTCTATAAGATTTCAAAATATCATTCTTTATAGTTTTTAGACATTTGATTTGATTTACTATTAATTCACTATCACCATACACTTTTAAACACTTAATGCCACATTTTCTTGCCCATTCTAACCCTTGGATTAATCCTTTATACTCTGTTGTATTGTTGATACAAGAAAAATTAAATTTGAAAGTGGCATAATATTTCTCGTTATCAGGTGAAATCAACATGACACCCCCACCAGCACCTTGTCTAGCCCTTGAACCATCTAAAAACATACTCCATAGTTGATCTTTGGGTTTTTCTAGTTGATTTGCTAGTTTGACCAGATTGGGAATGACTTCATTTTTCTCATAGATAATGCAGGTCCCTAAGTCAGCACTTGTCACATAATAAAATTGATTTTCAAAGGTTTGACTAGAGGCCCATTCATCAAAAGGAATATCTAGGACATTATCTAACTGGGTTCAATTTTCAACTACTATATGACACTCCTCTTCATTAAATGTAAGCAGATTTGCATTGACAGCATTGGGTACATATGGCTCTATGTGATTTTTTGCAAGTAACTCAGACTTAATAGTTACTTTAGTGCCATATCTAGTCCTAAAAAGCATATGAGACCAATCAGATGACAAATAACCATCGATCTTTGCTGTAAAATCCCTAGACAAGGAGATAGCAAAGTATGGAGGTAAATCTATGACACATATATCTTGCTAAATATCAAAATTAGGATAGGCATGAAGGGTGAAACTTGCATCTTTAATCATGCCTATAGTGCCTACAAACGTTCCATCAAGTTGAACAACACCTTTTTCAATAGGTTGGTATTTTAGTCCTAACTGGTCAGCTATCTTTTTTGGCATTACTGAGCTTGTAGCTCCACTATCTACCATACAATTATGGACTAATTTATCACCAATGATCAATGAAAGGTAGAAAGGAGGTGGTTTTATTACCTTATTTGATTCCTTGGCAATTTTTTGACTGTCATCCTTCTTTTCATCAGTGTTGGTTAACACTGCCTTTGCTAGTTCATTCATCACCTTTGTGGGATTTTCTTCATCCAAGAGAGCCTTTTGCAAGATATCTGTTTGACTAGGAATAGCTAAAGTCTCCCACATTGACATAGACACATTCATCTTCTTCATATTCTCCACTATGTTAAATAGTGCAACAAAGTGTGATTTCTGATGTATTTTAGCAGCAACATGTTCTGTTGGCTTGTCAACTGTCTCCTTGGTGACAGGGACATGAGTATCTCCCACCGTTGTAGCACTTGATGATGGCTCAGCTGTATCAGTTGCTTTACCCTTGTTTGCTATTTGTTTTTTTTCAAGAGCTCTTTTCTTAGCTTGGGTATTTGCTGATATTGATGAGTCATTATTGACTGCGCAAAACTCATCTCTTTACCAATTGAGGAAAGCAGTCTCAGGAGTTAGTACATCATGCTACTATTTAGGTGCATCATTTGTGACATTTTTTTATCTCGCTACTATATTTTGCTCCATTAATGCCTGATTTATAACTCCATTTGTGCATGTAGCCTGATTGTGAGGTTCATTATAGGGATAACACCACTCAAAGTCTGCTGTGAGATTATTTTGCATGGGCACAATGTCTCTAACTAGATTAGCAGAATTGAGAGGAATTGGATTATATGGTCAAAAAGGTCTTTGATTAATATTCTACCTATAACCCATCACATTACCTTGAAATGGTGGCCTATTTCCTTACGGTTGGCTTTGATTTTGCTGCTAGTAAGGTAGATTTATAGCTAGATTCTATTGTTGGTAAGATGACCTAGGTTGAAATTGTTGCTTTTTAAGATTAACCAGCTCATTACTAAAGGTTTGCATCATATTATCAATTTTGAGCTACTATTCTTAATCTCTTGCAACTTTGGAGAAGGACCTGTGGTATTTGAAGGGCTTGCCATGGTAATTTCTTGGCCAAGAATAGTAGGTAATGAGTTAAATGGTGGAATTACCAATGTTATATTTGACTAAATGTTCAAAAAAATGGGCATTGGAGGCCTAGGGGCTATTTTACCAGCCTGGATAAGACTATTTTCAGCCCTAATAGAAATCTCATAAGCTTGAGGCAGTGAAACACCTCCCATAGATTGAATGATTACTAAAATATCGCTATTTAAGCTTCTTAAATAATAAAGAAAAGTGTGATTTGTTGAAGGTCTTACCGTATTGGGTATTCTAGTCTAGGTCCTTTGAAATCAGTTATTAAAATCCATCATTTGTTCTTGTGGTGCACTCTTTATGGTTGTGAGCTACTCCACAAGTGACAAAAAGTCTGACTTATCCTCAAAATGTCTTGTCAAAGTGTCACCCAAAGCATCCCATAAGCCTATAGAACCAATAGCTAGGATTCTAAACCACTGAAGTTCTTTTCCTGTTAATGATGCTGCCATTAGCTTAGTAGCCACATCCTCCTCTGTAACCTGATGTATGTTGCATAAAGTTACAACATCTCTTATGTGCTCATATGTTGTAGTCTAATTTTCTCCTGTGAAATCAGGCAAACTCTTCAATGCAGCCAGTGGTATATCATGGTGTTGAGAAAAATTCAAGGGAATCCCTTGATTAAAGGGCACAAAAGTATATGCCCTCACCATTGGTGGAGATTGTTGTATGAGCTATTGTACTAGTTGTTGTCGTACAGGTTGCTAGTGAAAACTTGTATTGACTGTACTCATTGGTATAAAACAAGTACTTGCCAAATTTTCAATTGAATCAGCTCTTACTGATGGGCTTGCTGAATGTCTAACTTTTCTTTGACATTTTCTACTATATACACGAAGACCAGGGGCTGAAAGCTGATTCCTTGATGCTGGCTTTGTCCTGGATAAGCTCCTTCCATGTCTTTTTGGAGTTTCCAACTGCAGATATTCAAAATAAGTGGAACTTTGTGTTTGAATATTTCTCATAAATTCATCACCGTCTACTGGCTAGTTGAAAAATGACCTTCAGCTATTCCAGCATAGTTTTAAAAAAAAAAGTGCTCATGTCCCACTAGGCGTGCCAAAACTGTTAAGTTTTAGCATTTGCAGCCTACTGAATTGGTAATGTTCAGTAACCCTTACTTAACATGGTAATCATTTCATTATGTGAGACTGGATAATGAAATGAAACCTCTAGATTCTAGGTTGGCTCCTATTAGATTTTTTAGTGATAACCTCTAAAGCTTAATAAAATTGTCAGGGAAAAGGAAGAGAATACTGGAAGTAAACCTAAAACTTAAAGCTTAAACTAAGAAAAGGAAGTGATACACCAAAGTGATTATGAAGACGTAACTCACATTACATAGAGGATTATATAGCTTATATGAAATGCAAATAAAACACAACTTCCTCTAAAGACTTGCACAAATGATTTATGATAAGGTTACAGAACTGAAACGACAAAAGAAAGACAAATTAACATCTCATTTTGATCAATTTCATTTATAAACACATATCATAACCTACAAATAAACTTACTTTTCTACAAACAGGTGCTGGAATGAGACAGAAAAAATAAGGAATAGGGAAAATTCTCAAGTTATTCTCTTAAATCACTCATAAAATGCACACAGGACTTTTAGAAAGAAAGAAGGCTTCAACACTTAACATAAAATAACATCATCACACTGCTGTCATTTGTATTATATCTCCAAAAGATGAATTACAAACTCTGCAATAAAGCTTAGGACTCTGAAAATGAGTCTCAAAAAACTTCTCATAAAATCAAAACTCTCTCCAAATGAGTTCCAAAAAACTCAATAAGTGCCATCCCAACTCATTGGGTCGTATGCAAAAAGATAGCCTCAAGAAGAGGACTTAATCACTTACATAATGAAGTCCTGCCCCTGGGAAAACTCCATTATATCATAAAGAACCCAATGACTCACTGATAACTACCCTAAAAACACTCTAACAGCCAATAAATCTTCTCCAACTACCAAGGCAATGTCAAATTCGACCCCAAAGCCTATATTCTCTCCTAGAAGGATTCCTAGTGTTTGCAAAAATAACTCTCCTTAAAGAACCATTAAACATACGATCAAACTATATACTTTCTCTTTGCATAATAAAATAGAAATTAACATTTAATGATTCATAATACATCATTAAATATTAATTCTTTACATTATAAAGCCTATGCAAAGTAAAGTAAAAAATAAAACCTCCTCTTAATTTGCATTTAGGAAAAACACTATATGCAAATAAATGTTTCCTAAGGCAACAAAATAAACACCCTCTCTCACAATTTTTTTTTTTTTTTAAAAAATTTAAAAAGGAAATTAAATCCCTTTCAATAGCCTGCGGACTTCACAAATTATACAAAATGATAAAGGGCATGAAAAAGCTTGAATACTTCTAAAGGTTTTCATTTTATCATTTTGCACATTCAAAGAGTTTGGAAAAGGAAAATGAGGTTTTCTTGTGGCCACCATTATAAATTTACTAGTTTTTTGAAGGTCGAAGCTGCCATGAAAAGATTTGCAAGCCTCAGAATCTCTAAGCCGCCATACAAGGTATTGAAGTTGTACTTTGCCATTGCTGAATCTGAGGTGTTTTAGAGCTAGTCTTCATTGTTACTGGTGTATTTTCTGAAGGTTTTAAAATATATGTTGCCATTTCTTCGATTTTTCATTTCTTTTTACTACTATTGCTCTTGCTGAATTGAGAATTTCAAACCACCATGAAATAAACTACTTTGTTGATCATTTGCTGTTACCATGAATAGCCATACTGGAAAGTTTGCTGGAACTTGAGTTTTGGGCTTTCACTATTAAGATTATTTTCCTGAATAATACTTTACTATAGCAGCTAGAACATCTGCTAAGGCTTTCTCATTCGCTGGCACTTTTGATGTTGAGAGTTTTATTGACTATTTTTCTGATGATTTTATGGCATTGAAGGTTGCAGCTGATACTTATTACACAACTCAGAAATTTTGTTCCAATTGTTGTTCCACCAAAGTTGTTTGACAAAATGTAGGAGAACTAAATTTGAAATCTTCACAAGTTTCTTAAGCTAATTTGGTAGAGGCCATCACATCATTGGTAGGATGCTTGTGCAATTGAAACATAATGCCTGTTGTTGTATACCTTTGATATAAGTGAAAGTCGTGAGTTACTTGCACAAGAAAGTCTCACAAAAACCATAGAATCTTGAGTTTCACAAGAAAGTTGATCTCTATCCCTTTCATAATTAATCTTCTGTATACACCAAGTCATACAATTAGGATCAACACATTTTAACTGCTCCAGATGTACTTCCAATAGTTATATTAGCTTCCATGGGTTTATAAGAGACCGCCCACATTTTGCAAATCTTTAGATTATTTATTACTTTTTGTTGTTATGAAATATATATTGGAAGTTTTTGTTTGAGTGCAATCCTCATTCTTTCCCTCCATAAAAAATTGTTCACCTCCATATAAATTTTTTGAAAGTGTGTTGGTGTTGTTTTGAGTATGCTGTAAACAATCAGCCTGGAATTTTTTCTTTCTTCTTTTCACTATATCACACTCACCTGTATCCATCAAAATGAAGGTGGGTTTTGCTGAAGATGTTTGATATTGAACTATAAGCATGCCATTACTTCATTTCCACACAAATCTAGAAATGCATGCAAATAGTGCTCTATGGTATCTCCATACTAATCTTTAAGCAGTTTCTATGAGAAATTTTTTTGCTTGTCTTATTTATTCAAAAAAAAATTTACTCAGTGTATGCAGTCATAATCTGTAGCTATTGTCTCCACCATGAGTTCTTTGTAATTTGATTTTCTCTCTGACTTTTGAGTTGCCTCTATGTTATAGATGTTGATGGATCTCTATTTTACATATCTTATCTAAATCATTTGTATCTTTGTATGTTGAAATGATGTTTTCTTGACTATTAGGATACTTTTGATTTTATGTGATATTTAGGCTATCTTTCATAAGGTTCAAGCACGGGCTTGTGACACTCCTAAATGATTTTATTTCCTTTAGTACCAAATTTCAATATCATTTCTTACTTTTCTTTCATGACAAAATGAATAGACATATAGAGTATGTAGTCGTAGAGATAGGTAGTCATTGCTTAGATCCTTCAAGATATAACATCAGTTGTTTTCATTTTTTTTGCAGCTGCTGGAGATCACGAAGCTTGGAGCTAGATTCTGCTATACTAGGGAAAGAGAGCATAACCAGTGAAAGCAACAGGCAATGACTGGTTATCTCTACTCTTTATTTCTTTCATTCATATATATCTATTTATGTATTTCCTTATGAAAGAAATTTAGAGCATTGAGCTATGCTCATGGCTTGTGTGAGATTTCTTTCTATTCAGCATATTATTTCATTTCATTATTTGAAAACATCAATTTATATTTGAAAATAAATAAATACAAGGACATTTGTATTGTTTGAATGAAATGAAAATCACTTTTGATTGTCATTGCATGTATACTTAAAAATTTCCACGTGTACAAAATTTTAGTAATACTTATCAAGAACATGAGACTTTAAAAGAGCAATCTCAAGGAATTCCTTGTGGATAGGTGAAGTGGTGAGGAGCTCTAGAATGGATATCTATGCATGAGTCTTACCTAACTAGGAGAGGACATTGTAGTGTGAAGAAGGTCTTTGTGAGGTGGATGGTGTAACTGACACATGTGGAATTGATAGATTAGTAGGATTGGGAGTGCTAGCTTGCAAAGTAATTCTTCCCCACTGAGTGTTTGCACCAAAATCAGTTGCTTGTAGGAAAAGGGTATTTACATGAGTGTCTACTTCTTCAATGTGGCCACACATGGATTCAAAACCACATATATCATTTGTTTATGTTTTACCACACAAGGAGTCAAAACCCAGTATGTGGTTAGTAGAATAGTCATATTAGAGTACATTTGATGTGGAAGCTCAATTTACATTGTTTGTGTTATTGTTTCCATTATTATTACTATCATTTTTGTGGTTGGGGAATGACTTTTGAAATATCTTTAGTTTATCTTTTTTAGAGGGTGGTCCTCCTTCAACCTCACTTTCCCCATCATCAACAAGATTTTGAATGAAGACTTTGATATTGATACACTTGTTTGTGTCATGTCCTTTGATATAGTGGTATTTACAATATTCATTTTCCCTATACCATCTTTATTTGGATTGATTTTCATCAAAGGGTTGTGTGTTTAGAAAGATCATTAAATGGTGATCCACTAACTTCTAAAATATGGCATCCAAGGGTTCATGAAAGTTAGTGAACTTCTGATTTTGACCATAATCATGATTGTAGTTGTTATTGTTGTTATTGCAGAGAAAGTATTGTGTTTGATTGCAAGATTGTTGGTTGTTCTAATTGTTGGTTTGATTTTGATTCTAATTGTCATGGTTTGAATTGTTGTTGTTTCAGCTAAAATAGTTGTTGTTGTTGCTTCCACCTTGAAGGTTTTGTACACTTTTGACATCGATGACACCATCATGGGTAACACCTTTGTTTTTGGACCAAAATTTGGGTTTTCTATTGTTGTTTGTGTCATTTTTTGATGATGAAGAGATATAATTTTTAATGTAACCCTTATCTAAGAGTTCATTTTCAATGTTCTTTCCTTTCTTGACTAATGTGGCAAGGTCCTCAAGACAAGCCATCTTAATTTGGAAAGACATCTTTGGTATCAAATTCTTGATGAATATATCCACAAGGTGGGAATCCTCAATTTTGTAAGGCATGCAATTAGAAAGATGCCTCCATTGTTGTATAGAATTGGAAAATATTTCACCATTTCATTGTTTCGTGTTGCATAAATCACTTAATGAGGCATGATGTTCAATGTTGTAAGAATATTGTACTATGAATTTTCCCATCAAATAATTTAAGGAAGTGATGGAACCCTTGGGTAAGTTCATTAGCCACTTGAGTGTAGGGCCTCCAAGACTTCATGTGTAGAGCCTCTTAAGATAATCCTCACTATAGGCTACTTTTGGATATAAGATGGAAAACCATTTGAGATGTGTGATGGGACATGTTTCTCTTGTGTATTTTTCAAATTTAGGAATCTCAAAGTTTGGTGGAAACAACATCATGTTGATGGATTTTTCAAATGGAAAGGGACAAATCTCCTCAAAAGAGAAATCCTTCACCCCTTTGTTGTTCATGTTTTGGACCAAATTTCAAAATTCATGTAATTGTTGGGCTATATCTTGATTTGGTTGCATTTCCAATTATTGCAAATTGATGAACCTACCTCCAAAGTTGTATGGATTCCCAAACATATTATGAGGTGGTGGAGGTGGTAATGCTCCACTTTGGCCAATGTATTGATATGCAATCATTGGAATTGGGATAGATATTTTCATCATACTTGTTAGCATTTGTAAATAAGAGGAATATATCAGTTGTGATGGGATTGTCATTTTTTGTATAGGTACTTGCCCAATGTTTAAGCATTATACATTTGGACCTGTCAAGGTTGACTATGGAATACTAGCATGTATAATAGTGTTAGGTAAGCACTAATGATTTGTTGAATATGTTTCGCACTTAATTGGAACGTGTGTTGTGTTGAAGTACTTGATGTAGGTATGGAACTAGTTCTTACCACAAGTTCTTTTTCCTTGCCAAATGTTAGAGCTATCTTTGAATTTGGCAATATGGGAGCACCATCCTTGGTAATTTGTCTAAACAAAGTGCTCTCATCAAAACTTGTAGGGACATTAACTCCATCTTTAACCTGTTTACCCTAATAGACTTTTCCAAAATTTCCAAGTTGTATGGATTTGCAATGAATGTTTGGACATCACTAGGGATGTTATTATTTTCAATGGGATTTTCATCTTGGTACACTTCATCATCATCATGTGATTTATTCCCTACAGTGGTGTTTTGAAAAGGGTTCTCTAGTTCTTGCTTGGATGTTGAGCTAAGCATACCAAATTTCATACTAGAGGCAAATGTGTTTCCCAATGATGTTGATCATGGAGGAAAAGGATTTTCCATCTCTTTTTGTCTTAGTAATTCCAATAAACATGACATAGGATTAAACATTAGTCTATCAGATCATGTTTGTACCATATAATTGTGACCAAACCAATGGGTGGAAGATTATGGAAGAAAGAGAAGATGTGAGAGAGAAACTGAACCTTGTATGATAATGTGAACAAAAGACCTTGCTGATTTGGGAAACCAAGTGTGATATAGGATAAAAGTATCTTTATCCTACCAAAGATGGACAAGTGATCTTTGGGAAAGATAGGACACTGAATAGATTACTCACTAGTTGGAGATGGACTTGTGATCTCAAATGAGTGAATGTAACTATGATAAATGTTTACTTGTGGATAAAGGTTTAGTCTTGTAATCTTAGAAGTTTTGTAACTAAGATGTTCTTATGCCAAAAGATTAAGATTAAAATGATCACACTCTCTAGAGGAAATTTTGCAAATGGAAGACTAGAAATTTTGAAAATGGATTGATGTGGAAAATAAGGGTGATATGGTCACTATGTGGATAACTCAATCTTCTCTCACTAGAAACAAAAATTGTGGATTCACTTTAGGGAAAGAAAACCAATTCCAAAGTTTACCATTGTATAATATTATATCATAATGGTCATGTTCATATTCTTCTTTCTTGATGTCATTGATAGTGTATCAAAATTGTTTATCACTATGTGCTAAGTTTTTCCTTTCCTTGTAGGAAAATGGTCTAGATAATTTCACCTTCTTAGGTTTCACTTTTTCAGTCATGGTAGGAATAAAAAAAACCTAGTTCCAAGACCAAGCATGAAATTTTTTCCAAAAGAATTTGTGCTCAAAAGACCCAATGAATTTCAAATGCTAGGCCACATATAAGAACTCATGTGAATAATCGTAGGTCAAGAGAACCCACTTACAACCATTTCACTCACTGAATGTTTAGCTCACCATTTCACTTATTTTTAAAATTGTTTTATGTTTGGTATTCATTTTGGGTGTTTAAACACTCAAGCATGCTGAGCATATCAACAATCCTAATAAGGTTGCCACTAAAATGTACAAAGATTATCTAGAGGGAATCTTTGATATACGCAAGGTACATGAGCTCCAAATTTATAGATAAAATAAAATAGTGCCACACAGCCAAGAGGAGATGATAACCCAAATCTCCACCTTCACTTCCCAAAGGTATAAAGTTCTTTGAGGCTTATCCAAGAGTGACAAAATTTTCTTCTAAGAGAGGTGTCTTTCTATTCACATCCCAATATTTATACTCTACCAGAATGCTAGAGTTGAGGTCATTCCAAAGGGTAATGAAATCCCCAAGTAGGCCTACTAAAAAAATAAAAACAAGACCACTAATTTCTTGTGTACTCAAGATCACCTAAAGGTGCAAGAGGAGAGAATACATAAGTGGCCTCAAGGTTTAAAAGACACTTGTTCTTTTCTCAATGAATCTTAGATTTTCTATCTACTTTTGAAGACACTCATGTTTAAGCATGCATTATTATTTCTAGCTTGACAGCATCATCAACATAATAAAAAGTGAGGATTCATCAACAAAAAGTAAATTAATCATCTTCAACATAAGAAAATCATCAAAAATGAACAAATTCCCTCAAGTCATTCAAGATTGAGTGTATTGATTTTAAGCACCAAATCCAAATATTTCATAGCAAGCTTCATTGTCCCTTAGTCATTCAAGATTGTATGAAAGTGTTTTAAACCCAAAATCGAAATGTTTCATTGCATTCTTCTTTGACCTTAGGAATTCAAGAGTGTATTCACTATCTAACCATTCATTCCAATGAAAAATATGTCAATTTCCATAAGGTACTCAAGATTGTATTTGTTTACTCTACACATGCATTCTAATGGAAAGCTTGTTTTGGCATTCAAAAGTGTGTTTGAACATAATCATTCCAATAAAATGTGTGTAAATTTCCTTAAATCATTCAAAATTGTGTGTAATGTTACCTTAATGCATTCAAGAGTTGTTTGACCTTTTGATATTAGTTGAAACATGCATTCTAAGGAAAAATGATTAATTCATGCAAGTTTATTTACCATTTTAAATCATACAAGTGATTAAAATTGCTACAAATCTCCAAGTGATTAAAATCACTACAACACTCCAAGTGATTGAAATCATTAGAAATGCTCCAAAGGTTGTCTCCTGCAATAAAAACTAGATTGCAAATCCATGTATGTCAATCAAACAAGGAGTTAGGTATTAAAAAGAATAAGTCAATCTATCAGTATTTGGAGCCAACACACAGAAGGCACATATGACAAAACATCATAGAGGAAAAAACTTGTAGATGACAGAGCACAAAGAAGTATGATTTTACTTTTCACTAACACTTTTTACACATAGATGATAGAACAATATTGGGGATGCCAAAATTTCCCAAATGATAGAAAACATAGATGATAGAATATAGTAAATATTGACTGGCACAAATAACAATGTGCTACTACAAAGATGATAGTTTACTATAGTGGAGATGATAGTACTAACTAAATATAGTAGATGATAGTTTGATAAAATAACTAGTTTTCCAGTTGCCTACTATGCAGATGATAGAATGGAAAACTTTGGACATGAAAAACAACTATTCAGAGATGTCAAAAAGTTTTAGAGATGATAGAATGGGTTATGTTATAGGATTAACTAGTTTTGAAAAATAGACATGATCGAAGATGCCAATATGCAAAAATGTTGATCTACAAAGACGTTCATCTGCAAAGACAACATAATGTCTTCATAGATGACATTGTGTCCTAAAAGAGATGACAGTGCACAAGTTTTGACAAGAAGTTACAACTTTTGGTGAAATTTAAAAGTGGAATAGGGACCTGGGTCCCATTGGGCATGCCAAAATATATATGTGAAAAACTAACCTGTTGGGAACATGTGTAAACAAGAAAATGTTATTTGTAAATGTGCATATCAAAGATTAAACAAAATAAAAATATAACTAAATGTTAGACTTGATTTTTAAAATTATGCAACCGAAAAGAAAGAGTCCCCATGAAACCTCAAAGTAGCTCAACAAGGGTGCCCATAAGAGGCCTCATTGGTGTGCTTTAGATTGGAGGGATGTGAGTGTGCTCTCCCCAAACACAACTATGAATCCCAATGATTGATAAATAATATGCAATGATATGAGGCTATGCTAAGATGAATGGAGAATACTTCAAGCAATGGCTATGGAAGCAACCATTCTTGAAAGCATTCAAAGGATATGAATGTGAATGCAAGAAATCAAAATAAGTGAATAATGCAAATGAAATAAAATCTAGCAACTATCAAGTGGTTAGTAACAATGCATAAAAATCACTAAAATTCACTAAAAAGCTCTAAGTCTAAACTAGAATGATAACAATGCACATGGAGGAGATGAAAAATGCTTGAGACAAGGGCTCTATTTATAGGTTTGAGAGAGTCCTTGGGGAGGTGGCATCTACGTGGCATCCACATATGTGCCACAAGGGAGATGCATGGACTAAGGGGACAAGCCATGCAAAGGTCAATGCAAGCCTTTTGGATGAAAGTGATGGCTCAAGGTTTGCTCACACATGTGTGAAAAACCTTGGAGAAAGGAAAGTGGGACAAGTGTGTAAGAGTTGTAAGAGGTGTGAATAAAATAATAAAATAGAAGCTTTATTTGATCTTGAGTTTCTCACACATGTGTGAGCAAACACTTAAGAGATAAAAGGAGTTTAGAAATGTGTTTAGGATAATTAAGTGGGATTAATTAATGGGTAGGCTTAGAAGGATAAGAGTGATGGGTGTAGACTAGGTTTTTAGGATGGGATTAGGATTAAATTAAATAAGATTTAACTTAATCAAAAGATTAAAGAATTTAATAAAGTGGAGGGAATTAAATAAATTAGAATTTATTTAAAATGGATTTTATGGAGCACTATGCATTAAATAAAATTAACACATTAGAGGGGATGTATTTAAATTAAATTTAAATACATTAGGAAAATGAACCTATTTAATTAAATAAATTTAATTAAATAAGTAGAAGAATATGAAAAATATAATAAATTAATAAATAGTTAATTATAATGTCAAAGGAAATATTAAATGAATTAATATAGTATTTGGGATGATTTTAAGTGTCTACAATGGGTTGTCAAATGTTGTCAAAAATGGCTAGAATCAAGATTTTGGACTTGTAACACTAGAATTGATAAAACATAGAAATCTTTAAGCTCTTAGTCAAGGTTGATCTACAAAAGAAGGATCAATTTGGAATATCAAAGTCAATGTGGAGAGGGATTAAGGTCACACTACATCCCTAATCTTAAATATATATCTATAAAGCAATTTTTGAATCTCGTAAGTTCTACCAAAATAGTACCTAAAATGTGCTTTGTTCCATCTTCCAAGATTTTTAACCAGCAATAAAAGGGGTTTTTTTTTTCTGATGGGGGGCTACCTTGTTCAAACAATAATTTAGGAATTTACCTTGAAATGAGATAGAAATGGAAATGCTAGCAAGTAATAGAAGTAGATCTAACATGAGGTAATACAAATCTATCAATATCCTCTTGAACTTATAATTTTATCAAGTATGTTGATGCGATAGCCTTGACTCAACTTCAAAAATTATAGGAATTGAAATCAGATTAAGCCAAAACTTTCATTAACGAATGTGCTTAAAAATTTTCTTAGAAATAAATTTGGATCTTGGGGAGATGAATATGGAAGATGCAACAAAGGACCCAAAATATATGAAAGGAGATCTTGAATGTTAAAAATTATAGATCTTACATAAGCTCCTTCTACTTATTGAATTCTTGAACCCGTGATCTACAATGGATAACTTTTTTGAATGCCTTGAATTCTGGAGGAATGCTTGAGTCCTTGAGTGTGTAAGTGTATAATGATGGATAAGTTTCTTTCTTGGATGTGATTGACATGTGGATGAATTATTTCTTGTGTGTATGGATTATGGATCAAATGAGGCAAATGGATGTGCTTATAAAGTATACAAAACAAAATTCTCCTGTTAGATGACTAGACACAAAATTAATATCTTGAATCAACCTCGATACAAGGGCCAAGAATGGGACCCAAAAATAGGTCCCAAGAAAGGATGCACTACATCATCGATGATCATTTTTTTCATGAATGACAAACTACATAATGAGTTATTCACTACATCCCTAATTCCTAGGTCCAAAAATCCTCAACATTCCCTCAGGGTCCCAAAATAACTCTTGTTTTAGTAACTTAGCTATTGAAAATCTTAAGAAAACTCAAAATTGGTATAGAAAAGAGATTTCAAGTGATTGAAGGAAGAAAAGGGAGGAACCAAGTGGATAGGTTCTACCTTGATCTTTGAACTTCTCATGCCCAAAAATCAAGGCAAATACACAACAATAATTTTTAATAAAGGTAATAAGAACTATAATAACACATGCTATGATAGAATATATTGTGGAAATATGTGGACTTGAAAAATATATTTTTTCAAGTCACAAGGTTTAGGTAACAATTGAGTTTCAATAACATTTCAAAGGGATGCAGAGTTGGTATCTAACAAACTGCATAAGTTCAAAACCATAAATAGTAGTTCTACAAGAGCTCTTAGTTTAGGTTGATTAAGTTGATTAATTAAACAATTGTTTTATGTTTAATAAGTTATTATATCATGTTTAGGATATATGTGATCAATAACATATGTTATGTTATGTTATGTTTGATTTGATACCACTTACACTTATCTCATAATACTAGTTCCATCCGGTTAGCTTATCAATACCTTAATGCTTGATCTCAATTATTAACATATCACATTAGGAATTATTAAAAACATTAATTATATAACATTAAATCAAATATGGCATCAATATCATCTTTGAACCTAATCCTAAACAACTATCAAGTTGTCTAATCAATTTTAACCTATAGCACCTCTGATCGTTACAAGAGCACTCACTAACCAAAAACTTACATAAACATTAAAATTTTAATTAGATAAATCTTTAATAAGAATAATATAATGTAAAAATAATAAATTCCCTAATATACATATATATTCATTCGTAAGTTACTTACATTCTCCCCTCACTATTTAACTCTATCACTTCACCCAATAACTAATAACCAATAAATCTATATTGAGCTTTGTTAAATTAAAGAAACATTCTAATTACAAAAAATATTTTATATATAACCCTATAAAAATAAATCATATTAGTAAACACTAATAATTTTATTCTTACCTTAAAACTATCCTTAACCATGCACTTCTTAAACATGACCTCCTTTACTTAATAGAACCAATTTATAACTAAACTAAAACAAGCCCGAAGCAAGAACTTTATTAAAATATGATTAAAAAAACATAAAGAATCTATATTCCTAAAACTAAATATATTTAATCACAACCTAGACAAATCTAACATAATTTAATCTAATCCTAATTACCCCTACCCTTACCCACTTGCCAATTGGGCAAGAGGTCTATCCTACCTATTATCCCAAGCTTCCCCATGCATTCCTTATGTAGGAGTATCTTGGGTGTAAGAGCAATCTTCCATCACCCAAAAATATTGTTATTTCATTCTTTTCTATTTTAATAAGGACTAGTAGATAGGGGGGTTGCTATTTATTGGAGCTTCCCCATGCATTCCTTATGTAGGAGTATCTTGGGTGTAAGAGCAATCTTCCATCACCCAAAAATATTGTTATTTTATTCTTTTCTATTTTAATAAGGACTAGTAGATAGGGGGGTTGCTATTACCCCTACCCTTACCCACTTGCCAATTGGGAAAGAGGTCTATCCTACCTATTATCCCAAGCTTCCCCATGCATTCCTTATGTAGGATTATCTTGGGTGTAAGAGCAATCTTCCATCACCCAAAAATATTGTTATTTCATTCTTTTCTATTTTAATAAGGACTACTAGATAGGGGGGTTGCTATTTATTGGAGCTTGCTATTTTTATTAAGTTTGTCAAATGAGCTAGGAATGTTCTCATTTTCTATAGGAAGGTTCATTTTGGAATTATAAGCCTACCATAAAAATATCATTGTTCCATCTTAAGTATTTAAGAAGTTATTATAGATTTTTGGTGGCAAAATTTGTAGATAAATCT
Source organism: Cupressus sempervirens (assembly GCA_028749045.1). Taxonomy (NCBI): domain Eukaryota; kingdom Viridiplantae; phylum Streptophyta; class Pinopsida; order Cupressales; family Cupressaceae; genus Cupressus; species Cupressus sempervirens. Next base: position 683,569,526 of record CM053790.1, read on the forward strand.
CCAAGTTCACTATTAGAGGCCTTAGAATGCCTAGATGAGGTTTGAAAACTTGACAGAAAGGCACTTGCGCAATTCCAAACCTATAGATCGTGAGTACATTCCCAAAAAGTGGTTATAATAGCCAATCAGAGCAATGGTTTGAGAGTTATGGCCTTCTGGAGTTGGGCTACCAAAATTTATAAAATAATTTATCAAAGACGTATTTAGTTGACTCTATATGTATTGTTAGGGTCTGTCAGCCCCAAGTATTAAGTTTGAGCATCTAGAACCTTCTTGGGTGGCATAAAATTTAGTATTTAAGAAAGGCTTGAACATTGACTAAGAAAACTCTAGGTGAGAGTTCACAGCTTGTCTTGCAAATTATTGAAATGAAGGTGCCCATGTGGATTAGCATGTTGTACTTGTGAATTCTATAATTCTGTATTTGTGGCACAAATAAAAAGTCCATATTTTGTTCTTGTATTTTTTGTTATTTCTTTGTTTTCTATTATGGTTTATGGTATTAAGGGGAGCACCTTCATTAAGTGGTATTAGAGGTAGAGTTCTTAAGTGTGTGGATAAATAATCAATTGTGACGTAGTTCACACTAAGACCATGGTTTAAGCTGAGCATGTAGACAAAACATCTATTGTGAGGTAGTTTGCACTAGGGTTTTTGTGGAAGTACAAAAATACCTCCATGAAGAGAGCATGGTGGAAGAGCTATAGGTGTTACACCTAAGGGTTTTAGAGACCTCCAAAGAAAAATGCAAGCATTAGAAGAAAAAATGTGGAGGAATAAATATTCGCATAAGAGATGAAAGAGAGAATGAGAATGAAGTAGAAGAAAATGCTGAAGCAGAGGCAGTTCTAAACCCATAGGAAAAGAGGCTTTTTAGGGCCATCTCCAAGATTGGAAAAAGACCTAAGTTTGAAGTTCCTACATTTTTGGTAAATCTTAACCTAGAGGAGTTGATCAATTGGATAAATGAACTGGATGAGTACTTTGAGGATCCTAATAGGGTCAAGTTTGCAAAGGCAAAACTGAAGGGATATGCAAAGATCTAGTGGTAGGAGGTTTAGTTGGAGTGAAATAGAAAGTGAAAGGACAAAATCACCAAATGGGATTAGATGATAGCTAAACTGACATGAAAATTCATTCCCATGGATTATGAACTTGGTTTGTTGAAGAAAATGCAAGGGTTGAAGCAAGTGGGAAAATATGTTCAAGAATATGTCGAAGAGTTCTATTGAATTCTCATTTAAACTGGCCATGCAAAAGCTAACATGGAAAAAGTGACTTGTTATCTTAATGGGTCAAGGCCAATTATTCAAGATGAGTTGATGCTGGTTCAAATGAATAGTATTGAGGAGGCATACCAATTTTCCCTAAAAGTTGAGGAGAAAATAAGCAAGAAGTTTGATAATAAGAATAGTGAAAGAGGTCATAGTGGAAGATCTAGTAAACAATTTTATTAAGGTCATAATGATGATCAATAGAAAAAGGATGAGGTTGAGAGTAGCAGTTAGAACCAAAGAGGAAACAATTTGAATCATTTCCATGATCAGAATAATAGAGATCAAAGAGGAAGAGGTAGAGGACAAGGATTTGGAAGAGGAGATTTTCATGGAAAATGTTTTCACTGTGGAGAAGAAGGGCATAGAGCATTTGAATGTACCCAATGCTAAGGATGGATAGATCAAAGAACACAAGACCAAGACAGAGTTATACATGTTGATGAAGATTCTAGATCCTCACATTCTAAAGATGTTGAAAGAGGAGAAGTCCTAGTTAACAAAAGAGTCTTGTTGAGTGGGGAGAATGAACCTGATCAAAGAAGGAGCTTCTTTCACACAAGATGTAGATGTGAAGATAAGTGTTGTGATGTGATCATTGATGGTGGAAGTACTAATAATCAATGATGGTCATCGAGTTGAATCTGAAGAGACAAAAACACCCACATCCATATGATACTGCTTGGGTGCAAAAGGACCACAAGGTCATGGTCAATGAATAGAGCTCAGTGAAGTTCAAGATTGGAAGTTACTAGGATGAAGTGCTTTTTGCTATCATACCTATGAACATATGTCATATGTTGCTAGGTAGGCTATGGAAAATTCATAGGAATGTTGTACATGATGGGTGAGAAAATACCTACACTCTAACAAAGGATGGAGTGGAATGTAAGTTGAAGTCATTGAAGGATAAAGAAGAAAAGATATGTTGTGCTACCAAAATATCTTTTGTTGATGGAAAAGAGTTTCTTAAAGGTATGAAGCATGAGCATATGTGTTCTTTTATAATTCCTAAAGATAGTAAAGAAGAAGTAGAGGAGGTACCTGCAGAAGTTGTAGATATGTTGGGAGACTTTTCTAATATTGTATTAGATAATATGCCTAGTTGATTGCCCCCAATGAGGAAGATCAGTCACCAAATGGATTTGGTTTCAAGAGCTAGTTTTCCAAACAAGGCAGCACACAAAATGACACCAGTAGAAAGTGAAGAGTTGAACAAGCAAGTTCATGAGTTGTTGCAGAAAGGGTTGATTAAAGAGAGTCTGTGTCCATGTGTTGTACCATCCATATTAGCACCAAATAAAAATGGAGAATGGAGGATGTGCATAGATTCTTGTGATATCAACAATATCACAATCAAGTATAGATTTCTATTGCAAAGGATGGATGATATTATGGACTATTTGAGTGGAACTGAGTATTTCACAAAGATAGATCTGAAAAGTGGGTACCTTTAGATTTGTATCAAAGAAGGTGATGAATGGAAGACTTCCTTCAAGAAAAAATGACTATACAAATGGTTAGTTATGCCTTTTGAGCTAACTAATGCACCAAGCATTTTCATGAGGCTTATGAATGAGGTACTAAAGGAATTTTTGGGTAAGTCTATCATTCTTTACCTAGATGATATTTTGATCTTTAGTAAGACATTGGAGGAGAATTTGATCCATATTTGCAAGGTTTTTGATAAGTTGTGGGAAGAAAAGTTGTTGATAAACTTGAAGAAGTGTAGTTTTCTAAAGAAAGAGTTGGTATACCTGGGATTTTTAGTCTCAATAGAAGGTCCAAAAATGGACCCAAAAAAAGTGAAGGCTATCCTTGAATGGCCTACTCCAAGAAGTGTCATAGAGGTAAGATATTTTCATGCACTAGCTAGTTTTTACAGAAAGTTCATAAGAAGTTAAATTAGCAGGTATTTGTGGACCCTTGACTAAGACAATGAGAGGGGATTAAAAAAAAATTAAGCGGACTCTAGGATTAGGTAAGAGTTTTAATCTGTTGAAACAAAAGTTACTAAGCAGCCTATTTTAGCACTTCTAGATTTTAACAAGGTGTTTTAGGTAGACCATGATGCTAGTGGTACTACAAAAGGAATTCTAATGATCCAAGAAGGTAGACCTATTACTTATTTTAGTGAGAAGTTGAATGATGCAAAAAGAAAATATTTTATTTATAATCAGGAATTTTATGCTATAGTTCAAGTATTCAAGAAGTGAAGACACTATTTTTTTCCTAAGGAGTTTGTTTTGTATATTGATCATCAAGCTTTGTAATATTTGTAAGAAGTTGAAGATAGATTTGAATTTTAGTTCATCACATCATCCATAGACTGATGAACAAACAGAAGCTATGAATCATAGTTTGGGAAACTTGTTGAGATGTTTGGTTGGAGACAAGACAAAAGGATAGGATATGATCTTACCATAGGTAGAATTTTCATATAATAATTTTTTCAACATGAGTACTAGTAAGTAACCATTCCAAATTGTATATGGGAGTAGTCTCAAAAATGCTTCTGAATTGAGGCAGTTGAATAAAGGAGAGATAAGCAATGTTGAAGCAAAAGAATTTGTTGAACATTTAAAGAATATCCATGAGGAGGTAAGGAAATACATCATAAAGATGAATACATAGTATAAGGCTAAGGTAGATGTGAAAAGGAGGTATAAGAAATTTTAGATTGGAGATGATTTCATGGTTCATTTGAGAAACGAGCATTTTCTAGTGGGTACATATAATAAGCTAAAGATAAAGAAGTTTGGACCATGCAAGATAGTGAAAAGGTGTGATTCTAGAAATGCATATGAAGTGGAGCTACTTACTAAATTGAATATTTCAACAATATTTAACATTTTGTATTTGATAGAGTATTATGAAGGAGATGATGAAGATAAAGTTACAGAAGTGTAGTGGAGTATTCTAGTAGCTACTTTGGCTACAAAGGAGATGGAGGAGATACTAGATAGTCGTATTGACAAAAGTACAAGGAATAGAACTTATGAGGAATACCTAGTCAAATGGAAAGGGAGGTTAGTGGAAGATTCATTATGGCTAGCAAGGGAGGAGGATAACTATATTGGTTTTCCTCTAAACACCTAAGACGTGATGGAGTCACTTCTCAAATTACCTTGGGTATCTGATGTAGGAGCATCCTAGGTGTAAAAGCAATCTTGCATCACCCAAAAATATTTTCATTTTAGTCTTCTCTATTTTAAAAAGAACTAGTGGATAGGGGGCTTTTATTTTTTGAAGCTTGTTATTTTTAGTAAGTTTTTCATAGGAGCTTGGAATGTTCTCATTTTCTATAGGAAGGTTCATTTTGAAATTATAAGCCTACCATAAAAATTTTATTGCTCCATCTTAAGTATCAGAGATGTGATTGCAAATTTTTAGTGGAAAAAATTGTAGAAAAATATTTAGGCTCACCATTGGAGATCTTAGAGTACCCAAATGAGGTCCAGCAACTCGACAAAATGGCACTTGCATAGTTTTGAGCCTATAGACTAGAAGTTGGCATCCTCAAAAAGTGGTTATAATAGCCAATTGGAACAACAATTCGAGAGTTATGGCCTTCCGAAATTGGCCTACCAAAATTTCTAAAATAATTTTTCAAAGATGTATTTAGCCAATTCTATATGTATTGTTAGGGTTTTTCGGCCCTAGGTATTAAGTTTGAGCATCTAGAACCTTCCCAGGCAGCATAAAATTGCCTATTTAAGAAAAGCTCGAACATTGTCTAGGACAGCTCTAGGTGAGAGTTCGTAGCTTGTCTTACAAATTATTGTAATGAAGGCACCCATGTGGGTTAGCATATTGTACTTGTGAATTATGTAATTCCACATTTCCAATGCAAATAAGAAGTCCATATTTTGTTCTCGCATTTGATGTTATTTCTTTTTTTTCTATTATGGTTTATGGTATTAAGGGGAGCACCCTTCATCAATTCCCCAATGCATCCTCACATCCACCCATGAGGCCTATACACTACCCTCAAAAAGGACATGCCCTTTCCAAGGTTTTCTTGTCCAAGAAACACATGAGAGTATGCTTAGCATGGTGGAGAATGGTCTTAAGTTTTTAGCATGTCTTTTTGTTGACTTTGGTGTTTGAAATTTAAACAAAACTTACTCCCATCGAACTGAACCCAACAACCACCTTTGGAAAAAGGAAAGGAGATATCAGGTGAGAGGTGGGGTGGGGGTGACATGGTATCACATCCCCTTGTCTCAAGTTGTTAATTTTAAAAACATTAATTTTAAAGACTTCCCTACCACTTTATAAAGTGGTGACCAGGAGTTAGTATATGTTTGTGTTAATTTTTGTTGACTTTGTTGACTTGTTTAATGCAACCCATAGACCAATGTGGATACATGAGGAGTTGAGAGACCCTCTCATCCCCTCCAACATTGCATTTTTAATATATATTGGGTTTAAGTTTCATAAAGGTATTTGTTTAAATATTTCAATTAAAAGAGATATATATGCAAGTGGCTATAATACCCTCATATAAAATTAACTATGTAAAGTAGAAATTGATATGGGAGGGATTTACTTTCCTCCCATACAATTTCTAGTATCCTACGTGTGTACATGTTTTTAATTTTCAAACGTATTTTTGGTGAAAAGTAGTTGAAAATGCATACTTTTTTTTTTTTTAAATCTTTTCTTTTTCCATAGTAACATTCTTAGATATTATTTAAATGTTTTGGGATGAATTAAAAAGTAATATACATTTAGTTCTAATATGATTTCAATATGTTGATTTACCATTTAAGCTACTATGTTGAATTTAGGTGCAACTATAGAGAAAATACATGGTTTTGAACATTAAGATTTAGATATGATCTTGAGTAACTTATCCATATTATATTTAAATTTATCAAAGTATTACTATGATTCTACCAAAATCAAATACATATTCATTTGTGATTGAAATTTTGAGGTTTTAAGGAGAAATTGATATAGTGATTGTGGACATGCAATAAAAACGATAAAAATACCTAAGAAATTTCAATGAAGGGGATAAGAAGTTAAATATGATTGAGGCTAGTGTATTGTTGCATGGAATTTTTGATGTATATGGGAAAGGTAAAAATGGATATGAGAAATCTCAGAAGGTGACACATGAATTAAAGTCAAAGGTGACCTTCTTGAAATAGGTAGTAAGCAATTTTCTATTTATTTAAAAAAAAAAATCATCAAACAACTTGATAGTGTCCATAGATAAATCGAAGATAAAAAAAAAAGTGGAGAGGGAAAATCACAGTGACATTGGCAAAAAAGAAATTAGTTGGTAGTTTCTCAAATTTATAATATTCATATAGATATAAGTTTGAATAAATTATAATAAAATGAAATCATGAATTAAAGAAGATAATAAAATACAAATAATTTGACATGCTTTTAACTATCATATTTAGAAATTTAAGAGATATAGAACAAGAATACACTTAAGTAAACATATTAGAAACGTAATTATACATAATCTTCTATATTACTTAATGTGGGTTATTTTGAGCTCTGATGCAGATTCCTCATGTTTATCACTATGTTCACTAGAGCCAAATGACTATATCAGCCACCTATAGACACAACAGTAAAAATTGTAACATTAAGTGTTAGTTTTCAAATATCATTTTATTAATAAATTATAAAGAAGGAAATGGTTGACTTTATTCTTTCAAAAATAAGACTAAAAGAATTACCAACTGTTACTATAGAAGCACAACAAATATTTATTTACCCATTGTTCTTTTATGTTGTGGTTATTTTATTATTTTAAATTGCAATATTTTGGTGAACAGTTTTTTTCCATATATTGGATAATTATTGTTGAAAATAATGGTTTATATTGCAAAGTCAAAATCAAGATCAGAAAATCAAAATCAAGACCATTCAAACTTGTGTAAAATATATTATCAAAACCATTCATTACAATTGATTGTTTCTAATTTGATAATTCATGGTAATTGAGTTTTCCAATTTGATTTAAAGTTTTTTTGGTGGAAAAGATGAAATGGTAATATAATAATTTAGAAAGCATGATTGTTTAATCAAATATAGAAATGAAAGATAGACTTTTCTTACTACAACATTTGGGGTCAAATTACAACAACAATTTGCAATAGTACAGCGGTCTAATTTGTGGTGATTTTAATGTTTTTTTTTTTTGGCAATTTTACCCAATGTCATTGCAATACCAATGTCAAATTCCTTTTTTTTTTTTTTTATTGTGGGAGGTGCATGCAAAAGAAGGTGGAGAGCTCTGAACGAGGGTGGAGAGCTCTGAACATTGTTGTACCTTTGTGCTTGGTACATTTTGTTCATGTGATATATCTCTACATTTTATTTTCATTCCTTTGCTCTATGATTTTTTTGTTGTGATCTCTACATTTTATTTCCATGTCCTTGCTCTATGATTTGGTTGTTATGCTCTTGTCATCTATTCATCTCATTGTCATGCCTTTGCTTTGCAATTTTCTTCAAGGGTATGTAAATGTTGGTTTATTTTTGTTCTAAATAGGTATCTCTTTATATCTCCTTCTAAACATGTATATTTAGAGATCTTTTTAAAAATTCTTATTACATCTTAGAACAATAGAAAAATTAACCAATTTCATACATATTCTAGAATCCAAATAATCAACAAATAAAACTCACTCAACCTTTGCTAATTGACTTACCTCAAGATCCTCTACAAAAATAATGCAGACTAGGAAAAATGGGTAGAGTTCACAAGAAATGTTACAAAAACATATCATAGCAAATATTTTTAGAAAAAAACTAGCCATAACCAAGTAAATAGATCTAGTTGTTAATTAGCTAGGTTGATTACAAATTCTTGTAGAATGGTCATCATATTAGGTACAATAAAATAAACAATTAGTTGTTCCCAGCTAGCAAGATCAGATACAACTTTTCAAGGTGATAAAATTGCATATGCAAAGAATTGAAGAATAACTTCAATGAAGAGTTGAGTGTAAGGAGTTGAAGAAGCAAGTCCTACTTCCCTGTAAATTCCATAATCAAGAGGTGCATCCCCTTGTATAAGTCTATTCCAAAATGACATTACCTCTAAACCATACAAAGGATGTTGAAGTGGTTCCCAACCTTGAAACACTCTTATAAGAATTTGATTTGTGGGATCATCACAAGGAGACTATGCCAATGCTTGAAACACTCTTATAAGCATTTGATATTTGGACTGCAAATTCTCAAAGACACTTACAAGTGATTCCAATGTCATAGTCCCTATAGTAACACTTTCTTGGATTGTATCCAGTGGCTCCCATAATATGTTATATGTTGTCTTGTTGTTGTTTCTGTTGTGCAATCTCTTTCTAAAGTTGCTCCTTCTCCTTCTCTTCTAAAGCCGCTTCTTTTCCTTTACTCTCATGCCTTAAATTTTGATTATCAAACTTTTGAATATCAGCCTCTACCTTATCTAAAATCAACTTCACATTGTATTGTAACTCTGACATAGGTGTTTGATCATCGAAAGCTTTCATTTTAGCATTCAATTTTCCAAGATTGGTCAACACCCTCACTTGTGAATCTCTAGAACTTTCTGTACTATTTCAACACCATGTTCTTGCTTCTAAGCTAATAGTTATTCAAGTGTATTTTCTTGTAAAACATTAATTTTTTTGAACAATTGTAAACTCTTAGAAAGTGCATTATTTTTTTCATGTATGTATGTATATATAATAAATAATAATAATAATGTTTTCATATATGTCAAAATAATAACTAACATTACCATTGGATCATATAATAATGAAGTAATCAACCCAATTAATTAGCAACTACACCAATTTAACCGTTGTTTCCAATGTCATAGTACCTATCACAATACTTTCCTAGATTCTATCTAGTGGCTTCCATAATATCCTCTATGTTGTCTAGTTGTTTTTTCTGTTGTGGAGCCTCTTTCTAAAGATGCTTCTTCTCCTTAAATTTTGATTATCAAACTTCTAAATATCTACCTCTACCTTATTCAAAATCATATTCACAGTGTGTTGTAACTCTAGCATAGGTATTTGATCATTGATAGCTTTCATTTCAATATTCAAGTTGTCAAGATTGGTCAACACCCTCACTTGCAGATCTCTCATGTCAAGCACTTTTTGTATTGTTTCAACACCACATTCTTGCTTCTAAGCTAACAGTCCTTTAGATGCATTTTCTTGTAAATCATTAATTTTTTTGAACAATTGTAAACTCTTAGAAAGTGCAATATTTTTTCATGTATGTATTTATATATGTATGTATGTATATATGCATGTATATATGTATGTATGTATATATGTATGTGTACAAAGTGATCTTTTGGATTGTGGATTATAGATTATAAATAAAATAGAAAAGAAAACATCATATTAATCATTCCCCATTTGTTTTGATTGATTATGGAGAGTTGTGCACAAAAAAAAGTGGAAAGCTTCAAACAAGGGTGGAGAGATTTGAATGTTAGTGGAGATCAATGGAGATCTAGGATTTTGTTGCCATTACTTTGTGATCTCTATGTCTTTTCTCTATGATTTTCTTCATGGGGAGAAGAGGTCCCTATGTAAATGTTCTTTTCTTTTCCTTCTAAACATGTATCTCTTGTTCATATATAATAGCTTTGGTCAAATTCAAGGTTAACTTATTATGATGATTGTATGTATATGTGCATGTATGTATGTATGTATGTAAATCAGTTCACTGTGTGAACTTTTTTACATGTGTACATACACACTTGCATAGTGCTTGTGCTAAATTAAATTAATCATTCATGTCTTGAATTCACACAAGCATTACCCTTGCATTTAATTTAATTTATTCATACCAAGCTAAATATGTAAAAATCTCTACTCATAGATTATATTAGCACTTGGTGATTGATTAAAGATCTCATGCATAATATTATCTAGGTAATGATCAAATGCACTCACATTAATTCATAATAGGATTGAGCGGATGACCCATTTATGTTACTTCATATTATTTTATTGAACATTTTGTTTAACATAGTTAGTAATACTAGAATTATACAACTAAAAATAGTACTCTTATTTATTTTATTTAATCATATACATTTAAGACTATTATTTTTCTTAAAATTAGTCTATATATTTGTTATCACTAAAACACAAACATAGATCTCTAATAGTTATCATTTTTAATTTAAAGATCTTCATATTTAACATGATGAGTTTCCACTACTAGAGAGTGGAATAGCCACATAGCTTGTGGTTTTTTCCACCAAATTATATTTTTATTGTATTTTTTACCTTCAAAAATATTATAGGTGAATGTTCTTTTGATTTACCATATATTTAATAATTTATCACTTGTCATTTGATGTAATTTTCTATTATGAGATTGAGATGTCTATCATAAGAATGGAGATGCCAATTTTGATCATCCCGCTTTCAAAGTTGATTCTCTTATCAAATTAATGAAACTAATTGCAACTGGCACCCTAATTTTATGCAACTTACCCAACCAGCCATTCACACAACCATCTTCCTCCTATCCCACCATAGCATGCAACCTTTGTTTGAGGTTTATATCTTAGTCCCACCATTTTAGAAGACCAAATCTAGTGATTTGTATGTAGAAAATTAATGATGTAGAAATTCAATATGGAGGAGGGTTTATTGGCATCACAAACAAATCATCTCATATCCATAAACAACATCTAAACTTTTGTAAGTCTCTCTACTCTAAATACCCAATACATGGAGTCATAATCATCATGAGTAGATTTAGTCTCATTCAATCAAAACTATTCATACCAAACTAAGTATTCAAAAATCTATACTTACAATTTATATTATCTCTTAGTGATTGAGTAAAGATCAAATAAAGTTTTCCAAGGTGATAAAATTGTATATGTAGATGTATGTATGTATGTATGTATGTATGTATGTATGTATGTATGTATCACATTTTCGTGCCCTTGTGATCTTTGTATATGTATGTTTGTATGTATATGCACATATATGTGTATATATATACATACACACATGTGTTTGTCTATGTATGTATATAAAGAGAGAGATCTCTATATACATACATACATATATATGTGTGTGTGTGTGTATATAAACATACATATACATAAAGATAATCTTCTCTATATATACATACATAAATACATAGACACGCACATATGTATGTCTATGTATGTATGTATATGTGTGCGTGTGTGTGTGTGTGTGCATGCACACTCACACATATACCTAAAGAGAAGCTAATCTAATCGCATACAGAAGGAAATATAATGAGATACATGTTTAGAAGGAAAAGAAAAGAATTTACATAGGTACCTCTTCTCCCCTTGAAGAAAATCGTAGAGCAAGCACTACTACATTTGGGCCTGAACACCACAAATTACACCACCCTCACAAATTTTCATCACAATTTAACCCCAAATGTTGTAGTGCTAAAAAGGACACATAGATCACAAGGGCATGACAGGAAAATAAAATTTCAAAGCAGGGGCACAGAAATCACAAGGACAAGACAATAAAATGTAAAGATCACAAGGGCATGACAATGAAATCCTAGATCTCCACTGATTTCCACAAAGGGCACAGAATGAAATGTAGGGATCACAAGGGCAGGTCAAAAAAATGTAGTGATAACAAGGGAATGGTCATGAAATCTCTACCAATGTTTAGATCTTTTCACCCTCATTTAGAGCTCTCCACCCTTGTTTGGAGCTCTCTAACCTCTTTCACATGCAACCCTTCACAATCAAAACAAATGGGGCATGATTTATGTCATGTCTTTTTTTCTTTTGTTTATATCTAAAATCAACTTCACATTGTGTTGTAATTCTACCATAGGAGTTTGATCCTTGATAGCTTTCATTTTAGCATTTCAACATTCAAGTTTTGAAGTTTTCTCTTCATTATATAGTCCTTTCCACACTAAAAACCACTTTGTTACTTTATTAAAATCAAGACTTGAACAAAGCCAATGATAAAATAAAGCCCATATTCTAGAATCCAAATAATAAAATAATAAAACTCACTCAACCTATGCTAAGTACTTAGCTCAAGATCCTACTCAAAAATAATTTGGACTATGAAAAATGGGTAGAGTTCTCAAGAAATTTTAGAAAAACATATCATACCAGATATTTTTAGAAATAAACAAGCCATAACCTAGTTAAATTAATATAGTTTCCAATTAGCTAGATCAATTGCAAATTCTTGTAGAACTATCATCAGATTAGGTACATTAAAATGAACAATCAGTTGTTCCTAGCTAGCAGGATCAAATACAATTTTTCAAGGTGATAAAATTGTCTATGCATATGTATGTATGTATGTATGTATGTATGTATGTGTATATATATGTATTTATGTATATGTATGTATGTATGTATGTATGTATGTACATGCATGTATGTATTTATGTAAGTATGTATGTATATAAAAAGATCTTGTGGATTGTGGAGATCAGTGGAGATCTAAGATTTTAGTGTTGTTCCCTTGTGATCTATGTATCTGTATGTATGTATGTATTTATGTATGTATGTATGTACATATATACATATGCATATGCATATGTATATATAAGTGTATATGACATAGTGCAAGGCAAGAGAATCCCCAAAGAGATGTCCAAACCCCTAGAAAACAACCACACAGTGGAAATACAACAATAATGCAAGATCTGATACCAAATCAAAACTCTTTATTCATAGATATAATTGAATACATGCAATATGCCCAACTATAAGGCCTTTTGGGTTAGGGCCAAATACAGATAACAGTTGCAATATCAATTCTACAAGACCAAACAAGATCCACTTATAAACTCAATTCCAACTAGTCCAAATCCACAACTAGATAAGAATACTAAGAAAATCCACACTTTTACCCTTGGGTCCACCAAGAAAATTCTCTAGTTCTCAAGCCATAGCCCTAGCTCTTCAAAATTTGTATCTACACAATCCCTTTCACTCTTCTGAATGAATGAATACTCTAGATATGCTAAAGACTCCACAAAACCCTTTACTTATACCCAACTAAGCCACAAGTTGGCCTAGTTCATTACAAACCAAATTAAATCCTTCACACTATATATATGTTAAGCCACAAGTTATCCACACACAAATTAAATACCCATACATAAATTAAATGTCAAAAGTTGGCTCATTGACAATTTGGCACGAACTAAACCAAAACCAATATTGGTACTCAACACACATAGGAACATTGAACATCCACTAGGAGCTATAGTAACTTGGCATCCACTAAGAGCTATAGTAACTTGGCACCCACTAAGAGCTACAGTAACTTGACATCCACTAAGAGTTATAGTAACTTGACACCCACTGGGAACTATAGCAACTCGATATCCCTAAGAGCTATAGTAACTTGGCACCCTCTTGGAGCTACAATAACTTGGCATCCATTAAGAGCTATAGTAACTTAGCATCCACTAAGAGCTATAGTAACTCGACATCCACTAAGAGCTACAATAATTTAACATTCACTAACAGCTTCAATAACTTGGCATCCACTAAATAGCTTAGTAATGACAAGAAAATTGGAAACCTCTAGCACTTAGGTCCAACATGTAGGATTGCAAGAAAGCATGGGATGCTCCTACATTAGACACCTCAAGTTCAAAAATATGTTCTAGTAACTAGAAGAACATCTTCTAAAATTCAACACATAAATCCCAAATTGATTCTTCACATACATATCCTCCAAATCATCAACTTGTATACTATTTCCCTTCTTCTTGTTCTACTTCTTCACATCCAGCTTAGGTGTTCTATAGGTCTACTTTTCACACTAATCTCCAACCTTCTCAAAATTTTCCAACTCAACTCAGTTGCCAATACTTAGGTTCCTCCTATTGATCTCCTCATCCTACAAAGGAATTAGGAAAAACTTTATGTCACCTTTCTCAATAGTAAACACATTCTTGACATAGTTATGCACAACCCTGCAATCATATTTCCAGGGTCCACCAAGGAACACGTGAAAACTATTCATGTCCACAATATCACACAACACTTGATTGTTATATTTTACAATCTAGAAATCAACAAGACATTGATCCCTCACTTCCAAAGCATGTTGACCTTGTAACCAGCCAATCCTATAAGGATAAGGGTGTCTTACCCTCTTCAAACCAAATTTTTGAACCATCTCCTCAACAAAAAATTTATCAATACTACCACCATCCACAATCACCTTGTAGACTTTATAACTAGACTTACAACAAGTCTTAAGAAAAATAGTCCTCTAACAAGAATCTAATGTCTATTCACCTACCAGTACTCATTGAGCCAACAAAATTTCTCCTTGCTTAGGCTAACTGTCTTGAACTGCAACCTCATTCACAAGAGTAGTTGTACTACTACATGGACATTCAAAACATCTATGCCATTTGATACCACATTTGAAACAATTACCTCTAAACCCACCTCCACATGTCCTCCTTTTCTGATCAACAGGTTTTGATTCACCTTCAGCACATAGTTTAGCTTGTGCCAAACTATCCTACTTCTCCTTCCCTCTAGAATTACCTTGACTTTTCCTTTTCAACTTACCTTCTACCTTCATAGCATACTAATAAGTATCCTCAATTGAATAAATATTCAACATATGATGCAAACAAAGGTGAATAACTAGGGCCAAAGGCTCACCTAGCTATCTAAAACACCTTGCAAGAGTTAACACAATGGAAGCAAACACAAGTGGACAACAACCAAAGGAGGAGAAGAGGGAAATACTTCTATTGATTCATCAAAATATCTTCATACATGTCAGCCAATTACCATACATTCACATTCAATGATCCAACAACAAATTCACACTTTCAGTTATGCCTGCTCAAAACTTTTCTTCTTCTAAAACTTCTTCTCTACTTAAAACTTACCTAGCTCTAAGCCTAAAATCTCTATTTATACTTGCCAAAATGGCTTACAGAACATTCTAGAACATTACATAAGAGGACGGCCAACCCAACAATAGTTTGGACTCATCCCAAGAAAAGATCTTAAATTAAATGTTGTAAATGAAATAATTCCCGCAAGTCAGCTCGTAGAAATCACGTCCAAATACTGGCACTCATCATACACTGGGTAACTTAGTAGCTGAAGAAATGCTATAGTAACTCGACACCTGAAGAGTGCTACAGTAACTCGGCACCTGAAGAGTAACTCGGCACCTAAAGAGGGCTATAGTAACTCAGCACCTAAAGAGTGTGACAAGAGCTCAGCACCTGAAGAGTAACTCAGCAACTAAAGAGGGCTTCAGTAACTCAGCACTTGAAGAGTGCGATAGGAGCTCAACACCTGAAGAGTAACTCAGCACCTAAAGAGTATGATAGGAACTCGGCACCTAAAGACTGCTATAGTAACTCGGCACCAATTGAAAAATGAGCAAAAATGACCAGGATAACAAGGCAACCTAGGATGCTCCTGCATCAAACAAACGGGGTTGGAAGAAATGATTCTCATGAATCATTGAGATGTCCCAACCTGAGCTGAATCCAACTCAAATTGAGATATCCATGAAGCATCTTCAATAGGTCTATTCTTCCACTTCACCAAATATTCATAGTAATCTTTTCCTCTTGTACTCTTGCCAACTCTCTGATCCAATATCTATTCAACTTCCTCAATGAATTTCTTAGGATAAATATCTGGTATAACAATTTCATCCTCTAACTCATGATACTTATACAAATCAACAATGTTAAATATAGGAGATATATCCATGTCATCAGGTAACTCAACTTCATAAGCATTACCACTGTCAAACTTCTTCACGATCTTACAAGGTCCAAATTTCTTCATCTTTAGCTTGCTATATGTTCCAACTGGGAATCTTCCTTTTTTTAGATGAACCATCACCTCATCACCAACCTGAAAATCATGGTGTCTTCTAGATTGATCAGCATTCTCCTTATACTTCTGATTCCTTTGTTCCAACCTCAACTTCACTTATTTATGGAAGGACTCCATAAAGTCAGCAAATTCTTCTCCTACAACACTTTTCTTTTCTTCACCAACAACATCTCTCAAATCTAATATACCTCTAGGATGCATTCCAGTAACAATCTCAAAAGGTGTCTTCCCTATACTCCTATTCACAGAATTATTATATGCAAATTCAGCTTGTGCCAATACCATCTCCCAATTACTCAGCTTATTCCCAACTAAACATCTCAAAAAATTACCCAAGCTTCTATTCACAACCTCTGTCTGTCCATCTGTTTGTGGATGGAATGCAAAACTAAACTTCAATTCAGTACCCATATTCTTCCACAAAGTCTTCCAAAAATAACCAACGAACTTACTGTCTCTATCTAAAATAATGCTTCTTGGTAATCCATGCAATCTCACAATATCTTTAAAGAAAATTTTAGCAACATGCTCTGCATCTGATGTCTTCTTACATGGTATGAAATGAGCCATCTTAGAAAATCTATCCACTACAATAAATATGGAATCATACCCTTTCACTGTTTTAGGCAATCCAAGAACAAAATCCATACTGATATCAGTCCAAGGTTTCTTAGGAATAGTAATAGGTGTATACAAACCATTATTTTGACTCACTTCCTTTGCAACTTGAAAAACTCCACAGCTCTTTACAAATTTTTGAACATCCTTATACATTTGTGGCCAATAATATTTCTCTTTCAGCAAACTCAATGTTTTATCAATTCCAAAATGTCCAGCTAATCCACCACTATATTTTTCTTTAATCAAATTCAACCTCATAGGACTTCTAGGAATACATAACTGAATACCTTTGAACAACATACCTTCTTGAATAAAATACTCATCATACTTACTTATGTGATCTATCAGATTTGGTGCTTTGCACTCTCTCCATGCCTCAGAAAAACCAAGATCAGCATCATATAACTCTTTCATCTCATCAAAACCAAGAACTTCAACCTTCATTTCAATCAACAAAGAATGTCTTCTACTCAATGCATTAGCAACTTTGTTAGTAACTCCACTCTTATGCTTGATCACAAATGTAAAACTCTACAAATACTCAACCCACTTCAGATGTCTTTGATTCAATTTATGTTGACTTCCCAAGTATTGTAAAGCTTTATGATCAGTATACAACACAAACTCCTTAGGCATTAAATAATGTCTCCATTTCTTCAATGCTTGAACAATGGCATAGGATTCTTGATCATACATAGAATATTTCCTTTTAGCATCATTCAACTTTTCACTAAAGAAAGCAACAGGCTTACCTTCTTGACTTAATACAACTCCTATTACATTACCACTTGCATCACATTCAACTTGAAATACTTTGTTGAAATTAGGTAAAGCCAATACAGGTAATTCAGCAACCTTTTGTTTCAAAGTCTCAAAACTCTTATCAACTCCATGCATCCACTTGAATTCCTTTTTATCTCCCCTCATTTTTTCAGTCATAGCATTACAAACAGCACTAAAATTATTTATAAACTTTCTGTAAAAACTAGCCAAACCATGAAATGATCTTACCTCACTTACATTCTCAGGTGTAGGACATTCCAAAATTGCTTTAAGCTTTTTAGGATCCATCTTCAAACCATCATCTGAAATCACAAACCCCAAATACACAATCTCTTCTTGCATAAAAGAACACTTTTTTAGATTAATCAATAACTTTTCCTCTTTCAGCGTCTGCAATACTTGCCTAATATGCTCAAGATGTTCTTCCTTAGTCTTGCTGAATATCAGAATATCATCCAAATAAACAATCACAAACTTACCCAAGAATCTTTTCAGAACTTCATTCATCAACCTCATAAAAGTACTAGGTGCATTAGTCAGACCAAAAGGCATAACCAACCATTCATACAAACCATCTTTTGTCTTGAAAGCAGTCTTCTATTCATCACCTTCTCTAATTCTAATCTGATGATAGCCACTCTTCAAATCAATCTTGGTAAAATACTTTGCTCCACTCAAACAATCTATTATGTCATCCATTCTTGGCATAGGAAACCTATATTTCACTGTTATCTTATTAATGGCTCTGAAATCAATACACATTCTCCATTCTCCATTCTTTTTAGGTGCTGATACAGTAGGTATAGCACATGGACTCAAGCTTTCTCTGATCAAACCTTTTTGCAACAGTTCATGCACTTGTCTGTTAAGTTTTTCATTCTCTGCAGGTGTCAATCTATATAGTGCTTTGTTTGGCAAACTAACTTCAGGGATCAGGTCCATACAATGACTTATACTTCTTACTGGAGGTAAACCATTAGGAATATCTTCAGCAATAATGTCTTTATACTCATTTAGCAACTCTACAATTTCTCCTGGCACTTGGTCAATACTACCATTTGTCACTCTGTCACCACTAACTGGCACTCAATTAACATTTTTTTCTGGCACTTGGTCTCCATTGACAAAACTCAGTTTTCTTGGAATTATAGCAAAACAAACTTGATTCTTTTTCACTTCTTTTTCAAATTGTTTCCCATTAACCATGCAAAATTTTTTAGTAGTACAATTAACCTCATCTGGGACTTCAATCAAAGGCAACAATGTTTGTTTCTTCCCATTTACCCAAAGAGTATATTGATTCAATCTTCCATCATGTACAACATATCTATCATATTGCCAAGGTCTACCCAACAAAATATGACAACAATCCATGGGCATAATATCACACAAAACTTCATCAAAGTAATGTCCAATTTTGAACTTCACAAGGAATTGCTTACTTACCAATATCTTATGCTCATCTTTGATCCATGAAACATGATAAGGTTTGGGATGTTTCAGACTCTACAACTGCAACTTTGTAACAAGCTCTTCTAATGCAAAATTTGTAGAACTTTCACTGTCAATGATCACTTTACAACATTTTCCTGCCATCTTACATCTTGTCTTGAAAAGACTTCACCTTAAAATAGGTTACTCATCACTTCCCTTATTGCATAAGGTTCTTCTCACCATCAAATTTTCTCCAGCCTCAGGTCCACTTGGTGAACCCTCATCCTCCTCTTGAATCATAGCATTTCTATTATTCTGCCCACCTTCAGAAGATCTACATTCAAAGTATCTATGCCCTTCTTTGCCACATCTAAAACAATTACCATGAAATCCACCTCTAGAATAAGAATTACCTCTTCCTCAGTAAGAATTACTACCTCCTTGGTAAGAATTACCACTTTTGCATTCAGTCTTGCCTTTGTCATCATTCTTCCATTCAGATCTGCCTTTATCCTGCACAGAACTTTCAGATCTACCACTTTCTCTATAAGATCTACCTCTGCCTCTCTAGAATCTACCACCTCTGCCTCACTGTCTTTTTTCGTGCTTCTTTGTCAAGATCTCCTTAGCTTTCAAGGCATATTGACATGCTTCTTCTACACTTTCTAGCTTCACAAAACTTATTTCATCTTGTATTCTAGATCTCAATCCATTAATGTACCTTGCAATTTTCTCAACATCATCATCCACATGTCCAGATCTGATGTCCAGTCTATAGAATTCCTCAGTATACTCTTTCACAGTCATGTCTTTTTGTTTCAAATTTTGCATCTTTCTCAACAAGCTAACTTGGTAATCAGTAGGAAGGAATTTGTTCTTTACCTTGTTCACCATCTTTGGCCAAGTTCTGATCTTCTCCTTTCCTCTCCTTTTTCTATCAGTTTGCAAGTGTTCCCACCATAATGATGCATGACCTTTCAACCTAGTGACTACAATCTTCACCTTTCTATTATCAGGATTGTTTCCATACTCAAAGAACTTCTCCATATCAGAGATCCAATCTAGCACAGCATTGGTGTCCAATTTTCCATCATAAGGAACAACTTCTACAGTAGGCTTTGAATTCTCTCTAGACAATACTCTCAACAATCTTGCTTCATCTTGGTCTTCTTAAGGTTCAGGATTATGGTTTGGTGCTACTGCTTCATCATCACTTATATCATCAAGATGTGCTACTCTCCTCTAGGCTATCTCCATAGCATCTAATCTAGCTACAATTTGTCTCAACTGATCTAATATAGCATTATCAATATTATTTCCTCTACCATGAACCATCTTTACAAATCAGGTTCCTGCAAGATTGTAACCCTCTGCAAGTTATAGGTCAAATCTACAAATCTGCCACCCTACAACCAAATCCAAATCAGGGTTCTACACGATCCAATCTCCACAAGGATGAACCTCAAGCTCTGATACCATCTGATGCAGGCAAAGGTGAATAACTAGGGCCAAAGGCTCACCCAACTATCCAAACCACCCTGCACGAGTTAACACAATGGAAGCAAACACAAGTGGACAGCAACCAAAGGAGGAGAAGACGGAAATACTTCTATTGATTCATCAAAATATCTTCATACATGTCAGCCAATTACCATACATTCACATTCAATGATCCAATAGAAAATTCACACTTTCAGTTCTGCTCCCTTAAAACTTTTCTTCTTCTAAAGCTTCTTCTCTACTTAAAACTTACCTAGCTCTAAGCCTAAACTCTCTATTTATACTTGCCAAAATGGTTGACAAAACATTCTAGAACATTACATAAGGGGACGGCCGACCCAACAATGGTCTGGACTTATCCCAAGAAAAGATCTTAAATTAAATTTCGTAAATGAAATAATTCCTGCAAGTCAGCTCGCAGAAATCATGTCCAAATACTAGCACTTGGCATACACTGGGTAACTCGACACCTGAAGGAATGCTACAGTAACTCGGCACCTAAAGAGTGCTACAGTAACTCGGCACCTGAAGAGTAACTCAGCACCTAAAGAGTGTGATAGGAACTTGGCACCTGAAGAGGGCTATAGTAACTCGGCACCTGAAGAGTGCGACAAGAGCTCAACACCTGAAGAGTAACTCAACACCTAAAGAGGGCTTCAATAACTTGGTACCTAAAGAGTGTGATAGGAGCTTGACACCTGAAGAGTAACTCGGTACCTAAAGAGGGCTTCAATAACTCGGCACTTGAAGAGTACAACTCGGCACCTAAAGAGTAACTCGGCACCTAAAGAGTGCGACAGGAACTCAGCACCTGAAGAGTGCTATAGTAACTCGGCACCAACTGCAAAATGAGCGAAAATGAGCAGGATAACAAGGCAACCCAGGATGCTCTTACATCAGCATACCAACCCCATACTAAATATTGAATCTCAAACCATTAATGTACCAAGCTACCTTTTCCTTTGACAATTCTCTATGACTAGACCAAATGGCCAACTTGTAAAAATCCTTGATATAATCTTTCATAGTCTTTTTGTTATATTTTAGATTCTACAACCTTTTAAACAACTCAAGTTCATAATCAACAGAAATGAACTTAGCCTTCAACTTAGTCACCATAAACCTCCATCTAGAGATCTTCATTTCACCTTCCTCTTCTCTATCTGTTTGCAATTCTTTCCACCAAAGAGTAGCATGTCCTTTCAGCTTATTTTGTGCCAACCTCACTCTGAGTGGGTCTGTAATATCCTCAAATTCAAAGTATTCTTCCAATTCACTAATGTAATCAATCAAGTCTTCAGGAATCAAAGTACCTAAGAAATTATAAACCTCCATCTTGTGGTTCAACTTCAAGTAAGATCCAAATCTAGCAAGTTGACCAGCCCTAGCTCCAATAGATCTTTCCACATGATTAGTTTTGTCCTCACCACTAGATCCAATAACTTCAAATTCTTCAACAACTTCCTCATTACTACCTTTAATGCCCACATGCCTAGGTACACCACCTAAAGAACTTATAATTTTACCAATCACGTCAATCTTCATCACTGTAATCCCAGATATGAACTCTTCTCTAATCTTTTCTAAGATCCTTTCTTCCATAGCATCACTAAGATCATCAATTTCCCTAAGTTCCAATCTTCTTGGAGTCATTTTCCAAAATTTTAGCAAACCCTAAGCAACAGGTCTACCAATCTAGAAGATCAATCAGCCACAAGATCAACTTTTTCCAATCCAAATCCCTAATGCAAAACTACTTCAATTTCAGTGATCTATCTACACACTCATAAAAAACCTTTTCTTTGATACCATCTAATGCAATGCAAGGCAAGAGAATTCCCAAAGGAGATGTCCAAACCTAGCAAACAACCACACAATGGAAATACAAAAACAAAACAACAATAATGCAAGATTTGATACCAAATCAAAACTCTTTATTCATAGATCTAACTGATTACATGAAATATTCCTAGTTGCAAGGCCTTTTTAGTTAGGATCAAATACAAATAGTAGTTACAATATCAATTCTACAAGACCCAACAAGAACCACTTACAAAATTGATTCTAACTAGTCCAAAACCACAACTAGATAAGAATGCCAAGAAAATCTACAATTGTACCCTCAGGTCCACCAAGAAAATTGTTTAGTTCTAAAGATCTAGCCCTAGCTCTTCAAAATTTTCATCTACACAATCCCCTTCACTCCTCTAAATGAATGAATTCTCTAGCTATGCTAAAGACTCCACAAAACCCTTTACTTATACCCAACTAAGCCACAAGTTGGCCTAGTTCATTGCAAACTAAATTAAATCCTTCACATTAAATATATTTGGAGCCACAAGTTTGCCACACACAAATTAAATACACATACATAGATTAAATGCCAAAACTCAGCTCATAGACAATTCACCATGAATAGAACCAAAACCAATACTAGCACTCAAGATATATAGGAACACTTAGCATTTACTAGGAGCTACAGTAACTTGGCATCCACTAAGAGCTATAGTAACTTAGCACCCACTAGGAGTTATAGTAACTTAGCACCCATAAGGATCTACAGTAACATGGCATCCATTAGAAGCTACAGTAACTCAACATCCACTAAGAGCTACAGTAACTCAGCACCCACTAGGAGCTATAATAACTTAGCATCCACTAAGAGCTATAGTAAGTTGACACCCACTAGGAGCTATAGTAACTTGGCATCCACTAAGAGCTATAGTAACTCAACATCCACTAAGAGCTATAATAACTTGACATCTACTAAGAGCTATAGTAGCTTAGCATCCACTGTACAACTCAGTACCAAGAGAAAAATTGGAAACTGCTAGCACTTAGCTCCAACATGCAGGATTGCAAAAAACCCTAGGATGCTCTTGCATCAGTATATGTATGTATGTATGTATGTATGTAAACAAAGAGATCTTGGCATAATGGATAAAAATAAAACTCACTGAATAGGTAGCATGGCATGAGTATTGTTACAAGCTTTTAAATATAACTATATAAGGAGTGAGTTAGGACATATATAGCTTAACCTTACAATAACTATACTACAACACAAAGGTTGCGCTAGGGTATTATAGTATTGTAATTATAGAAAATCACCTGATTCTCTCAAGTGAGTGTATTATGGTGAAGAGTTGTACTAGGTGAGTAAAGCTCACCATTGGTTATAGGAATACTTCTACATCAAAACAATTAGAAACTAGAACTACATATTCATTAGTGTGAGTACTTCAAGGGTCTTGATCTTGTGGATACGAGTATGTAGGTAACCTGGTAGGTGGAGTATGCCTTTAGTGTGCAAATGCCTTGGACATAGTTAGGTAGCACTTAAATATTTTAAGACATTATATGTTAACTCACGAGGCTTATATTGTAAGACATTATGTGCACCTAGTGTACCTGAATTTTGAAAATAAAAGGCTAAACTCTACATTTCAACATTAACTTGACTAGTCTATTGATTATTATCTCAAGCTTTTAAGAATAAATTTATAAGGAATGAGTTAGGATGTATATAGATTAACCTTACATTAACTGTAAACTACAACATAAAGATTGCACTAGGTTATTATAGTATTGTAATTATAGAAAACTGCCTAATTCACCTGAGTGGATGAATGATGGAAAAGAGTTGTATTAGGTGAGTAAAGCTCACTAGTTGTTGTAGGAATACAACTACATCAAAACAATTAGAAATTAGAAACTACATATTTGTAAGAGTGAGAAGTTCAAGGGTCTTGATCCTATGGATATAGGTATGTAGGTAGCCTGGTAGGTGGAGTATACCTCTATTGTGTAGACACCTTGGATATAGTTAGGTAGAACTTAACTATTTTAAGACATTATATGTTAACTCACAAGGCTTATATTCTAATACATTATATGTACCTAGTGTACCTGGCTTTTGAAAATAGAAGGCTAAACTTTGCATTTCAACATTAAATTGACTGGTCTATTTAGACCCATTGATTATTGTCACAATCTTTTAAACATAACTATATAAGGAGTAAATTAGGATATATATATAGGTTAACCTTACATTAACTATAAACTACAACACAAAGGTTGCACCAGGGTATTAAAGTATTATAATTATAGAAAAAAAATCTCATTCACTCGAGTGGGTGTATGATGGTGAAGAGTTGTATTAAGTAAGTAAATCTCACTAGTGGTTATAGGAATATAGCTACATCAAAACAATTAGAAACTAGAACTACATATTTATTGGAGTGAGTAGTTCAAGGGTCTTGATACTGTGGATATAGGTATGTAGGTAGCCTAGTAGGCAAAGTATGCCTCCAGTGTGTAGATGCCTTGGACATAGTTAGGTGGCACTTAAGTATGTGTGTATGTACGTATGCATGTATGTAATTCTTCTCTACTTAACAGTGTCATCCATATGGGGGGCAGTTGAGGTTGCACCTTCTACAATACTTCATTTCCATTATTTGTGCTCTCTAAATCAAAGGTATATAACTTTATCACTTGTAACTATAATTTTCAAATAGTACAAACCAAAATAGGTTCTTATAATTCTATGGTTCTCTTTGTAAGTTAATAAAATTGAAGTTTAAAAATTAGTCACATTTATGTACATCTTTTTCAAGTTTGATATTTCTTTTTTTCCTGACTCACAGTCCAAGAATAATTTATCAAAACACATACTAACCAGTTGGAGATTGAGCCAAGAAATTTTAAGAACAATTGAGCCAAAAGAGCTAAAAAACATGATTGGTTCAAAATAATCATCTTTTTACGCTCTTTTTGACACAATTGTTCTTACATTTTATGATTTTTGGTGAGAACAAAATTCCAAAATAATTAGGTTGTTGATCCAAAATTAAATCATAATTGGTTGATCCATGTTTAAATACCTTATTCCACATGTTATTAAAAGTTATGTGTTTATGTGCTACTATTAATGAATGATAAAGGATGACCTAATGTTAGATGTTAGCTTTGGACATTATGAGATTATTTTACAGATGCTCATAATTTTTTTTTACTTAATTTGATAATGAATGAATGTTATATTTTATTCATGAATGAATGTGAGATCCATCTCTTCTTAGGTACTCTTTCTAGGTTATTGTACTAGTTCTTCAGCCCAAAATAGATAAATCATGATTTGAAATGCAAACTTGGGTGCTTAACTTAATGAATCAACACACCAAGAGAAAGATGTTGTGTGATGAAGGATTATATGATTTTCTACATATTTCACCACATAGTAGTGCATTGTAAGTTCACATACATTCTTAAGTAGACATTTGTGAGCACTAGGTGTGTGAAGGCTCCATGAAAAAACATGTAGAAGTAAAAAAGGTCACATGTGATGAACATTTTTGATGACATGTTTGCTAAGAGCAGACACAAGTTTCTCAAGGTGACTTCACATTATTAAATTTTCACGTTTTATAACACCACTACTCTTCCTCCATATCTTGCAAAAATAAAAAATATTCCCTCCAACATTGCAACCATATGATAAATGGGAATAGCACATACCTGAGCCATAACCTAGTTAAATAGGTCTAGTTACTGATTATTTGGGTTGATTATAAATTCCTATAGAACTATCATTAGATTAGGTACAATAAAATGAACAATCAGTTGTTCCCAACTAGCAGGATCAGATACAGTTTTTCAAGGTGATAATATGCATCACCTAAATTCTAGGCACAAAGTGCATTCCCCAATTTATAAAAAATGGTTGGATACAAAGGCTACATACTCTGGCCCCATAATGGAAGACAAGGATGTAACCATGCATGTATTGGCATGCTCTCCTTGTGAGGATGCCAATCATATATTGTTGTTGTTAATTTGGTCTATTTTTTTATTAGCTAGGTTGATTAAAATTCCTATAGAACTGTCATCAGATTAGGTACAATAAAATGAACAATCAATTGTTCCTAGCTAGCAGGATCAAATACAATTTTCCAAGGTGATAAAATTGCATATGAAAATACATCACTTGAAGTCTAGGCATGAAGTGCATTCCCCAATTTATAATAAATGGTTGGATACAAAGGCTACTTACGTTCACCCAATAATGGAATCCAAGGATGTAACCATGCATGTATTGGCATGCCTCTCCCTGTGATGATCACAAGTATCTATAGTTGTTCATTTGGTCTAGTTTTTGATCAGCCAGGTTGATTACAAATTTCTATAGAACTAACATCATATTAGATAAAATAAAATGAACAATCAATTGTTCCCAGCTAGCAGGATCAAACATAGCTTTGCAAGTAATAAAATTGCATATGCAGGTGTATGTATGTATATATGTATGTGTATATATGTATGTATGTATATATGTATATATGTATATATATAGATACATGCATACACATATATGTGTGCCTATGTATGTATGCATGTGTGTGTGTGTGTGTGTGTGTGTGTGTGTGTGTGTGTGTGTGTGTTAATATGTATGTATGTATGTATATAAATAGGGAGATCTTAGCATAACAAAATAATAATAAAACTCACTTAACAGGTAGCACGGCCACATATGAAATGGAAACACCTATTGGTAAGTAGATTCCTCATTTTTGCTCTTATTTTTCATGTTTTTGTTTCACTTGAACTATTATTTCATAGGAGGAACTTTGTAATATTGAATTCATTTTATGTAGGAGGGGATGAGGACATTCCTAGATGTACCCGTGTGATGAATTGCTCATGAGAAATGAAGATGGACTTCCCCTAAGAATAGCAAGAGATGATGAGGACATTCCAAGTACTTTAGATTTTGGGGGCGGGGGTGGTGGGGCCAAATGAGCTTCCATATTCACGTGATTGGCCCTAATTAATAGAGAATAATAAACTATTCTTGAAAGCAAATAAAGCTCAACATTAACCTATGATTGTATGACAACTAATTTTGTGAAATTTACATTTTTTGGCAATGTATAAAGACACCATAGTTCAATATGCAATGTTAATTCATATGCATACAACATTAGGTGGAGCTAAAAACCACAACAAGTTTGCATTTTTGTTGGAGGTCTTTAATTAGGTATTTTAAGTTATAGACCACCATGGAAATTATTTATGATGGTCTATAATTTTAAAAACTTAATAGACCTATGAAATAAATGTAATCATGTTGTATTTTATTAGCTCCACCTTTTGTCCATGCATTTGAATGTAGCTTCATGTGCATCCTCGATTCAAAGTGGTAGAATCTTATTTTGGATGTGAAAAAATGACATGCATTAGAAGATGGAAAAATAATGTCACTTTTGCAGGTCTGAAACCTATTTTTGTACTTTAAACATTGATCATTTCTTAAATATTTTAGATATTAACAAGGAATTTAGATGTTGGGGGTGTTCAAAATAATTGATTAATTGTGTATTATCTTTGATGTTACACAAAATGTCATATCATTTATAGTCAGTGTATGTCAAGCTCACTAAGGTGATGAAGACATTTTCCTATGTCTACCAAGCATTCTAGAATTTTCCTAGTTTAGAAGTCAGTGTCTACCAAGTTCACTCGTTCATCAAAGGAAAGTTTGCAAAAGTTGTGTTAACCAAGCTCACTCGGTTAATGAAAGAAATTTTGGATGGAACTAGTGTTAACGAAGATCACTTGGTTACAAAAAGAACTTTGTGAATATGCAATGTTAACAAAGATCACTTGGTTAACACTATAAAATTGTTTATGAAATAGTGTCTACCAAGCATGGTCGACTAACGAAGGATTTTCTTGTTTTGGCATTTTGAGTTCAATTGATTTAACTGTTGGTTTTATCTAATTGAGGAAATGAATATTAAGTATTAGAAGTTGTATTCAAGCCAACTTGACAATATGTAAGATATAAATATAAGGTCAATTTGAGGATTGAATGTGTGGAATATAATAGAAGATTTTGATGATGCTCATAAGAATAGAATTAGTAGGATAAGTAGAATATCCTTGTTGAGCTACAAAGATACATGGTTCTAATGAGCTTAAGGGGATTTCTAATTGGGTTTAACCATGGAGGAAACTATATAGTTAAGCATGCTCAAGCTATAGTAGTACTAGGATGGGTGACCTCTC
This sequence comes from Cupressus sempervirens, assembly GCA_028749045.1. Classification (NCBI taxonomy): domain Eukaryota; kingdom Viridiplantae; phylum Streptophyta; class Pinopsida; order Cupressales; family Cupressaceae; genus Cupressus; species Cupressus sempervirens. Next base: position 683,598,077 of record CM053790.1, read on the forward strand.
GAGAAGTCTTGGTGATTCACCCTTGTGAGCATCACCTAGATCCAATGAGTGCTAAGCAGTCTATTTATTCTTATTAGAGATGGATTCATGTTGAATCACTACTCATGAAACATGGGTCAATGAGTTTGACTCAAAATCACATAGTTAAATCCTGATAACAATATCATAATTTGATTTGTTGTGAAATTATCTCCTACTTATCAATTTATGAGCTTAAGGGGCTTTCTAATGAATGGTTCCTAAGTCACAATACTTGTTGAAGGTTTTTCAAATGGGGTTGCAAGATTTGGGTTTAACCATGGAGGAAACTTCATAGTTAAGTGCGCTCAGCTGGAATAGTACTAGGATGGGTGAGCTCCTGGGAAGTCCCAATGCTTCACCCTTGTGAGTATCATCTAGATCTAATGAGTGCTAAGTGGTATATTTATTCTCATGAGATATGGATTCATGTTGAATCATTACTCATAAAACATGGTTCAATGAGTTTGACTCAAACTCACACAGTTAAATCCTAATAGCAATATCACAATTTGACTTGTTGTGGAAATTATCTCCCACTTATCAATTGATGAGCTTAAGGGGCTTTCTAATGAATTTTTCATAAGGCACAACACTTGGTGAAGGTTTTACAAATTGGGTTGCAAGCTTTGGGTTTAACCATGGAGGAAACTCCATAGTTAAGCGGGCTCAAGCTGGAGTAGTATTGGGATGGGTGACCTCTTGGGAAGTCTTGGTGCTTCACCCTTGTGAGCATCACCTAGATCCAATGAGTGCTAAGTGGTCTATTTATTCTCATGAGATATGGATTCATTTTTAATCACTACTCATGAAACCTAGGTCAATGAGTTTGACTCAAAATCACACAGTTAAATCTTGATAGCAATATCACAATTTCACTTGTTGTGGAAATTATCTCCTACTTATCAATTAATGATCTTAAGGGGATTTCTAATCAATTCTTCCTATGGCACAACACTTGGTGAAGGTTTTGCAAATGGGGTTGCAAGCTTTGGTTTTAACCATGGAGGAAACTTCGTAGTTAAATGCACTCATGATAGAGTAGTACTAGGATGGGTGACCTCCCAGGAAGTCCTAGTGCTTCACCCTTGTGAGCATCACCTAGATCCAATGAATGCTAAGTGGTATATTTATTCTCATGAGAGATGGATTCATGTTGAATCACTACTCATGAAACATGGGTCAATGAGTTTGACTCAAAATCACACAATTAAATCCTAATAGCAACTATTCATATGAATTAAGATAGAGATCAAGGATCTAGTGGTTATCTTTTGTGATAATACCAATGCAATTAATATATCCAAAAATCCTATGATGCATACCAAAACAAATAAAATTTCTATAAAATATCATTTTTTCAAAAAATTGGTACAAGATAAAGAAGTAAGATTGGAATATACGAATACTAATGAGAAAATTTCAGATATATTCACTAAGCCATTACCTAAGGATACATTTTTGTATCTAAGAGGTAAGTTAGGGGTCATTCCCCTATTTGAAGCTCACTAAATAAAGTTTAGTGATGCATCAACCAGAGCATGTTGAAGATCAGGCAATTGATGTAGTATTGACAAGGTAAATTGCAAATGAATTAGTACATGAGGTACATTGATATTCACTGAACATTTTCTTTGGCATTAGATGTTGAAGAGAGAGAAGTTTGTTTTCATATCTCATAGAAATTTTATTAATTCAAAGATGTCAAAGAAGAAGATGTTGAAGACAGAGTTTTGTTGATAGAGGGAGAAACTGAAGGTAGATGGAATTCACACTAATAGAGGGAGTTCTCATGAATGAGAACTAGAATGAAACTAAGGATATGTTCCTTACTTTATTATTTCTCTAAAAATTTCACTGTATTATGACATGTTTTTTTCCATCATTTCCAAAGAGGGAGATTATTGAAAATAATTATGTATTGTTTATTGTCTTTGATGTTACATAAAATGTCATATCATTACTAGTTAGTTTATGTTGAGCTCACTTGGAGATGAAGACAATTTTTTGTGTTTATTGAGCATTCCAAAGTTTTCCTAGTTCAAAAGTCAATGTCTACCGAGTTCACTCGATCATCAAAGAAAAGCGTACAGAAGTTGGGTGTTAACCGAGTTCACTCGTCTAATGAAGGGAATGTTGTATGGAACCATTATTGACCAAGCTCACTTGGTTACCTAAGGAACTTAGTGAATATGTAGTGTTAACTGAGTTCACTTGGTTAAAACAAGAAAATCATTTTTGTGTTAGTGTCTACTAAACATGGTCAGCTAACAAAGGATTTTCTTGTTTTGGCATATTGAGTTCAATTGATTTAATTGTTGGTTCTAGCTGACTGAGGATATGAATATTAAGTATTCTATGTTGTATTCAAGCCAACTTGACAATATGTAAGATATAAATATAAGGTCAAGTTGAGAATTGAATGTGTGAAATATAATAGAATATTTTGATGATGCTTAGAGGAAGCGAATTAGAAGGATAAGCAGAATATCCTTGTTTAGATGCAAAGATACATATGATTAGGAAGGATCAAGTATTCAAGATAGAATTAAGATCTGTAATCAGCAATTTAGTTGCATCAGAAATTAGGTCATCTCATTTTTACTTTCTAACCATTGTAGCAATGATCTAAATCTCTTAACCAAGTTGACTTAACAACTATTTGTAAATCCTCTAACAAGGTGGCATTTCTATTTGAAGTGTCTAAAGACCTCTAACAAGGCCACTCCTAATAGGGTGATTAAATCCTCTAATGAGGTCACACCTAACAATGTGTTTTGTAACCTTCAACAAGGTTGGCTCCTAACAGGGATCACTTTAGAAGAGTGAAAATCAATAAGTAGATGCAATTGGGGGTTTTTCCCAAATTGGGTTTCCACGTTAAATCTTGGTGTCAATTTTGTTCATGTTATTTATTTTATGAAACTAAGTTAATCTTAAAGCTAATCATAGAAAATATCTTAAGTTTTTCATTTGCTAAGTTACTATTGTTATTTTAATTATTATTGAGTTACAGTATTTGCTAGTATAAACCGAGTGCATGTTTGTTTGTTGAGTAATAGTAGAATACAGTTTAATCAGAGTTTTGGTTTGTATTAACATCTAAGGGATCTAGGATTTATTTTTATAGTAATTGATTCATCCCTCCCCTCTTAGTTACTCCTCTTATATTTCCAATAGGGAGGAAAATGGGCTTCCACCTTCATGTGGTTGGCCCTGATTAGTAGAGAATATTAAACTATTCTTGAAACGAAGTGAAGCTCAATATTAACCTATGATTTCATGACAATATTAACCTATGATTGTATCGTAGTTATTCAATGTTTGTCGTCTATTTTATTTTATTAATATAGCATGTCGTCTCAATTGCGATAGCAACTTTCAATGGCTAGATGTCAATCCCATAGCATCCCTACGACATTCCCATCTCAATTACGATGAATATTTCAAATATCTTTCCATGGGCCCCATAGCATTTCTATCACACAAATTTCATAATTGTGACAGTGTCTTCAACAAATTTTTGTCACAATTGTGACGTTGAAAATGAACTGTTTGCTAGTACATTAGCTCAATTTATGACACCTGTGTCTATCGCAATTGCAATACTTGCCCTTTTTGTCGCAACTTGTGATAGAAAAAGTCTAGTGCCCATCTGATGGGAGCCAATTTTCTCTTAATATTAGTTGGACAATGGGTTACCATCGTAATTGCAATGACCTACAATCGCAATTCGGGCCCAAATGTAGTAGTGTTATATCCTATAAAATAGTTATATTTGATAGTAATTTGATTAAAAATGAAATGAATGTTTTATTTTTTTATCTTCTAAAATAATTAGATGTGATAGTAAAATATTTTGTATGTTAAGAATTCAAAAAAAAAAATTAGCAATTAAGGATTTTAATCAATTATTTATTAATATTTTATTTTTGAGAAGATCAATAACCCAAATTAATAAAGAGATTGGTAGGAAGGTCTTGTTAGAGACTCAATGAGATCTTAAGAGATAACTCCAATAATAGGGAGCTAAAGAAACATTTTAATTAGCCAAGAGGCTCTTCAATCTCATAAGGGAGACCTCCAATTCGCACAATAATTTATCCAAGCATAACTTTTATTTAAATATTTATAATTCTAATATTAGTTATCTAAATTTTATATTGATAACAATCTATTAGTGATAATAAAAATAACATAATGAACATTTTTAGATGTGATTGACCTGAAACTATTATTCAATTATGTTTATTTGGTTATGCATGTCATAACTGTTAATCAAAAAATATGTTGAACATTTCTATTGAATTTTCCTTTATGAGTCAATTTATTTATAAATTTTCTTGGGCATATGTTGGAAGTAAATTTATACTCATGTTATCAGCCACGAGTGAATAATATACACAAATAATTGTTTATGTTCATGAGAAACCTATGCATAATCAACTACAATATCAATGGGGATTATTGTTATGAGATACATGATCATTGGTTCTTTCTTGTATCAAAGCGATTCTACAAATTTCTTTTGTTCAATGTTCAAGATTACATATAATTTTATATGCACCCATTGGTGATATCGATTTCTTTGATATTTAAATGGAAAATCAGTGGCTAACCCGGTCCATCAAGATTTGGTTTGGAAGGATAGTGATGGTGTAGGCACGGAACATGGTATCTCGAGTTTGGTTATGTTATTATTAGGTTGATTAATATTGGTTCAAAATGCAAACTGATTTGAAGTCTCCATGTTACATGCTTTAAATGTTGGTTTCTTATTTTAAGGAAACTGGTTTCATATCAGTTTAATTGTAAGTGGTTTCAACTTTTGGAATATACTTTTAAACATTTTAATTTTTGTTTAATAGTTAACTATAAAAATCAATTGTTTAATTCAATTTCTCTATGTTATATTTTTGGGGTTAAATATTTAACATAATTGAGAAGTGATTTTCCTGAAACTACTATTTAGTTATGTTTATATGCATCATAAGTTTTAGTTATTCCTATTTTGTTTGTGTTGGATCAACCAATAAATTTGTTGAACATTTCTATAGCATTTTCCTCTGTGAGTTTATAAATTTATTTTTCTAGGCATTTGTTAGAAATAAATTTTTACTCATGTTATCAGCAATGAGGATTTATATGGTATCGATTAATAAAATGTTAAAGAATCAATGATTCTTAAGTGAGTTGTATTGTATAATCTCAATTGGAAATGCATATTGTCTGTTGGATACAATTGATTGATTTTGTATTGTGTTTGATGTTACACAACTATCATAATAATTATCAGTCAGTATATGTCGAGCTCACTCAGGCAATGAAGACAATTATCAATGTCTACTGAGCATTCCTATGTTTGCCTAGTTCAAAAGGCAATGTCTACCGAGTTCACTTGGGTGTCGAAGGAAAAGCTATAGAAAGTGAGTGTTAACCAAGCTCACTTAGGTAACGAAGGAAACTTGAATGGAACTAGTGCTAATAGAGATCACTTGGTTGCCAAAGGATTTTTCATAAATTTGCATTATTAAACAAGCTTCTATTGGTTAACAAAGGAAATCATTTCAAAGTTAGTTTCTATCAAGCAGGGTCAGCTAACAAAGGATTTTCTTTTTTTTTGTATTAAGTTTAATTGACCTATCTAGTGATTCCAACCGACTAAGGTGATGAATATTGATTAGTGTAAGTTGTATTTGAGCTTACTTGACAAAGTAAAAGGTATAAGTATAAGGTCAAGTTGTGATTTCAAGTGTGTGAAAAAAAAAAATGTGAATTTTGTTGAAGTGATTGAAGATCTATTGATGAGCAAAGGAAGCAAATTTGAAGGATAAGCAAAACATCCTTATGGTGCAACAAAGCCATATTCAATCAAGAAGGATCAAGTACACACCAGAATAGAGATCTAAAATCATAAAATTAGCAGCAGTCAAATCAAGTCATCTCATTATTACTCTCTAACCATTTTAGTAGTGATCTAAATCTCTTAACAAGAGTTGGCTTGAAAACTATTTGCAAATCCTCTAACAAGGTGGCAATTCCATTGAATTGTTCTCAAGAGCTCTAACCAAGACACTCCTAATAGGGTGACTAAATCCTTTAACAAGGTCACACCTAATAGTGTGTTTTGTAATCTTTAATAGGGTGGCTCCTAATAAGGCTCACTTCAGAAGAGTGAAAATCAGTAACTAGTTGTTATTGGTGGTTTTTCCCAAATTGGGTTTCCATGTTAAATCCTAGTGTCAAATTTGTTCATGTTATTTTTTTTGTGTGTTTGCAACTAAGTTAAAGCAATGGTAATCACAAACAACATCTAATGATTTATATGTTAATCTTTTACTAAGCTAATCTAGTTATTACCAAGTTATAGCATTCTATGTGTTTATCGAGCTTCAACAGTATTTAGTTATCTATTTGCATTTTGTACTAACATCTAAGGGATTTAAGATTTATTTTTGTAGTAATTGATTCACCACTCCCCTCTTAGTTACTCCTCTTATATTTCCAAAAATTTGTATCAAAGCTTTTGGTGCTTGCAAAAAAGGTTTCAAAGACCTAAGCAAAAGATCGGGATGTCTTAAAAAAGAGAGATTCCCAAGTTGAAAAGAGATAACTTTGCAGCATGGCAAGGACTTATGAGATTACATCTAGCTACTATCATTGATTTAGGTTTCAAGTATCTTGATGCTGAATATAAGACTCCCACTAAAACATTATCAGTTGAAGACATTGCTGAAAAGAAGAATTACAATATCATAATGATTGATATTGCATCTACTCTCAATTGTGTTGAATTTGATGAAGTAAAAGACTACAAAACTACTTTTGTGACATGGAACAAATTGAAAGATATCTATGGAGGAGATGAAAATATAAGAAGAGCCAAAGTAAAAATCCTTAGAGGATAATTTGATCAAATGAAAATGAGAGAAGATGAAAACATTGAAAAATATGTGGAAAGAATCAAGGCCAATATAAGTGCAATCAAAGCATCATGAGGAGACATCAAGGAAGAAACAATTGTAAGTAAAGTACTCAAAACTCTTCTTCCCATTTATGCAATTAGAGTATCTTCTATTCAAGAAATGGGATGTGATCCAAATAACAAAATAATTTTGGATGCTCTAGTTGGAAGTTTAACAATTTTTGAGTTAGACAATTATGATAACTATGTTCTTGCTTCAAAGAATATTGAATCTACATTTAAAGCTAAGCTTTCATTCAAAGAGAAGGATTAAAAGTCAAAATCTAGTCATTTAGAAAGTGAAGAAGATGGATCATCAGAAGAAAGTTCAAACAGTGATCTTGAAGTTGTTGAAGCCCTACTTGCAAGGAAGTATTCCAAAGGAAGAGGGAAGTACAAAGGTAAAGTTCATCTAGTCTACTTTTCCTATGAAGAAATTGATCACATTGTTGTTAGGAGTCCAAACAAGGAAATGAAGGATGAGAAGAAAAGAAATAAGCATAAAGGTAAGAAGTACTCCAAGAGATACAAGAGCTTCAAGGACAAAGGTAAGAAATCTTGTTTCCTAGCTAAAGATTATGATAAAAGTGAAGATGAAATGGTATATATAGCTATGAAAAATGAATCTAATGATGAAGGACATAAGATGGCACTTATCTCTCATGTTAGCAAAAATGATATATGGATTATTGACAATGGCTGCTCACATCATATGGCTGGTGGCAAAACAAAATTTGAGCATATGGAATTTTATGATAGAGGTAGTGTAAGATTTGGAAACAATGAACCTTGTAACATAAAAGGAAAAGGATGTATCTTTTTGACTAAAGAACTTGTGTGTGATAATGATTATTGGGTTGAAGGACTAAAGCATAATCTACTAAGTGTGGCACAATTGAATAACATTGGATTAGAGATAGAATTCATGAATGGACAAGCCAAACTACTAGATGGGAAATGAAATTTGGTTGGTTTTGGAAAGAAAACAAAAGGTAATCTATTTTATCTTGATCTCAGTGATTGTTCATGTTTTATTGCTCAAATAGAAAAAATTTAGTTATGGCACAAAAGGTTATGTCATGTAAATTTTGATAATCTGGTTAAGATGAGCAAACATAAATGAGTAAGAGGTATTCCTAGCTTGAAGAAGCCTAACTGATGTAGGCAAAGGATGAGTAACTAGGGCCAAAGGCTCACCCAGCTATCCAAACCACCCTGCAAGAGTTAACACAATAGAAGCAAACACAAGTGGATAGCAACCAAAGGAGGAGAAGAGGAAAATATCCCTATTGATTCATCAAAATATCTTCATACAAGCTTAGCTGTGAGGCCTTCTGGATTACGGCCAATTACAATAAATTCACATTCAAAGATCCAATAGAAAATTCACACTTTTAGTTCTGCTCCCTTCAAAACTTTCCTTCTTCTTAATAACTTTCTTAGATTCTAAGCCTAAACTCTCTATTTATACTTGCCAAAATGGCTTACAGAACATTCTAGAATATTACATAAGAGGAGGGCCGACCCAACAACAGTCTGGACTCATCCCAAGAAAACATCTTAAATTAAATGTCACAAATGAAATAACTCCCGCAAGTCAGCTCACATAAATCATGTCCAAATATTGGCACTTGACATACATTGGGTAACTTGGCACCTGAAGGAATACTACAGTAACTCGGCACCTGAAGAGTGCTATACTAACTCGGCACCTAAAGAGTGTGACAGGAACTCAGCACCTGAAGAGTACGATAGGAACTCGACACCTAAAGAGTGTGACAGGAGCTTGGCACCTGAATGGTGTGATACGAGCTCAGCACCTGACGAGTGCGACAAGAGTTTGACACTTCAAGAGTGTAATAGGAGCTCAGCACCTGAAGAGTGTGATAGGAGTCAGCACCAACTACAAAATGAACAAAAATGAGTAGGATAACAAGACAACCCAGGATGCTCCTGCATTAGACAATCAAGGTTGGAAGAAGTGATTCTCCTGAATCATTGAGATGTCCCAACCTAAGCTGAATCCAACTCAAATTGAGAGATCCATGAAGCATCTTCAATAGGTCTATTCTTCCACTTCACCAAATATTCATAGTAATATTTTCCTCTTATACTCTTGCCAACTCTCTGATCCAATATCTGTTCAACTTCCTCAATATGTTTCTTAGGATAATCATCTGGTATAACAACTTCATCCTCTAACTCATGATACTTATACAAATCAGCAATATTAAATATAGGATATATATCCATGTCATCAGGTAACTCAACTTCATAAGCATTACCACTATCAAACTTCTTCACGATCTTACAAGGTCCAAATTTCTTCATCTTCAGCTTGCTATATGTCCCAATTGGGAATCTTCCTTTCTTTAGATGAACCATCACCTCATCACCAACTTGAAATCCATGGTGTCTTCTAGAATGATCAGCATTCTCCTTATACTTCTGGTTGCTTTGTTCCAACCTCAACTTCACTTCTTTATGCAAGGACTCCATAAAGTCAGCAAATTCTTCTCCTGCAGTGCTTTTCTTTTCTTCACCAACAACATCTCTCAAATTTGATATACCTCTAGGATGCATTCTAGTAACAATCTCAAAAGGTGTCTTCCCTATACTCCTATTCACAGAATTGTTATATGCAAATTCAGCTTGTGCCAATACCATCTCCCAATTGCTCGGTTTATTCCCAACCAAACAACTCAACAAATTACCCAAGCTTCTATTCACAACCTCTATCTATCCATCTGTCTGTAGATGGAATGTAGAACTAAAATTCAATATAGTACCCATCTTCTTTCACAAAGTCTTCCAAAAATAACCAACGAACTTACTGTCTATCTGAAATAATGCTTCTTGGTAATCCATGCAATCTCACAATCTCTTTAAAGAAAAGTTCAGCAACATGCTCTAGATCCGATGTCTTCTTACAAGGTATGAAATGAGCCATCTTAGAAAATCTATCCACTATAAAAAATATGGAACCATACCCCTTCACTATTTTAGGCAATCCAAGAACAAAATCCATACTGATAGCAGTCCAAGGTTTCTCAGGAATAGTAATAGGTGTATACAAACCAGTATTTTGACTCACTCCCTTTGCAACTTGAAAAACTCCACAGCTCTTTACAAATTTTTGAACATCCTTATACATTTGTGGCCAATAATATTTCTCTTTCAGAAAACTCAATGTTTTATCAATTCCAAAATGTCAAGCTAATCCACCACTATGCTTTTCCTTAATCAAATTCCAACTCATAGGACTTCTAGGAATACACAACTGAATTCCTTTAAACAACATACCTTCTTCAATGAAATACTCATCATACTTACTTATGTGATCTATCAGATTTGGTGCTCTGCACTCTCTCCATGCCTCAGAAAAATCAGGATCATCATCATATAACTCTTTCATCACATCAAAACCAAGAACTTCAATCTTCATTTTAGTCAACAAAGAACATCTTCTACTCAATGCATCAACAACTTTGTTAGTAACTCCACTCTTATGCTTGATCACAAATGTAAAATTCTACAAATACTCAACCCACTTCATATGTCTTTGATTCAATTTATGTTGACTTCCCAAGTATTGTAAAGCTTTATGATCAGTGTACAACACAAACTCCTTACGCATCAAATAATGTCTCCATTTCTTCAATGCTTGAACAATAGCATAAAACTCTTGATCATACACAGATTATTTTCTTTTAGCATCATTCAAATTTTCACTAAGGAAAGCAATAGGCTTACCTTCTTGACTTAATACAACTCCTATTGCATTACCACTTGCATCACATTCAACTTGAAATACTTTGTTGAAATCAGGTAAAGCCAATATAGGTAATTCAGCAACCTTTTGTTTCAAAGTCTCAAAACTCTTATCAGCTCCATGCGTCCACTTGAATTCCTTTTTATCTCCCCTCATTGTTTTAGTCATAGCATTACAAATAGCACTGAAATTCTTTATAAACTTTATGTAAAAACTAGCCAAACCATGAAATTATCTTACCTCACTCACATTCTCAGGTGTAGGCCATTCCAAAATTTCTTTAACCTTTTCAGGATCCATCTTCAAACCATCAGCTGAAATCACAAACCCCAAATAAACAATCTCTTCTTGCATAAAAGAACACTTTTTTAGATTAATCAATAACTTTTCCTCTTTCAACATCTGCAATACTTTCCTAATATGCTCAAGATGTTCTTTCTTAGTCTTGCTAAATATCAGAATCTCATCCAAATAAACAATCACAAACTTACCCAAGAATCTTTTCAGAACTTCATTCATCAACCTCATGAAAGTACTAGGTGAATTAGGCAAACTAAAGGGCATAACCAACCATTCATACAAACCATCTTTTGTCTTGAAAGCAGTCTTCCATTCATCACCTTCTTTGATTCTAATCTGATGATAGCCACTCTTCAAATCAATATTGGTAAAATAATTTGCTCCACTCAAACAATCCATTATGTCATCCATTCTTGGCATAGGAAACCTATGTTTCACTGTTATCTTGTTAATGGCTCTAGAATCAGTACACATTCTCCATTCTCCATTCTTTTTAGGTGCTAATACAGCAAGTACAACACATGGACTCAAGCTTTCTCTGATCAAACCTTTCTACAATAGTTCATGCACTTGTCTGTTAAGTTCTTCATTCTCTGTAGGTATCAATCTATATGGTTCTTTGTTTGGAAAAATAGCTCCAGGGATCAGGTCCATACAATGACTTATACTTCTTACTGGAGGTAAACCATCAGGAATATCTTCAGAAATAATGCATTTATACTCATTCAGCAACTCTATAATTTCTCCTGGCACTTGGTCAATACTACCATTTGTCACTTGGTCACCACTGACTGGCACTCAATTAACATTGTTTTCTGGCACTCAGTCTACATTGACAAAACTTGGTTTTCTTGGAATTATAGCAAAACAAACTTGATTCTTTTTTACTTCTTTTTCAAATTGTTTCCCATTAACCATGCAAATTTTTATAGTAGTAAAATTAACCTCATCTGGAACTTCAATCAAAGGCAACAATGTTTGTTTCTTCCCATCTACCTAAAGAGTATAATGATTCAATCTTCCATCATGTACAACATATCTATGATATTGCGAAGGTCTACCCAACAAAATATGACAACAATCCATGGGCATAATATCACACAAAACTTTATCAACATAATGTCCAATTTTGAATTTCACAAGGCATTGCTCACTTACCAATATCTTATGATCATCTTTGATGCATGAACCATGATAAGGTTTGGGATGTTTTAGCCTCTACAACTGCAACCTTTTAACTATCTCTTCTGATGTCAAATTTGTAGAACTTCCACTGTCAATGATCACTTTACAGCATTTTCTAGCCATCTTACATCTTGTCTTGAAAAGACTTCTCCTTAAAATAGATTTCTCATCACTTCCCTTATTGCATAAGGTTCTTCTCACCATCAAATTTTCTCCAACCTCAAGTCCACTTGGTGAACCCTCATTATCTTCTTGAATCGTAGCATTTCTATTATTCTACCCACCTTTAGAAGATCTACATTCAAACAATCTATGCCCTTCTTTGCCACATCTAAAATAATTACCATGAAATCCACCTCTAGAATAAGAATTACCTCTTCCTCGGTAAGAATTAGTGCCTCCTCGGTAAGAATTAACACTTTTCCATTCAGTCTTGCCTTTGTCACCATTCTTCCATTCAGAATTACCTTTATCATGCATAGAACTTTCTGATCTACCACTTTCTCCATAAGATCTACCTCTGCCTCTCTGGAATCTACCACCTCTACCTCTCTATCTTTGTTCATGCTTATTTGTCAAGATCTCCTCAGCTTTCAAGGCATATTGATATGCTTCTTCTACACTTTCCAGCTTCACAAAACTTTTTTCATCTTGTATTTTAGATCTCAATCCATTAATGTACCTTGCAATTTTCTCAACATCATCATCCACATGTCTAGATCTGATGTCCAGTCTATAGAATTCCTCAGTATACTCTTTCATAGTCATGTCTTTTTGTTTCAAATTTGGCATCTTTCTCAACATGCTAACTTGGTAATCAGTAGGAAGGAATTTTTTCTTTACCTTGTTCACCATCTTTAGCCAAGTTTTGATCTTCTCCTTTCCTCTCCTTTGTCTATCAGTTTGCAAGTGTTCCCACCATAATGATGCATGACCTTTCAACCTAGTGACTGCAATCTTCACCTTTCTATTATCAAGATTTTTTTCATACTCAAAGAACTTCTCCATATCAAAGATCCAATCCAGTACAGCATCGGTGTCCAATATTCCATCATAAGGAACAACTTCTACAGCAGGCTTTGAATTTTCTCTAGACAATATTCTCAACAATCTTGCTTCATCTTGGTCTTCTTCAGGTTCTGGATTATGGTTTGGTGCTACTGCTTCATCATCACTTACATCATCAAGATGTGCTCCTCTCCTTTGGGTTGTCTCCATAGCATCTAATCTAGCTACAATTTGTCTCAACTGATCCAAGATAGCATTATCAACATTATTTCCTCTACCGTGAACCATCTTTACAAATTAGGTTCCTGCAAGATTATAGCCCTCTGTAAGTTATAGGTCAAATCCACAGATCTTCCACCCTACAACCAAATCCAAATTAGGGTTCTACATGATCCAATCTCTACAAGGATGCACCTTAAGCTCTGATACCAACTGATGCAGGCAAAGGATGAATAACCAGGGCCAAAGGCTCACCTAGCTATCCAAACCACCCTACAAGAGTTAACACAATGGAAGCAAACACAAGTGGATAGCAGCCAAAGGAGGAGAAGAGGAAAATAATTCTATTGATTCATCAAAATATCTTCATACATGCCTAGTTGTGAGGCCTTCTAGGTTATGGCCAATTACAATACATTCACTTTCAAAGATCCAACAGCGAATTCGCACTTTCAGTTCTGGTCCCTCCAAAACTTTCGTTCTTCTCAATAACTTTCTTAGCTTCTAAGCCTAAACTCTCTATTTATACTCACCAAAATGGCTTACAAAACATTCTAGAACATTACATGAGAGGAGGGCTGACCCAACAATAGTTTGGACTCATCCCAAGAAAAGATCTTAAATTAAATGTCCCAAATGAAATAACTCCTGTGAGTCGGCTCACAAAAATCACGTCCAAATACTGGCACTTGGCATACACTGGATAACTTGGCACCTAAAGGAATACTACAGTAACTCGGCACCTGAAGAGTGCTACAGTAACTCGGCACTTGAAGAGTGCGATAGGAACTCGGCACCTAAAGAGTGGTACAGTAACTTAGCACCTGAAGAGTGCGACAGGAACTCGACACTTGAAGAGTTTGATAAGAACTCGGCACTTGAAGGGTGCAATAGGAGCTCAGCACCTGAAGAGTGCAACAGGAGCTCGGCACCTGAAGAGTGTGATAAGAGCTCAACACCTAAAGAGTGCGACAGTAACTCGGCACTTGGAGAGTGTGACAGGAGCTCGGCACTTGAAGAGTGCTATAGTAACTCAGCACCAACTACAAAATGAACAAAAATGAGCAGGATAACAAGGAAACCCAAGATGCTCCTGCATCACTAACATGGTTCTATGCAAGAATTTCCAAATTGGTAAGATGGGAAAGACAAGCTTCAAAAGAAAAGACTATCAGTCAGAAGAAGTCTTGGAAATTGTTCATACATACTTATGTGGACCTATTGGAATAGAAAGTTATAGTGGAGAAAAAAAAATTATTTTATTTGTTAATGACTACTCTAGAATGATGATAGTAATGTACCTAAAAGAAAAATTAGAAGCCTTTCAAAAATTCAAGTGGTATATGGCAAGAGTAGAAAAAGAAACTGGAAAAAATTTGAAATGCCTAAGATTAGACAAACATGGTGAATTCATCTCCCATGAATTCAACAATTTTTTCACTAAAATAGGAATCAAAAGACAAGTATTTGCCCCTAGTATACCACAATAGAATGGTATAGCAGAAAGAAGAAATAGATCTATCATGGATTGCACAAGAACCTTGATGATTGAAAAGAATTTTGCTCTCAAATACTAGAAGGAAGCTATCAGCACTACAGTTCATACCTTGAATAGAGTTCAATTGAAGAAATATTCAAACAAGACATCTTATCGGCTATGGTATGGCTAAAAACCTAATGTAAGTTACTTGCAAGTATTTGGTAGAAAATGTTGCATATTGAAAGAAACTAGAAAAGGAAAATTTGATGTAAAAAGTGATGAAGCAATATTTCTAGGATACTCCTACATAAGTAAAGAATATAGATGTTTGAATTTATCTATTGACAAAATTATAGAAAGTGCACATGTCAGAATTGATGAATATGTAGAAAAGAGTGAAGAAGAAAGCAATAAGAAATGTCAAGACTACAGAAGATTTGTTTACTACGAATCTGATACTCTGCCAAATCTATTTGAAAGAAAAGAAGCTTCAACTCTTGAGTCCCTAGAAACTCCAATAGCTACCAAGTTGTAGGCAATGCAACCCGAGTTGCAAGGACTCGAGTCATAATCAGAGGCTATCGATCTAGTTCAAACCAAGCCTAATGGACCTGAGTCACAAATAGGACTCGAGCTTGAAATTGAAATTCAAGAAGAAAACAATGGAACTCATTCAAAGACCAAAGAGCCAATGTTAGCAAGATATGTTAGAAGACATCATGCACCTAATAATATCATTGGAAACAAATCAAATGAAACAATGTCAAGAAGAAAATTAAATGGTACATGTTTACTTGTTGAATTTGAACCTAGAAGTGTTAAAGATGCTCTAGAAAATGAAAGTTGGATTGAAGCAATGAATGAAGAGATAGAACAAATAGAAAAGAACAAAACTTAGACTCTTGTTCCTAGACCCAAGGATAAAAATGTAATTGGTACAAAATGGGTATTTAGAAATAAGTTGAATGAAGATAGAAAGGTATCAAGAAACAAAGAAAGATTGGTATGCAAAGGTTATTCTCAAGAATAAAGTATTGACTATGGTGAGACTTTTGCTCCTATAGCAAGACTTGGAGGCATTACAACTTTACTAGCAAATGCAAAACATAGAATATTTAAAATATACCAAATGGATGTTAAGTTTCTTTCTTGAATGGAATTCTTGATGAGGAAGTCTACATTGAACAACTAGAAGGTTTTGTAGATCCTAGTAAAGGAGACATGTTTTGCAAACTACACAAAGCTTTATATGGTCTCAAGCAAACTCCTAGAGCTTGGTATGAAAGACTCCATAATTACTTGGTACAGATTGGTTTTCAAAGAACTAATGACAACAATAGTTTGTATATCAAGCAAGGACTAGATAAGAACATTGTGTTAGCAGAAATATTTGTTGATGATACTCTATTTATAGGAAATGATGATTTATGCAAAGCATTCTCAGAAGAAATAAGTAAAGAATTTGAGATGTCTATGTTTGGTGAAATAAAATTATTTGTTGGATTGCAAATACAGTAGAACAAGAATGGTATCTACATCACTCAATCAAAGTATATTAAGGAGATACTGAAGAAATTTGGAATGGAAGATTCAAGACTAGTTGGAACACCTATGTCTACTAGACATAAGCTTTCCAAAAATGATGATTCCAAAAAAGTAGATAAGACCACTTATAGATCAATGGTTGGAAAATTGCAATATGTAATTCACAGAAGGCCTAATATTGCTCTAGCAATTGGAATAGTTGCAAGATTCTCAGCAAATCCTAAAGAAAATCACATGATGGCAATCAAGAGAATCATGAGGTATTTGAAAGGTATTGAAGACTATGGTTAATGGTACAAACTTGGAGACAATTTGAACTTAAAAGTATTTATTGATGCTAATTGGGCAGGAAATCTAGATGATAGGAAAAGAACTAGTGGTGGAGCATTCTTTCTTGGTAAAAGACTAGTATCATGGTGTAACGCTCCACCAAGGGATCCAAAAAAAATTACCTAAAGTTTTACTAAGTTTTCTATAAAAAAAAATTGAACAAGAAGAATAACATACACATCAAACACATAGTAGCGAAAGCAATAACATACAATCAACTAAAAGCATACATAATAGGTTACATTCTTTAAGGATCCCAAGATGTTGAATCACATTTAAATTTAATTAATACTAATCTATCAAATACCACATCCATATGAAAGAATAATTATAAAGTCCAATGTCCATTTAAATAATATACATTTGTTCTAAATGCCTCTTGGTAAATGAAATTTAGAATGCTCAATCATCCACTATACATGTCATAGGGTATGAAAGGCTTAAAAGAATATACATATGTAGAAATAGAAATACACCATCCTCCTCAAATCTATGACACAAGTACATAAAATAAATGAAACCATCCACCATACATGATATATCCATCCATCATAAAAGGTACAAATATCCATCATGAAATATAGCCATCCATCATAATGATACATAGATATAATGAAAGGAAATGTAGACAAGGAAGCTCCAACTATGGTGACTACAAACAGATCTCAATGGTACTAGTAAAACAGACTACCACCTGATTGTGTGGAACCTAAATGGCTCACTCCCACTGCGCTGAGGAGATAGTCTCAAGTCCCAAATAGGATATCAAACCACATCTCAAAAGTACACTCTAAGTTTAGGAAATCCTAAAAGAAATCTAATTTAAATGTTCTAAGATAGGTCAAAATCTATATCCACTAGTAGATTTGAGGTCATTTTTGACCATTTATTAAATTGGTCAGTATGGAAAGGGAAACTATGGCTTTTTTTTAATCTATGCCCTTGTTGGTCAAAATTTTGACCAACATGAGCTTAGTTTTGGTCAAAATTTTGACCAACACGAGCTTAGAGTTGGTCAAAATTTTTACCAAAATGAGCTTAATATCTAAAAAGGGCAAATGCCACCCATTTCATTAGATCTCTATTTAGCAAATGCCGCCCATTTCATTGTTTTCTCCATTCAGCTTCAACGCACACACAGGATTTGAAGAACCAGGAGCTCTGAGTGAAAACATAGATTTTCATGGAGTTTTGTGTGGGTCTTATTAAAGAGACCTTTCTATTAGTCTATCACAGATTACTACCCTTCTTCCCGAGAGCTTCGCAGGGGACCACCCTAGGGGGTTTACTGCACAAGGCTCCTGCGGAGGGCTCTAGCTCCCAGTGAATAGAAGGTACTTAGCTCCACACAACATAGGGATTAGCATGCTTTCGAGAAGAACATGTAGTAAAAGATCCAGCATGCGAGACATGGCAATCATGAAAAATTCACAACTTGGAAATACTATAACATACTCTTTCCCATAACTTTCTATACTAGAGGTAAGCTTTTGGAAATATTAAACCTCGAGTGTTGTCCTCTTGTTTACTTAGAGATTTTAAGCCTTCATTCTGTATGTTTTTAAAGTGCTCAATACATGTTATGTTACTCAATGCTGATGAGATGCATCATTATGCAAAATGGCAATTGGTTTGCATTATTATTTAATGTTTTTTTTTCAAAACAATGTGTTTTTGAACTGCGAAATCCTTTCTCTGATTCTTGTGTTCTAATCATATATTGATCTTCTCCCTTCATTTCCATTTTTCTCCATCTATAACTAGATAGTAGTTGCATTTTAAGACAATGACCAAAGGAAGACATTGAGTTCAGAACATCCTGAAATTAAAATAGTTCAACTATTCCATCGGGTTTTATAAAATTGGGTGTACCAAAAACTGTTATGATGGAAATAAATAAATCGTAGTGATTTTCCTAGAAAGAAACTTTGAGTCATTTACTATGAATCTATCGATAAATACATGCATTCAATGAATACTAAGTGAGTCCTTTTCCCTATCTCTTTTGGGTTGTTGTGAAAGCATGATATCATCTTTGATTCTCCTATTTGTTTAATGCCTTTTTTCATGTCAAGCCATTATGACAGTTGGCTTACTATACTTTATCAGTAACCTATTTTCCTCACAGGGGTTTCATACTTTATATGGCGTGAGACTGGTTCTCTTTTATTGATCTTTGTTTCACATCTAAGCCGTGATCTTCATTTCTTTGAACCTTTCTTAAACCCTTTAATTTCTTCCATAAAGTATTTTTTGATACATTTAATTACATTGTTTTTGATAAATAGAGAGGCTTGAACCAAATCTTCTTTCAATAGAGGTTGGTGTGGACTATGTACACTCTTCATAATGGTTTCAAAGTGATAAAATTGGAGGTTTATAGGATCTTTTGGCTTCAATAGCTCTCTATTCCATACTGGTTCTAAAGAGGGCTTAACCTCTCCCCTTGCCATTTCTGCAAAGCCTTTAAGAAATTGACTCACTCCTTGTCCATCACATATACTATGGTGGAAACTCACTCCCACAACAAAACCGCTGCATGCAAAACGAGTTACCTATATGAAGTAAATACAAGAAATAACAACAAAACAATGCACAAATCTTGTTAAAAAATCATATATTAAATCATTAGTATAAATCAAAATAAATAAGTTACAAATCCATCAAGTTTAATGAAAATGATAACTAAAAAAATACTACAAACTAGGAGGTCCAAAAAGTTGCTTGAATATAGAAATTGGAAAAGAAAATTCAAGATAATAAAACCCAATGTAAGAGAGTAATACAACTCAATATAGGACAATAAGAGTCAAGGATTTAGGAGTATCCATTCCACCAAATTTGTTAGTGGCATTGATCTTAGAGTCTTGCACTTAGCAATATTAGAATATTCTTGGTGGGTTTGTTAAGAACCATTCAACTTCACCAATCGTTAACATATGTTTTGATATAAGAAAATCGTAAGTAATAGAATTGACTTATCATAACATTGTTATCATTTTGTTCAAACTCCCATTAGAACACTTTTCGTCGACAAATGTTTCAATATACTAAAACTATGAATAATAAGATTGCCTTACCTTGGTGGTGTTATCATTTTGTTCAAACTCCTCTTCCATCTATGGCCTTTCCAACTCATTTTTGAAAGCAAAAGCATAACCCTTCTCCCCACCCCCCTTCTCCTCAAGGAAGAATTAAGCTTGGAATAAAAAAGTCAACTTTGACTATTTAACACTTTGGTCTAGGAATTAAGCTTAGTGTGTGATGTTTAAGATGTTCCTTCTCCCCGACCCCAACCCCAAAGATAAAACACTTTCTAAAGGAGATAAACTTAATTCTTCACTTTTCTATAAATAAAAAAGCAAAACGAAGAATTATTTGAACAACTAGAAGATGAAAGTTCTTGATAGGAGTAGTAATAGGTGGAAGTGAATAAAGCTGCTATTGAAATGATGGGTTGCCATCATCCAAATCTCCCAAGGCTGAAAGAGTGTTATCTACCATTGCTTCCATAAATAGAGCACCCTCACCTGTGCAATCCACTTCAAAATCCCCATTTTCTTTTCCTCTGAGCCTCCCAGCCAAGGAAAAATAATATAGTAGAGAAAGAAAATTGGTTTAAAATTAAATTATGTAAAAGTTTTTTGTATCAATCTTTCAGATCAGATTTCATGATTCATCATTAGGATATTATGAATCACAAAGTGGGGTACAAAAATTGTGTACACAATTTAATCTAGAGATAGCTTTCTCTATACAATCTAGATTGTGAAAATCTCTTATTATTGATAATAAGCATGAATGATCCAACTATATTAAACATCTTACACAATTTTCTAAATAGAGATGAATGGGTGTTTAACCTTGAAGGTTTGATTGTTTCCAAGAGTCAATGCAGTGGGGAAACTTCTATAAATTGTCCTTGCTGCTACTTTAATTAACCAGGGAGCTGTATTTGTAACTATATTTGAGTAAGGTCTAGAGTTTCCAGCTGAACAAACTACAACAATTCCTTTTTCTAGAGCATGAAATGACCCAATAGAAATTGTATCATCAAAATAAGCATCTAGTGAAGGTGGTGATCTAAGAAACATAGAGAGCACATCCACACCATCATGAATTGCATCATCAAATGTAGCAAGTATATTAGTTGAATTGCAATCACTAGTAGCCCAACATACATTGTATCTTGCACAACCCACCACCCCCCCTACATGACCTTTGTGCACAACTACTAATACATTTGTCTATTAGTATAGATAATTTGGAGTCCATAATTATTAAGACATCTTAAATATTGAATGACACTTTGAAATGACCACTTTTCAACACTTTGATGCTTAATGAATTCTACAAGAAATTTTATTGATATGGAAAATGAAATAATAATTTTTTAAATAGTTAAATTACATTAAAAACAAAAAAATAAATTGTTGAAATCTAATATATAATTTAGACTCAAAGAATGTACAAAATTAATTATAGTCACTTTCCCATTGCAAAAATACAAAATTACACAACTCAAAGCACATCTATCCAGAAGAAAAATTGGCAATATGCTTTTAGTCCAATCAATCAATCTATCACATCAATAATTTAACATAACTGGCTTTCTTGGGGCTCTGTCCAGGGAATTCTAGAATCAAAAGTGGAATCATTTTTGGATTTTAACTAAAAATTGTTTGGTCTAATCTACTCTTGGATGTGGTAACTTATCAATGATTGTTAGGCTTAATGAAAACCATTTTAAAAATGACATTTTGATGGCAAAAATCAAATAGACAATTTTATTTTCTTTGATCGATGGGACTAAATACAAATTCCTGTGCATAGATTGACAATGACTCCAAACACAATATTTTCTAGAAAAAAAAATTTACTATCTTAAATAAGAAAATTAGAAATGAAGAATTCGAGAGAAGAATAATGGCATAGCTATACATAACTATGAATGCAAATATAACCAATGATCTATGGATGACCAACTAAAGGAACTCTTTCTAGTGATGAGCTATTATGTCAAAGATGGTGTGATTCAAAGGAATTGAATAAAAAATAAATATTATCTCAAGAACAAGAAAAAACATTAGGTTATTGTGAATGGACTTAAATGGTAATAAAGAGGCTTTTATATCTATGTGGTCGATGTTCTCAGGAGCCTCCAAAAGAAGCCCAGGAAAGATATGTCATCTGCATACCCATTTCACTCAAAAACAACCTTTTTATGAAGCCATTTCTAGGCTATGGAATGCTCTTCCATGAAAAATTATGAAGAAATGTACTTAATTTAGTAACATCAATGAAAATCTTCTATCCATTACTCAAATTGAGAGAGCCCAAGAATTCAAACAAGGCATTAGAGTGTTGTTGTTTTCTTTTTGCACCTAGGATCTTAATGTAATAATTTTTGGTTTTAATATGATGGTAGCCAATACTTTCAAATATAATAATGTGTAGTAAAACTTATGTTCAATATTGTTAGATTATGGTGACTGATCAGGAAAGTACTGTACATACTTCATAAATAGTGGGGTTTGGGGCATCGCCCAGAAAAAAAAAAATTTTTGGAAGTAGCTGACATGGTAGCCGACATGGTAGCTGACATATTATGGCCAACATATGGCCGACATGTTATAACCCTAAAGCAGTTTAATAATTGTATAAAAAGGGCTTAGGGTTGGGTATTTTTTATATGTGGTGATACGAAATTGGTTCTTGCGGCGGTATTGAGCTGTAAGGGATTACGGATTGTAATCAGGTTGTAATCACTGGATTGTAATAAGATCGGACTTGCTGTTTGGTGGACGTAGCCCAGGGATTGGGTGAACCACGTTAAATCTTGGTGCCTTGTGTTTATTTCTGTGTGTTCTATTATTTTCTGTTATTGGTTATATTTGCATGTAGTTTTTATTTCTGTCCATGGTTTTTTCCTAACAAGTGGTATCAGAGCCTAGTTGTTTCTCAGTTATCCTCTGCAGGAAAGTCTCACGGTTAAGTGGGAGTCTCACAGTTGAGTGGGAGTGATGGCAGATGAGGGTAAGTTGAGGGTTGACAGGTTTAATGGGCAGAACTTCCAGTTATGGAAGATGCAAATGGAAGACTATTTATATCAGAAGGATTTATGGAAGCCGTTGGAAGGAAAAGCCAAGAATCAGGGAACTATGTCAGAGGCTAAATGGGATCTTTTGGACAGAAAGGCACTCGGAAGCATTCGATTATGCTTGGCACCATCGGTGGCATTTAATATTACAAAAGCAAAGACGACAGAAGATTTGATGAAAACCCTAGCGACATTGTATGAAAAGCCCTCCCCTTCAAATAAGGTATTTCTCATGAAGCATTTATTTAATATGAAAATGGCAGAAGGTGGATCTGTTGCAGATCATTTAAATGAGTTTAATACTATTACTAGTCAATTATCTTCTGTGGGTATCAATTTTGATGAAGAAATTAGGGCTCTCTTGATTTTGTGTTCTTTGCCTGAAAGCTGGAATGGCTTGGTAATGGCAGTGAGTAATTCTGTTCCTGGATCTAGTACCCTAAAATATGATGATGTGATCGGTGTTATTTTAAGTGAGGAAACTCGTAGAAAATCCTCAGGTGGATCTACATCAGGAAGTGCTTTAAATGCACAAAGCAGGGGCAGAACGACTGAAAGAGGAATTAACTCTGGAAATCGTGGGAAATCAAGAGGAAAGTCAAAGGGGAGGAGGTCTCAATCGAGAGGACCAAATGATTGCTGGTACTGTGGGAAACCAGGGCACAAAAAGAAAGATTGCTGGACTTGAAAGAAAAATGAAGGAGATAAATCAGATGGAGACAAAGAGGCAAATGTGGTAAGTAACAAATCCAAAGAGGATGCTTTGCTTCTGTCTTTAGAGAGTGTTGATGATTCATGGGTTTTAGATTTTGGTGCTTCTTTTCATGCTACACCTCATAGAGGTTATTTCATTGATTATGTCCAAGGGGATTTTGGGCTTGTTTATTTGGGGGATAATGAACCCTGTCAGATTGTTGGAAAGGGAAAAATTAAGATTAAGTTGCAGAATGGGAATCATTGGCTACTACATGAGGTAAGACATGTTCCAAAACTAAGTAGAAATTTAATTTCAGCAGGGCAACTCGGTGATGAGGGTTGTGTAGTTACTTTTAATGATAAAAATTGGAAGGTTTCAAAAGGTTCCCTTGTAGTAGCAAGAGGTGTGAAATTAGGCACCTTATATCTTTGTACAGGTCATATTGTTCCTTCTACTTTGATTGTTTCAGAGAAAAATGAATATTCAGGAACAATTACTGCAGTTGAGCAAGGAGAACAAATAGTTGTTGTAGATTCTGATACAGTGCTGTGGCACAATAGACTTGGGCACATGAGTGAGAAAGGTATGAAAGTACTTCATTCAAGGAAAGCTTTACCAGGTCTAAAATGTGTGAATATGGATTTCTGTGAAAGTTGTGTGTATGGAAAACAAAAGAGAGTGAGTTTTGTCAAGACAGGGAAGGAAAACAAAAAGGAGAAATTAGAGCTTGTGCATACAGATGTATGGGGACCGGCTCAGGTATCTTCCCTTGGTGGCTCTCATTATTATGTTACATTTATTGATGATGCAACTAGAAAAGTATTGTTTTATTTCCTTAGACAGAAATCTGATGTATTTCAAACTTTTAAGAAATGGAAATGCTTGGTTGAAAATGAGACTAGTAAGAAATTAAAATGTCTCAGATCTGATAATGGTGGTGAGTATTGCAGTCATGAATTTGAAGATTATTGCTCCACTAATGGTATTCGTAGACAAAAAACTGTTCCAAGGACTCCACAGGAAAATGGAGTGGCTGAACGCATGAACAGGACTATAATGGAGCGCGCAAGGAGCATGAGGTTGCATGCTGGGTTGCCCTTACACATGTGGGTGGAGGCTGTCAATACTGCAATATATTTGATTAATAGAGGTCCCTCTACTCCTTTGGGTTGTGGTATTCCAGAGGAAGCATGGACTGGTAAGAAGGTGAGTTATTCTTTTCTCAAGACCTTCGGTTGTGAAGCTTTTGCTCATATAGACTCTGAAAATAGAACCAAGCTAGAAGCGAAATCAAAGAAATGTGTCTTTGTTGGATATGGCATTAATGAATTTGGCTATAGGCTTTGGGATTTTGAAAATCATAAAATTATAAGAAGCCGGGATGTCATATTCAATGAAAAAGTGTTGTACAAAGATCTGTTGCAGCAACATGAGAAGAAAGAAGATGATTATGTAGTGCTGGATGATACTCCAAAAGCTGATGTTCCAGCCATTCCTCATGATGTGCAACAACTGCAACAACAAATACCACACACACCAGTGAATGTTAGATGGTCAACAAGGCCAATTAGACCTCCACAAAGGTTTTCTCCCTCTTTGTATTCTATTTTACTTACTGATGCTGGTGAACCTGAAAGTTATGATGAAGCTGTGCAGGTGGATACTAAGATTCAGTGGGAGTCTGCAATGAAAGATGAAATGGACTCTTTGCTGAAAAATAAGACATGGGATTTGTGCAAGTTGCCTGCAGGTAAAAAGGCTTTACAGAATAAATGGGTTTACAGGTTGAAAGAAGAGGAAGGAGGTAAGAAAAGATTTAAGGCCAGGTTAGTTGTAAAAGGATTTGCACAGAAAAAGGGAATTGATTTTGATGAGATATTTTCTCCTGTTGTTAAAATGACTTCTATTTGTACTGTTTTAAGTCTTGTGGCTACTGAAGATTTGCATTTAGAGCAGATGGATGTTAAAACAGCCTTTCTTCATGGTGATTTGGATGAAGAAATATATATGGCTCAGCCACATGGTTTTGAGGTCAAAGGTAAGGAGAACTTAGTGTGCAAATTGAAGAAAAGTTTATATGGCTTGAAGCAAGCACCTCGGCAATGGTATCTAAAATTTGATAGTTTTATGCATGAGCATGGATATAATAGGTGTCATTCAGATTACTGTGTTTATTTTAAGAGGTTGGATGATGATAGCTACATTATTTTATGTCTATATGTTGATGATATGCTTATAGCTGGGTCTAACATGCATCATATTAAGGGGCTACAATGCCAGTTAGCACATGCATTTTCTATGAAGGATTTGGGGGAAACAAAACAAATCCTTGGTATGAAGATTTGCAGAGATAGGAAGAACAAAACATTGACGCTATCTCAAGCTGATTATGTTGAGAAGGTGTTGCAACGTTTCTCTATGGAGAATGCTAAAGCTGTCAGCACACCTTTACCTGGTCATTTGAAATTGACTAAGGAGATGTGTCCCAAGACACAGGAAGAGGAGGATAAGATGTCCAAGGTACCCTATGCTTCAGCTGTAGGAAGTTTGATGTATGTTATGGTATGCACTAGGCCAGATATTGCACATGCAGTGGGAGTCGTTAGCAGGTATATGAGTCATCCAGGTTTTGAGCATTGGAATGCTGTCAAGTGGATTCTCAGATATTTGAGAGGAACATCCAATAAGTGTTTACACTTTGGGGGCTCTACTACTGATTTACAGGGCTATGTTGACTCAGATTTGGCTGGGGATATTGATACCAGGCGGAGTACTACAGGTTATGTCTTTACTGTTGGTGGGGCAGCCATGAGCTGGGTTTCTAGACTACAAAAGATTAATGCTCTCTCCACTACAGAGGTAGAGTATGTTGCTGCTACAGAGGCAGCCAAAGAGATGATATGGCTTCAGTTCTTCTTGGAAGAATTGGGACATCCTCAGAAGGATAATTATTTGTTCACAGATAGTCAAAGTGCCATTCATCTTGCTAAGAATTCAGCTCTGCATTCTAAGACCAAACACATACAGTTGTGGTACCATTTCATTCGGTCAGTTTTGGAGGATGGACAGTTAAAGCTGGAGAAGATACATACCAATGAAAATCCAGCAGATATGTTGAAAAAGGTTGTAACAAGGGAGAAGCTAAACTACTCTTCAGCTTCAGTTGGTCTTTTAGACTAAATGTGAATAAAAGAATAGCAGAGTCTAGGGTGGTTTGATCCAATGGGAGCCCCATGCGGTAGTTGTATTGCTACAAGATCAGTCTCCAAGTGGGAGATTGTTGTTTAGTGTGGAGCCTGATCAATTCCCAAGTGGGAGATTGTTAGATTGTGGTGACTGATCAAGAAAGTACTGTACATACTTCATAAATAGTGGGGTTTGGGGCATCGCCCCGAAAAAAAAAAAAATTTGGAAGTGGCCGACATGGTAGCCGACATATTATGGCCGACATATGGCCGACATGTTATAACCCTAAAGCGGTTTAATACTTGTATAAAAAGGGCTTAGGGTTGGGTATTTTTTATATGTGGTGATACGAAATTGGTTCTTGCGGCGGTATTGAGTTGTAAGGGATTACGGATTGTAATCAGGTTGTAATCACTGGATTGTAATAAGATCGGACTTGCTGTTTGGTGGACGTAGCCCAGGGATTGGGTGAACCATGTTAAATCTTGGTGCCTTGTGTTTATTTCTGTGTGTTCTATTATTTTCTGTTATTGGTTATATTTGCATGTAGTTTTTATTTCTGTCTATGGTTTTTTCCTAACAAATATGTGAATGATTTAACAATAAAATTAAACAAAAATGCAAAAATAAAACAATAATTCAAAATAGAGCAAAAGATGTCAACTAGGCTCAAAATACTTTAAAAAAATTGAAGTATACAAAAACTCATACCCATAAATGATATGATTAGGTCATTGAAAAAACTATAAGAATGGTAGAGAAAAAAGAAAACTAGGAAAAGTACCAAAATTATTACTTTATTGAACAATACACCAACACTTAGGAGAGAGCCTATCTAATTGTTTTTGTAGGATCAACAGAAATACTGTCATGAGAATTGTAAACTAATAAGGAAGTAAAGATATGTCTTCTTAACATGGCTAAGTTATCAATAGAAGCCCCTTCAATTTGTGCACAATGTTCTATTTATAGCTGGGAATTCAATAGGATAATAATGAAGCATAACTTCTAGGTAGTTTGGCCTAGAAACCAGATGATGTGTTGAGGGTCTCGTGTGGGGCCTGTAATGTTGTACGATTGCCTTTGAAATTTTTATTTTCAGTTAGCAAAATGTAGCTAAAGACGAGCCTTGGGAAGTATCCGCAAACACACCTTTATTTTAATTACAAAGCTCCCTAGCTTCACTAATTTAACTAAAATGGACCTCTGTATGAAGCCCACAATCAAACAATGATTCAACTAGTTTTTTCATAGCTTTAAGATTGCACAAACATTGAAGATATCGTCCTTCAATGCTAAAAATGTCTGAAACCCTAGGTCACATTGCACTCTTCACTGGAACATCCAATATAAAAGTCAAAACTCATAAACAAAAAATCAATCAATTTCATTTCTAAGGCTTTTATAATTCCTCAATAAAGTTTGACTCATGAGGCTTCACCAATATGTCACTTTAATGACTTATATAACTATTTTTTGTGTTTGAATTAAGTTATGTCATTATTAAAGGCATACTTTTCCATTAAATATAGTGGCTCCTCAATAATACTTTATGAAGATAAGTAATAAATTGACAATATAACCATTATAAATAGCTTTATTACTGTTACTATAATTTTAATATCTCATTGATTACTCATCATCTCTCTGTCTCATCTGAACCAGTTGGTCAACCATTGTTTCCATCGCACAACCAACTGCCTTACTAAAAATATTAATGGTTCTCTCTATTAACTCCTAACCTACTATAACTAGTAATTCCCTGAGTATTTGATAAAATCAGTACTGCCAAGGGTCGTCACTGCATTGAGATCGGTCCAAGTGTCTTGCCAAATGTAGAAATGTTGGATACATAACTTACTATAAATTGTAAGTGTAGCTAACTAAAACAAACGAGGAGAAATCCTAAACACTTCTATACTATAGAAGGGAAAGATCCTCTTGCTTTTCCAGATGGGGCCCTCTAGCCATTAGCCTTAACCTATGAGGGCCAATAATAGGTCAATCCAAACATAAACTATGGCAAGCTAAAATGAGGACATTACACTTTATAACCAATCCGACTTGTCAAAAAACACATAAGACACTTCAACAAACACTTTGACTTAAATACCTTTCAGAATTTTTGGCAACTTGACCACATTATGGAACCACAAGAAAACTACGATGACACATCTAAGCAACTCTTGGCAAGGGAATGTCCGTTTGGTGTTTCTCAAATCAAATATCATGGTTAATCTAATTTGACATTCAAACACTTTCCAATACTATACATGAATTCGATGTTCAATAGTTGTGCATTTTAGGCATGTAACATGTATCCTTGTGATTTGACCACGTGTTTTCATTATGAAAGTCTCTATGATTTAGCATTCAAAGCCATCCCATTTGACTTGATAGTCATAATATTTTATTAATATTATGAGATTTCAATTATAAGAAAAATGTATTAAATACAGTTTGCTACCTACATTGCTTCTAATGTTTTGAAGAGTATAATTTGGAGATTAGTTATCATACAATTCTCAAAGTGGATATGTAAGACCAAAATACCTTAAAATTTGAGAAAATAGTTGCATAAAAGCTCCTGAATTCCCAGCTCAAACTTTGTTACTTTAGAGAAGCAATTATTTGGATTTTGTGCCTGTACAATTGCTACAAGAGTCCATGTGGCTACTATAACTGGAGAGTGTACAACAGGGGTCTTTTGAAGAGGGATAACTTGTGATCTTTACAAATACACTAGAATGTATTTCAGGTTAGTTCTACTCAACATATAGAGAAAAATGCTCAAGCATTCCTGTTAGTGGATGAGAATCTCTCTCACTTTTCTTTTCATGTTTACTTTTGAAATGATGATTTTTGCTAGTTACTTTAGACACTTCAAAGAATGTAACCCATAGTTGATCTGATATGATTACCAATTTTTGTAGTATTATGGAGCTAGCAAGGGAACAATTGTGTTGATATATATGACTGATTCTAACATGAATTTGATTGAAATTTGTATTTTAATTTATTTTAAATGTGTCCCAGTTGGGCACAACTTACAATAGTTTGTATGGTCTCTTTCACTTTAAACATGATGATAGATGATATGTTATAGGAATTGATACCTCAAATTTTGTGGAGCATAGAACTATTTTTAAGTTGATAGCTATATTAAAATTAAAAAATTTCATTCAATTTTTACAGAGACTACTCTCTGCAGCAAAACAGTAGTTAGGGGAGGTCATCTTAGCATTTGAATTTCTGGATCATTCTTCTCTAGACATGGTAAACACAAACTTCAATTAAAAATGATCTACATGGTGGCAATTTCTCAATAATGATATTTGTTTATTTAATATTCAAACAAGGAGACTTTTGAAATATGTTTCGGTATTATTTTTCTCCATACTAACCTATTTGACATTTTGTCTATTAGTAGTGTTATTTACTAGATGTAGTTTACAGGATATTCTTAGATGAGACTTACATTTGGGATGTTGTATGGTGAGCAGAAACACTCTGACTAAGTAGGCCTGCACACCTCTCTCTGATTTGGAGAGACCTATTAAAGACATTGAAGGGTTATTTGCTAAAATAGGTATGTTGACCTAGGCCTTTTCAAAGATTCAAAATATTTTATGACATTACAATGCATAGATTGTTAGCTAGACATTTTTATTCTGATTGTGTCAATTTATAGAAATGGAAATCAATATAGGGAATGGATTCAAAATTTTGTACCCTGTAAAGTAGCAGTTCAGTGTTATGGAGGGTAATCATGTAGGGACACCGTGTGAATCAAATTTTCTAGTGTTCCATGTACAAACATACCATTTTTATAAGATGTTCCACACACTCATGTATTATATTGCTGCCAAATATTAGTCATCCTTATATTTTTTAACATAGATATTAATACTCATTCTACTAAGCATTTGAGATCTATTTTCTATAAGCTACATTGCAAGATTCTCCAAACCTAAATAATATGATAACATTTCACCTACTCACTGCCATGAAACTATCATATGTAGTTTTGATAATTTTGATTTTTTTATTCATAAATTTTAAACTATACATTATTACACCAATCATAGTGGTGGGATTGTGGATATTTAGCCTTCCTAAAACATATCCAAAATTCAAAATCATCCAACAGTTAGATAGAAATTTATGGCCTCTGCATTGACACTAATTATTATTGTCATAGAATTTATGAGTTTTGCCCTCTAGAACATCAAATAACTTCCACGATAAAAAACCAAACAATATCAAAACAAATTTATTTGAAAGATGCATGAATCTTATTTCCCAAAAGGTAAAACTTAACATTTTTCCATGGTCAAAATGTGTTATTTGATCAAACCCTTATCACTAGGTCTGTAAATAAGAGTTTCAAGACAATTTTTACAAAAACCAAAGGATTTGTCAATATACTTCTCATCTAAAACCTCTAATTTTCTTCAAATGAAAGAAGATTAAATATACTTCACTTCCAAATAGATTAAACTTATTTATCAATCCATTAACATAACAATAAATGCATGAAAATAGGATGTAACATGATTGCAAACAAAAAGATAGTTTTGAATTTACACAAATCATATTTAAAATTTCCTTGAATATTCTTACAAAGTTTAGCCAAATGGTTTTATTCATATGTTGACCCTTTCTTTACTTCTGTAAAAGTTTTAATTCATGAAGCTCCTCTAAGTCCCAGTGTAGTTGGGTTACTCATTCCTTCTCTAGCAAGAATGGTTGATTCTAAGTCTCTATGCTTTTATGCCTGTAATTTCATGCTCATCATATAGGTCTGAAATGAGACAAGACCATCTTTAAAAGAAGTAACAGTACCAACATTAGATATTTCTCTTCCTTTGGAGGAATTGGCCTCATTACCATTTCTATCAATATAGAATATTGGGATCTCATTAGATTATTTTTCTTCCTCTTAACTTCAACGAGCCCTATTCATCTTTAGAGATCCCATTTTTCATCCCCAAATCTCCATTAAATGATCTCTAGCTTCTCATGGAGTTCCTATATTAGAAACTTCATACATAGTACCACTTCCATCATCTGTAATAGCTGGTGATAATCCAGATGTAACCAATGCACGATTGCCAACTAAAGAAATGTTGAGATCTAACTCCACAATAATAGCTAATTATTTTCCATGTTTTTTTATCAATGGGTTAATCTATTGAATTATTAGAAAATTTATGAGTCGATAAAAAAAACTCATCAAATCAAGCTTGGTGTTATTCTCAATTATAACAACAACCATTTAGGCCAACTGTTCATAAACTACATATTGATATTATGGTGAATCTGATAATTTTTTTATGGTTGTAGAAGAAGAACTCATTTTTAGCATATCCTTGCTCAAAATAATTTCCACAAAAATTAAGATCCACCAAATATTCTACACCTCAAAATAGAAAATAATCAAATGACACTAGTTGTGCACACCATGTTTACTTTGGTTCTAATTATCTTCTTACCAAATAATAGTATAGGGCTTTTCTATAAAACAATGCTACTAGCTCCCACATTTCTAAAATGATCAACTGCATGCCACTATCGACTATACTCTTGCACCTATGCTTGGTGCAAGCACTAGTATATAGTACTTAAGATACCACTGAATATCTAAATCATTATTTTTCAAAGAAGCTATAAGGCATAATTTGAGTGAATTTAAATACTCGAGGCAATTCCTGAGTGCAGATGTTTCAATTCCTTAGTGTTGAAACTTGAATATATTTCATGCTTATCATTTCCTCTAGAAATTCTTAAGTAAAACATCATTAAAATAATTATTCCCTTTGAAAGCATCAAAGAGTGTATATATACAATATCTTTGAAGTTGTTTTGTGCTAAATGAAAATTTTTTGATCAAGTGCTGTAAATATCTTGGTTGGTACAACTGCAGATTTCTTATTGGCTTTGTACTAGTACCCAAGATTAACATTGATGACATTAGTAGAATTCCAAGTTTTTCTCTTGTATTCCTATTAATTGTAATAGTGAATCAGCATGGTAGTTCTTTCTGAATCATTGCATACTTTTGATGGAAATTAATTCAGGATGATCTATTACACCTAAAATTGGTGACAAATTTGTGTCCTTTTTGAAAATCCCTATGGAGATATTGGAGATATTGAAAATCATCTACTCTGTAGAATGCAAAGCAGTGAATTGTCACTTAATTAGGGTTTGGTATAGCTTTTTGGTCCATATTACTCTAGTAGTCCTAATGAAGGTGTATTTTTTCCTTCCTCATAACCTGAGAATGTAAAATAACATGCATAAGTATCAAACCAATATAGAGAATGGATTCAAAATTCCATACCCTGTAAAGTAGCAGTTCAGTGTGTAAGTAATAGTTAATAGAACAATTTTGTAAAAGATAAATAAAATTTGTAGTGTGTTCTTGATATAACAACTTTGGTTTTTTTGTCTCGAGACAGATTCTTGTCAAAGAGTTTTCTTATTTTCCACACAGTCAATTTTCTTGTTCATTGTAGTGTTAAAAAAATAGTGAGAAGCGGTTACAAGGGTTATCAAGGTCAAGGTTGAAGGCATGAGAAGACATTAAGGTCTCAAGATAACCAACATGACCATGTTAGAACAGTTGATGTAATAAGACCCTGTGAAGGTCCTTTTTGATATGTTTGTAATCATTTTAGTTACATTTGAAAACATTAATTAACAAAAACCATATGTGCAGATATAAACATTAATCACAACATGTCCAATTTATTTGTAGGTATATTTTCTTGTGAAGAAAGACCAAGCCTGACAATATGAACCCAGAACAAAATAATAGACAATGGCTGCATTGTGGGCTCAGTTTCGAGGAAAACCTAATAAATGTTATTGTCCTTACAAAAAGTGTGAGGGCTTAAAGAATCAAAGAATCCTAATCACAATAGCCCAAAGTCATTGTAGGCAATATGGTCATGTTGAAGGGAGCCACAATTTTCATCCATTGCTGAATGTGGATTTCCTACTGGAGGAACATGGAGGTGTGAATATCCAAGCTGAGGATAACACTCCCATGGAAGAAGATGATAATGTGCCAGAGGACATGATTGAAGAAGATGGTATTGGGGCAAGTGATGAAGAGGCTCACAATGATGGTACTAGTGAATCTGATAATAATGATGAATATGGTCTTGATATACCTTTACTTGAGAAGGCACACAAGCCCTTATACAAAGGCTCCCAAACAACTCTATTGTCAGCTATAGTGTTGTCGGTGAACTTAAAGGTTATGAATAGTATATCCAATGTAGCAATGTCATGTATGCTAAGGGATGTCATTTTTGTCATCTTCAATGTTAGCATACAATTACTATTCATTATATTAACAATGCATATTTGTTGTTGTAGGTTGATTAGTGAGTTTTTGTTACCACCATCAAACATTTTGCATCATTCATATCGAGAATTATCTAACATTATGGATCAGATTGGAATAAAGTATCAGATAATACATGCATGTCCCAATGATCACATTCTATATCATAAACAACATGAATTTGCAATAGAATGCCTTGATTTTCATGTTAGTAGATATCAATCAGATCAAATAACAAAAAAAGTGCCTCACAAGGTTCTTTGGTACATTCCCATTATTCCACGTATTGAACAATTATTCAGGTGCACTAGCTTGGCACAATTTATGGATTACCATGCATGCAATAGAATTTAGGATGACATTATGCGAATGCCTGCCGATGGTTCTACATTTAAAGAGATAGAAGAAACATGGTCACACTTTAAAGAAAAACCTCGTAATCTGAAACATTCATTGGCGGCGGACGGTGTCAATCCATATGAAGATATGAGATCTGTTTACTTAGCATGGCCTATTTTTGTTATTAACAATAACATTCCTCCTTGGATGTCCATAAAGAGGGAGCACATAATGTTGTCAATGATTGTGCCAGGTATTTTTTTATTTTATAGTTATCTAAATTAATTTATAAATAGTGCATGAAAATAGTTATAATAATTACATAATGTTTATGTTCATTCAATTTCTAGGTAAATACTAAGTTAAAGATATGAACATGTATATTGAGCCCCTAATTGATGAGTTGTTGAAGTTATGGAATGGTATCACTATGTATGACATCTCTAGACCAATAGGACATCGACAATTTCAATTCCATGCAATACTTGTATGGACAATACATGATGCCTCTAGGCTAACTCATTTTTGTGATATGTTATATTGTTAAGATCACATATTTTTGGTCTATTATAGTGCTTACACATTACTATCGAATGCTTAAGTTGTGCATGATAATCGTACATGATCCAATTATACATGATCTTTTAGGTCTTCAAACAAAGGAAAAATTTGCATGTCTAGTTTGTGGTCTGAAGATGAAATGTCGTCATTCAAGAATTTTAGGAAAGCAGGTGTTTGATGAGTTTAGACACTTTCTCCACAATAATCATAGGTATCGAATTGTCAAAAAACATCTTTTCAATAGGAAAGAAGAGACATCATCAAGGCCACAAAGAATAACACCTCATTTATGGAAGTTGAAATATGATCGACCAAATCGTCGAGGTAACATCCAATTTGTCATTTGAAGTTTACAATTTGTATTTTGATATTGTCTTATATTTACTAATGTTGTAACTGATGCTTGTGAAGGTCGTCAAGGCATCAATGACTAACTTCCTAGAGGAATGAAAAGTTATCCTACTCTATTTAGTAGGTTACCATACTACAAGGATCTCCCAATCGTGCATTGGTTTGATGCTATGCATATTGGAAAGAATGTAACAAAGACACTATGGAAAATGTTGGATGTAAGGCATGATAGAGAACAAATTGCTAAAATTTGTATTGACATTCATGAATCTAATAATGCACTAAAAGTTTTCATTGAATCAAATAGGAATGGAGACCGCATAAATACAAGTGCCCTTCCTTGGTTATTAACGGAGCAATAAAGTGATGCATTAAAAGAAGTCATAAAAAAAAAGAACAAAATTTCCAATAGGATTTTTTGCAAATATAAGCACTCTTCTTTCAAAGAAAGGTGATTTTGGGCTAGGGTTGAAGACACATGATTGGCATACCTTCCTCAAGGTAAGTCATGTTTTCTATTTACAGTATATTTGTAAGATTGAATGTAGTACCAGTTGCATTATTTAATAATATATTGAAATGATCATTTTTTAATGATTGCAGTTCGTCCTACCTCTATCCCTTCCACAATAGTTTGACAATAGTATTAAACAAGTTATATATGATCTTGGAAAATACATGAAGTTAGAAGAGCATTTTTTCTTAGATTTATAGTTTTTTATCTAAAATCTATTGTATAATTTTATTTGAAATCTCCTCTATATTTTTGCATGTTGAATCTCTTTTAGGTGGATATCATCTAAAGAAACTGATAAAAAAGATATTAAATATTAGAAGAGAAAAATTCCACAACTTATGTGTGAAATGCAAAAGTGTTTACCTCAAACATTTTTCAATGCTCAAGAACACTACCTCATACATCAAGTTGAGGAGATTGAATTGTGTGGACCTGTACAAGCTAGATCAATGTGGATGGTTTAGAGGCACTTGAAATTTATGAAGGGCTTGGTTTGAAAAAGAGCGTGTCCTGAGGGTTTTATGATAGAGGGATATATGATATACCAGACCATGGTGTATATCAATGAATATCTTCCAAAGTTTGCAGCTGGTATCCATGTAGATCGTATTTGGGATCCCAACTATAATGACAAATTTAAAGGGGAGTACCTAACGGAGAAAGGTAGATTGAGGAGGGTGAGAGGTAATTATAAGTTTTTTTTTGTAATTGAACAATTCTTATCCATCATTAATATATATAAGTTGTTTTTAACTGGTGTAATTGTCTTCTTTATAGTTGGTCATGAGTGGGATACACTACACTTGCATATTGCAAACAATCTTGATTGGATGACAGTGTGGATTGAACAGTCTCAAAAAAATGGTCGCTCATGAACATGGGATGGTGTTGCATCGTTGGTTAAAGAAGCTCATTGTAATGGAGATCCCAATGTTACGCCAATGATACTTGATCTAATATATGGCTTAAGAGATACAAAGGTATGCATAAGATTACTAATCATGAGACATAAGTTTAATATCAACTCACAGATCAATGAGATGATTCTTGACATGTTTGAATAATTGTAGGTCAAACATCACAAATATATGTACTACCATGGCTATAAATCTTGCACAAAAAAGTTAGATGAAACAAAGAAAACGTGTGATTCCAGGATAAGTGTTGTCTTTGCGGTCACCAATATTTCATCTAGAACTAACATACATCGTCAACAATTTGAAAATCGATAATATGGCATTTT
Organism: Cupressus sempervirens; assembly: GCA_028749045.1. Lineage (NCBI taxonomy): Eukaryota > Viridiplantae > Streptophyta > Pinopsida > Cupressales > Cupressaceae > Cupressus > Cupressus sempervirens. The sequence goes on from CM053790.1 coordinate 683,635,249, forward strand.
GGATGATATACTTGAGTGCAACTTTAATTCATTCAAAATAGTTCTATTTGTCATCAAATGGTTTAAGTTACGACTGAATCAAAATGATCCCGATAGGACTGTTATTGAACAAGACAATGGATTTACTATGATTAATACAAGGTCATTTGAGCCATTCAGAGATGAGCCCTATGTTCTTCCAAGTCAATGCAAGAAAGTGTTTTACTTTGGTGTTCTATACAAACTAGGTTGGTCATTTTTTGTTAGACATGACCCAAGAGGAAGGCTGGTAAAGTATAATGTGATCAAAGAAGAAGATATTGAAGAAGCACAAGAGGAAGTAAATAATTATCAGGAAGAAGATGGTGATGATTTTGGTCATGCTAACGATAATGGCAATAATGATGATGATGATGTCACTGATGATCATGATCATGGTGATGAAGATGGTGATGATCATGGCAATGATGGTCATGATGATGATAGTGATCAAGAGGATGATGATGGTGATGAAGATGGTGGTGGTGACGACAATGATCAAAGTGACAAGTACGATGATGGTGATGATGATGATGATGATGATGACATGGATGAAGATCGTGATGATCAATGAAATATTCAAGTACGATCAATGTCAACTATGATGAGGTCTTGTATGACCAAATATTTATTTCCAAACCATATGTGCACATATAAACATTAAGTAGAACATGTCAAATATTTTTTTAGATATAAACATTAGTTATGCTAAATTTTTAACTTAAGACAAATGATTTACATATACAATCTACTTTATTATTAATATTTTTTTTGGTAAGTCTATTACTTTAATTTCCCTGCTGATTTCTAAGACTTACTAATTTTTTTCACAAGGCGATATGGATGCACCATCTCAGACACCTTCAATAGAGGTAAACATTAATTATTGTAAATTTTAATGTTAATATAGAAACAAATGTCCTATTATTATGTTCTTTTCTTTATGGCTTTGGAGTTATTTTGATGAAAGTATACAAATATTTGATGTCACAAATGATAGGAAAAAGCTACAATGATCGCTGATCAAATGCAATCTGAAATATGAACGTCATATCTACATGACATTGACCTTAGTACTGACCCTGTATTCATCACCCAAAAAAATTACGCAAAGATACACTAATGAGCTTGTTGAAATTATCATCAAGGGTGACAGAAGTGAGGAGAAAGAGGCACTGAGAATAGAATTGGACCGCAAAATCCAATCTTTCAAAGTAAGAAGTAATTCAACTAAAGCAGTCATAGAAGTTCAATAGATATAAATATTTTATAGTATCTTATGGATCATGATCTCTAATTTTATGTGTTCTTGTATAGACATATGTGTCAATTGCAAGGTCAGATGGTGAACATGGTCAGGATTGTTGTGCAATACCTTCGTGTAAGTAAGACTTTGTTTGTTTTGATCAACATTATAACACTTACCTTTTTTTTTGTGGACGTTTCTCACTAGTATCTCATTTGATCTTTATCCATTGCAAATGTCTTTGCTAACAATATTCTATTCTTTAGCTCATGATGAAGTGCGGACTCCTCCTTCGATTGGTGGTCCACTATTGTCTATTGCATTATCAGCAACAAGGACCATGTAAAGATTATCATATATGCCTAGTAGAACTGGTAAAACCTTGTTTTTCTATATTTTGTAATGTCTTTCTACAAGTTGATGAACAACGAAGTAGCATATTAGTGCTTAAATGATGTCTACAGAAGCTTGCATACACACAAACACATGCATACACACACCACGCATACATACATACATACATACATACATACATACATACATACATACATACATACATATATATATATATATATATATATATATATATATATATATATAGCCACACATAGAGAGACATGGACATAGGCAGGGAGGTAGACCAACAGAGAGTAGTACTAAAGTTATGATGTTTCTATTTTTAAGTCCAATCCCTCTTAATACAGTCTTTGTTATTAATCCCTCTCTATACAATGTCTATTAAACCCTCACAGGTAGCTTCAAGACCTCCTTATTACTATCTTTAAAAACTATTATTATGTGCAGGACATAATTTATGGGAAACATGGAATTAGTGCACAATTATGTATTATATTAAATTCTCTTTTCACAAACAACATCCAAATTTAAAAGTAATTAAATAGTTATGGTCCATATAAATTTTGATACAAGAGATAATATTGATATGTGGAAACTTAGAAATGAAGTGGATTCAGTAGGTTTGTGCTTTTTGGTGAATTACATGCAGCAATCCAGTAGCTCTCTTTGCCCTATCCTATTTGCCATTATGGGTCTGTCAAAAGTACAATAAAAAAATAATAGTAGCTTTGGCTAAAACTGCAGATGATCAAATTTCATACAATCAAAGAGAAACCTTTTTGAGGGATAATGCACACAGATTGAAAATCTTGAGATTTTATGGCACGAAAGGCAAGATTGGTGTTATATGGTGAAGTATTGTAGGCATTATTACATCATCAATTGGAAAAATGTGTAGAAACACATGGTGATATTCATGAAATATTATCTTTGTTCATAGTCTTCTTACAATGTCATATTCATTGGCAGTAGGTAAGAAGATATCACACACAAAGAGTTATCAGTTAAGAAGAGGAGTTGTTTTATCTTAAGCCTTTGAAGTTAACATCACCATTCTCAAGAGCAACACCAGATCTTGGGTATGTTCTCTTCTTCTTTCTCTATAAACACTTTTTTATTAGGGAAGCACTAGTTTTGGTCTCTTTTTCTTTCTCATTATGCATGATAATGAATTTTTTACCTCTATGAGCTTCTTGAAGACCTCTTGGGAAATTTCACTCCCATGAGAATTTTCACTTTGTAATCATATTAGTTATGGGAGTTTTTGGTTGATATTAAAATCCTAACAAACCTCCTACATTAACTATAAAGGCCAAAGCATCCCCTTAACCATGTCAATTCAATTAGTAAGAGGCCAATCCAAAATGGTTTGGATTTTTTATTGATCCACCTAAAAACTTTGAGTACTAATAACAAGGCACAAGTAGAGAAATTTTATAACCCCAACCTAGCACTAGCCCACTTCTTTAAAAATATCTTATTGCTCTACTATTCCAACAGTTATATTTAAATGCTTTAGATGGTATTGCTATGTTATGTGTAAATCAATATATCATCAAAAAAAAAAAAAAATCTTACTTGATTATTGATTGGCAATGGGTACATGACAAGAAAGTTGTTAGAGCATTTATCAGCCATAAGCCATGACCAAAACTCATAGTACTCAAAATAGAATTTGAGTGTTTTCTTGTGCACATCCTTGTTGCACACATGGATTTAACGATATCCTAACTTGAGATTAATCTTTAAAAAATAGATTGCTCCATGCAACTCATTGATAAGTCATTCATCATGGGAGATAGATACCTATTCTTGATGGTAGACAAATACCTATTCTTGACGATTTTCCTACTCAAGGTTCTATGGTCTATGCACATCTCACATACCATATTTTCTCTTTAGAAGCACCACATATGATTCAAAAGAGCTAGAACTTGGCCTGATGTGATCCATCTCCAGCAATTGCTTTGTAATGTTTTCTTTTTCTTCTCTATACATCTATGGATGGTAGTAAAGGACATTCATGACAAGCTTAGAACCTATTTCCAACTCTATGATGCATTAAAATACCCTATCCAATAGTAATCCTAGAGACAAATAACTAAATAGCACATTATGGCTATCCAATATTATATGAATGTTATTATGACAAATGAAGCTTACCCGGTAGGCATGCCTTTTACTAGAGAGAAGTTGGTTACCTATGCAATTTTTCCCTTGTGGAGAGTCCTCTCCATCCCCTAGGAGTGACCACTCATATTGATTAATAAAAAATGCCTTTAAGCACCATGTCTTTTCCTTTATATTTAAATTTTAATTCCATAGACTGATAATATTGTGTAAATTCTCTAACGAATGCAACCATTGGCTAGTTCTACAAAAAAAAGTTTATAAAGAACTCACCACACTAAAATTGCTGGATTCTTATTGACAAAACATGCTAGGCTACATTAATTAACAATAGCATGCAACCGCTTGCAAATAACCTACAACAATATGCAGTAGCTGATGAGAAGTTCTCTAAAACTGACCTGTGTTTAATCTCTACTACTATTTACTATCAGGTCATCTAAAAGGTCTAGTTTCAGTGAGGATCCACTAAGAATGAAAATCTATAAGGGTTATGTTGATTTTATTGTGGAGAAAGTAAAAGGTTTACACACAAGATGCCTAAATGTACGAGAAGTCTCTGCAAGCTTGCCATATCTATTTCACTTGGAAATTCTACTCATGGTATATCGATTATCAAGTGCATGTGAAAAAACTAAGATGGTGGAAATTACATTTTTGGATTTAAGCAATGTGAGTAGTCCTCTAGTAGAATTTAACAATACACAATTGGCTTGTTGGTCTTTGTTAGTTTCTCGACTAATGCTAGTCATTCGGCACATGATTCATTATTTCACTACCTTTCCATCCTGGCTGATGTTGCAAATGAGGAATAAGTTGAGGCAAGGTTCATAGGGAGAAGATCTTCATCTATTCAAGGGTGTGGGACATCTAGGACTAGAATCATGGGTTTACCATGTAGTACAAAATGTTATAAATTTGAATGAGGCGATCTCAGGAGAGCGAGGAATGGATGATCTCTCTTTTCAACTTATTGATGTCAGTGGGATTTGTAATTCGAGTATCATAGAATACAATGTACTTAAAGATTTGGGTTTGGATTGGCCTAATCTGTATTCTATGATTTCATGCATTTTGGAAGCTTGGCAAGGTAAGACACCTTCCCAAGTGGAGGAGCTTATACTGGAAAGGTACTATTTTATTCTTGGCTGGAGCACTTTATATGATGTTGGATTTGAGGCAGTCAGTGTTCTACCTTGGAAAGCTGAACCTGAGGGCAAGTTGCTGGGAACTGAATGCTTCATACATTTTAGCAAAATTTTGCGCAATAACATTAATTTGGCACATTGTGGAGAGCTATCGCAGCTAAAAAGTTTCCTTTTGGAAGTACTTTCTACTCAACAAATGGTGCATAAACAGGGCAATTTAAATGAGAAGAGTTGGGTTTTTTTGAGGCATGGAGCATGGCTATCTCTAGTCATATCATTACTTGAAGTAGGCTTGTGGAAAGTGTCCTTGGGGAGGCGGGATGTTTCAATGGATGATACACCTTGGATAGAACAGACATATAAGGATACTACATTTTTCACACTATCCGAGCAGTTTATTTCTCATATACTAGAGGAAGGGCAAACAAGTTTGGTGCTGAACATTTCAACATCCATTTTAAGCATGTATGTTGAGGCAGTACAAGATGCTGCACTTGTTTTTCTTGATGGTAAACAGTGTAAAAATGATACACGATTTTTTATAAATTTACTTCTTAAATCAGGATTGGATAAGTCAAAGGAGGAAGCACTCCTGGAGAAGCTTGGAGCTAGGTTTGAACTGATTAAATCTATATTTGTAACAATGTCAAGTTTGGCAAGACTTGTGAATCAGGAAAATATAGGGAATTTCTATAAATTTTTCCTGAGATCTTTATTGCATGGTTTCCCATCACACGGTCACCCGAGGAGTGCGGTATTAGTATCAGCTATCCTTTCAGTGGAAGTTATTTTGGATACAATCGAGGAATTTCTCAAGACAAGGGATGCATTAGGTAAGCCTAGCATGGAGTCAAAAGTTTTAAATGCTTTGATCAATGTTACAATGATCATGAAGTGTGAAAAATGGTTTGAGGGTATACACAATAAATGTGAGGCATTCCTAAATTATTTGATTCCCAAAAATGAAGAGAGGCACATCTATGCTAATCTATTTCTAATCAAGCATATGGAAGGTTTGGTAAGTGAAATGAACTTGAAGGATATATAGTTAGTTGTATAAGAGAATGTAATCACAAATGCAGTTGATGCAGTAGAATGTCTTAGGGTGGATCCAAATAAGCTTGATGTGCTTAAATATTATTTGGGTCATGCTGGGGAATCAAATATGTTGAATGAGTTGAAGTTAAGAAATTTATTGGGAGAACATGGCAACCTTTTAGCTCTTGTTGATTCTTTGGATGGATGCCATAGTGAATCAGTAAATGTAAAGGTGTTGCATCTTTTCATCAACTTTTTGACTGACGATCCTAGTTATTTCAACATAAAGTAGGATTTGCAATGAAAAATTTTATTGATGGATTTGCCTACTTTGGCTAGATGGTTGGAGAAAAGGTTGTTAGGATATACCATTATATCATCATCAGGTATTGCATCAACACATGGAATTGTCAATTTAGTAAGGGACTTAGCAATTGCTTTCATAAATGCTCTTTTGTTACCATCATCTCATTTAAAATCTAGAGAGCTTCTTGATCATTTTCTAGATGCAATGCTTATCAGTCTAGAGAAATCATTTGTGTCGTTTGATATTTCAAGTGTGAAAGCCTACTTCAATTTCTTAGTTCAGTTGGCAAATGGTGAGCCTTCCATAAACCATGTTGTCAAGGGTGCAATTAATATAATGGTCAAGCTATCTACTTGCAAAAATCAACTTGAAGGATTGAATTTTATTTTTGGCTTCCTGATATCTGTGTTGGTTGCATGTGGTGCTAACAAACATGTTTTGGAAAAGTACATAGAAAAACCATGGTCAAATACCAGTTGTAGCAGTGGATCTGCTATCTGTAAGTTGAAGTCAAATGTTACTAAAAAGAACACAGATGCACTAGTTAATCCAATCAATTAGGGAGCTCAATCTACCACAATGGAGTGTGATGCCACATCAGCAGATGAAGATGAAGATGATGGTACATTAGATGGTGAACTGGCTAGTATGTACAAAGAAGATGATGATGATAGTAATAGTGAATGCTCACATGCTCTACTATTGCACCTACTGTTGCATTACTAAAAAGGCTTCTATTTGCTCCTTATGAGGTAGTTTAGACATCCTGTAGGTTTCTGCTTTGATATTCAAATATGCTTAGTTTGTATTTTCTTTAGGGAAAACTTACTCTTTTGGGATAATTGCATTCGCAAATGCCTAAAATTCTTTATTTTTTTGTTCTCTTCCAACTTGTCCATGTTTTCTAGGTTGTTGTAGGTTCCCTTCCCACAGCAAACAATGTTGGCAACAGATGATGTGACAAAGAATAATAGATCTTTTCCAATTCCTTCAGAAATAAGTGTTGCCACTGGAAGCAGTGGCTAAGGGATTATTGAAGAAGATACCAATACTTCATCTATTCAGTATTTTTGTGATGGTTTCTCAACTATTCCCATTCTTAGGCGGCGTTGGCATTGTAATGTTTGCCCAGATTTTGATCTATGTGAAGCTTGCTATGAGGTGATGGATTCAAACAAGCTTCCACAGCCTCACTCGAGAGATCATCCAATGTCAGCTATTCCAATTGAAATTGATTCAATTGCAGCAGATGGGAGTGAGATCCAGTTTTCCATGGATGAAATGAGTGAGGAAAGTTTATTGCAAGTGGCAACTGAAATCAGTTTACACAATTCACCTCCATTGGATCTCCCAATGGAAACAAATGAAAGCAGAGATTTTCTTGTTACTGCAAATGATACAAAAGTAGTTCACAAGGCTTGAAATGTGGCAAAACTAAAGCTTCAAATGTCTACTTATTCATGCATCATAGTGAAAACTTAAATAGGTAATCTGCCAAAAATGAACAATGGTAAGTAAATACAATAGAGATTTTTAGAAGTAAAAATTATCATTTTGAATTGCTAAAGACTCTTTATAATTCTATACTTAAGATTATTTAAATAATTTGAATAGCTAAACTCCATACTATAAATTTTAATAATACAATTAAAACAGTTGCTCAAAAATGTTGTCAAAGAAGTTGAATGAAATTAGTACTATCAAGTTGTCAAAATTGGAGACTTCCCACATGCTAGCTTCTATGCACAGTTCTGAAAACTCAAGCCTATTAATGACCAAACACATTCCAAATTTTCCTTGTATTATCATTAGATGGGTTTATCATAACCACAATCCTATCTTTACCTTACTGTCAAATCTGGACAATGACTCTATGCATAAATCTTTGTTGCAGAACTTTACTTTGCACATTTTGATATATTTAAATTCAATAGAAACTTTATAAACTTACCTTGGAGATTCCTATACTTCTTCAATTTCATTTTGTATTCATTCTTGTAGGAGCTTCACAACAACTTCTATATTGAGGAGAAACTCAATATGTAGAAAATTTAAGGCAATTAAAACTAACTCATTCCTCTTGTACTTTGGCAAATAGTTTGTTACTGAGCTCCTGCATCCCATTCAAAATTTACATCAATCTGCATGCTCAAAAACAAATCTTTTTCATCAAACCCTCAAACAATGTCTTTCAGTTCCATGTAGAAAAATCCAACCATTATCCATTTGGTCAATCTGCACAAACTCGACACTAATGATATCTAGCCCCAAAATTTGGATTATCTTTTCCAATATAGAAATCTAAGGCAATTAGTTATCTTGACCCTTGATTGAACTTTGGAGTACAATCTCCTTCAACATGCATTTTTGTTTGTAATGACACCATGATTCGACTGCATTTAACTATGTATTTTTTGATCTTGAAATGAGATAAACATGGTTGTGTGGATGACTTGATTATTTATAAATTTGTTGGATTTGATACACACTCTTTGTTGGATTGCAGGATGAGGCAAAATAGTTTTGAGCAATCTGAGATTGGTCCAATGGAAAGTCAATTGAAGGAAGAAAAATAAATTAGAATTTCTTGTGTTGTGGTGGGATCTACAGCTCAGACTCAATTAATCAGTTTTTATTGATTTTCCTGTCAAAAAATTCAGATTTCAGGTAGAGAATCTGTAATCTCAAACATAAATTTGAATGTTATAAAAAATAGTTGTACTATGTACTATGATAATTATATTTTCTTATCAAGAATGTATTCATGACACTCAATTGCTTTAGCTCAGTGGGGCTGGTTGTATACTAGTTGAAACATTTAGTTGTACTCCAATGTAGTCCAGTCTGAAATTTAGTCAAATATTCATTGTTCAAAAGCTATTATTATTCTATGTAATATCATATTTTTTTGAATTCAAGTGCATTTAATATCGACTCAGTCTTCATGTTTATTAGCCAAAAATAATATTAGAAAGAAATCATGTAAAATCTAGCAGCACGGAGTTCCTGACATTTGCTACAATGAATGTTTAAAAGAGAGCAATTCTTATTCAGTAGCTAAATGGTTATATCTTCCAGATCAACATGGTTATATCTTCCAGGTCAACAAGACCTGAACATTAGTAATGCATTTAAGCACCATACTTGAAAAGGGTTGTTCATTTGTCTTATCAAAAGAAGTTTCCTTGAATCTAAGAAAAGGATTTGACAAATGTTTCTTTTGCATATGGTACCCATGTGGTGATACATGACATAATTAATTGTACTTGGCATAAATACAAATGTCATTTTCACTGCCATTTCTGTGAACAATATATTTTTTGTGCTCGCAATCAATGTCCCTTACTAATGTTAGATCCAAAAATAAATAGAAACCATGCTGCAAACTTGGTGATAGAGAGTGCTATTAAGGAGTGGTTAAAAGGCTTGGTAGTGATTTGATTTTAATAAATTAGGTATGCTTCATGTGTCCAAACTTTGTCTACTTAAAATTTAGCTCTTGTTTATGGCCTATTATTATTATGAGCTTTATAAGTTTATATAGTTCATTTTTTTGTTAAAAGTTGCTATTACATTTTGGTTTTCTTTTTGTTGTACATAATCCAAATTAAACCTATTTATTTCTTATTATAGGGCCGCATCAGCCTTATGCTTGAAAAAAGAAGAGAAAGCCTCATGTTATAAGAGTAGAACCACAAGAGCCATAGGAGAATGTCGAAGATAGTCACGATGTGCCTATTAGCATCATGACTATCTTTGACATTCTCCTATGGCTCGTAAGGGAGATCAGCTAGCAAAGATGCTCTATTAGCTTTTAATAGGCTTCATAGATGAGATTGCATTATATGAGATTCATTACTACACTCAGGAATGGTCTCATCTTCAGTCTTCATAAGATTGAAGATGAGCCCATTCTGAGTGTAGTAATGAATCTCAAAGCTCCTTCAACCTGAGCATATGATGTCTTTCAGATGATCTCTCTGAAGCTGCATCAACATTGTATCCTTCAGGTGTTTGATTCTTCATCTTTCTTCTTTATTATTCTACAGAACAATTCTTATGGTTTAAGTTTTTTAGCATCAATTTGTAATTTTAGTCGGAAAAGATTGTGTTACCTGTTTATTTTCTTATAGTGTCGAGTCTGCACATGGATGCTACACAGCACCTTCCGAGTGAATATGCAGAATCTTTTGTCTTTCCATGCACCTGTAAACAATATAGTTGGTTTAACTTAAATTATAGGATTAGATTTCTTAATAAATCTGATGGTTTAAAATATTCCATCAACAATGAAACAAAGCCAAATTATTGCTAGCAGTATATTGATTTGTATTCAAACCAAGAAAATGCATGGATGTTCTTTATCACTACAGAGTGGCTGAATGCTTTTGTTTTTCCATATTCAGTTTGCTAACAATGCTATGTAGATTTTTACAACACAATTCCTGATAATGTCAAAGCAATTTCGAATATCCAAACAGCGTCTTTCCAAAATTACTTGATTTAATTTCCTGAACCTCGATTATTTCCTTTACCATTTTATGCATAAAGATATCCGAAATTCCTAATCCAAAATGATTCAATTCTTCAAGCATATTTGAGAAAATTGATTGTTACAATTTTAGTGGGAATGTTACGAGCTTTGGAATTCTTATATTTTGGTTGTTATCTCAAGATATTATGATATTACCAACATTTTGTGACTTAGCTTTTTTGCATAATGTTCAAGCATCTTCGAGAACTTTTTAAAATTGATGCAACTGATTATATGCTTTCTATTTGTGGAAATGATGCTCTGCAGGAACTCTCCTCCCCAGGAAAGAGTGGCAGTGTATTTTATCTTTCTCACAATGATCGGTTCATGATAAAGACAATGTGGAAATCTGAAGTAAAGGTGCAATTCAAAACATAAACTTGTTTCCATTGCTAGTCTACTAATTTCTCTTGCGGTATCTTTTCCATTGTATTTTACTATTTCCCTTTTTTTGAATGAATCAAGACCAACTTAAAGCTCATCGCAAGTTTGATGGAATATCATAATATAACAAGGTATAGGAGTTTTTTTTAGTGTTGATGATGAATAGATAAAATGTTTGAGCACTTGGGTTTACATTCCCAAGGATTTTGATATTGCATATATTCCAAATTCAAGTCAGTTGTCTAGTTTTCCCTTCATTTTATAAGGTATTCCAAAGGAACTCTACTCTGAACCTAAATTTAACTTTTAGTTAATGAAAAATACATCCTTGCATTACTTATTTGCTTTTCATTTTTGTGGGCTAATTAGTTTATTTTTACGTTAGATCTGTGTGCTAAAATGTTTTCACACTTCTATGAATCATTACATGTAAGAAAACTCAAGAATGAGCCCTCACAAATCAATCCATAGCTCTCTACTCATAGAGTGCAAGGGTTTGCAATGGAGGCCCTCAGTTTGACCTATTTTTGTGCCCATGCAAGTACACCATGAGATGAGAGATTCAAAGAGGAAAAGCAAGAATGCTAGTCTCCATGATCTTCAAATATGCATGAAAGCAAGATCTAATCTATGAAAGAAAAATCTAATCTATAAATGCAACATCTAAGCTAAAAGCCCATGATGGGTGCAAGAGAGAAAAAGACAAGAAAATAGAAGTTCTCCACAAAAAGCTTTTGTATTCAAACTCCTCCAAAAATTGATCTTCAAACCTGCAGCATAACGATAGCATAATCATGGGTCCTCTAACATGAGGAGAGGGCTCTCCCTTATAAAGAAAATTATGGAGGTGAGAGGCTTCTCACAACTAATATGGGATAATAGAGCTTGATCCGTGTGAGACAAAATTCCACCAATAAGAAAAGAGGAGTGGTTGAGAAGAAAGTGGTGATCCATGTGAGACAAGATTCCACCAATTAGAAAAGAGGAGTGGTTGAGGAGAAAGTGGAAAGATAAATCCCACTTAGATCACATTTTTAAGTGTAGAGAAATTAAATAAAAAGAATTTATTTTATTTCCTTTTTTCATCAAAAGAGATATTTAAGTGGGATTTTTATTTAATTAAAAGGGAGCAAGTTCTTTTTAATTAAATAGAAGATATTTAATTAAATTAAAAGAGAGGTTTTTCTCTTAATTAATTAAATGTGGATGAACTGTTTAATTAAAAGAGAAGTTTTCTTTTAATTAAATGGGGATTTTATTTTGTTTAATTAAAAGAGAAGATTTTTTTTTAATTAAATAAGACTTGGAATAAAATGATCAATCTTAGAAATGAAATAAATCGAATTTGATCAAGGAATTTGATTTGAATTGATTTAATAAAATATTACAAACCATTGATTCAAAAAAATTGATAAATTGATAAATTGAATAATGGGGGCCCATAGTCTAGGCGACCATCTTTGGGTGCATACATTTGCCCCTCTTTGACTAATGTGTGATCAATTTGGGAACACATGTAGTCAAAGAAAGAAATTAAAGTGTGAGGTCAATTTGGGATCACAAAACAACCCAGATGTGTGGTCGACTCGGAAACACATCAGGACAAAGAATACAAATAAATTTTAACTTGAAAAAGTCAAGGATAAAATTGATAAAACTGAATCAAGGATTGAAATTGATAATTACTGCCCCCTCGTGATCGAAATCAAAATGAGATAGAGGAGAAACAACAAATTGATAAATTTGATCAAATTGAACAAAAGATAAGGTTCTTGATGTAAGATGAAAGATATAAGAATCATAGAACCAAGGTAGATCATCAAGCATGAAATATTATGCCCCAAAGGTGATTTAGAAGAAAAGAAGTGGGGAAAAAGAAAATGGAAGATAGAAGTTTGAAAGATATGGAAAGAAATAGAAATAAGAAAAAAAAAATGCTCCCAAAAATCAATCAACTATTTAAGATAGAAATTTCGATTGAGATCATGAAAGAAAATAAGGAAATGAAGATCAAAATGTGACCACAATTAATTAAATTTCCACAATAAAGATGAAAGGAGAACCCTCTCAAACTCATAATGCAGCCTAAAAATGCAAACTAACATTAAGTCTAATAATGCAAGCTACATGAAATGCAATGGTGTACTTGCAAAAGAGCAACTGTAACATAGGATTTTGTGTTCATCATTCATTAGAGAATGTAAAAGAACTTATTTTCATCATTGGGCCATTATTAACGGACATCGAAAAATCACACAATCATCACTAGTTACAAATGCAACTATGAAGATATGAATGCAATTTATATTGGATTGAAATGTGGAAAGATTCTAACATAGGCATCAAAGACATAAAGGTCAAGATGACTTCGATGTTAGCTTACCCAATTTAATATAGAAAAACTATGCTCGCATCAAGGCATAGATGCCAAGATGACTATAAGAATGGTTTTGCAAAAACAATCAAGGATGATGTCTCAAATATCCTAAGTGTTTCAAGGGGACAACAAAAGACACTCTAGAGTTCAAGACCACACCCGCAAGCAAAAAAAACAAATAAAAGCATGTCCCATGCCCTAAGTCCTCTAGCGATGCATCCCAGAGAGACTTATCAAACAAGGACACTCAACAAAAATCAATAACAGTCAGCACACAAAGAAAAGATCATGACATAAGTCAAGCATCAAGTGTTGCGTTTAAAAATTTAAGTGTGTTAACTGATACTGAGTTCTGAGGACAATGATCAAATGCTTGCAGGAAGGTAAGATCACATGATGATACTGGGTAAGACCAAACCAATAAGTGTTGAAAAACACTTGATGTCAATGGGTGTTGAAAAACACCATTTGCAAGGTGTCCTAAAGACTCACACATCTAAGAAACCAAAGCTAACATAGTTATGCCCCCTAGACAAAGACCAATTCCAAACCAAGGTAACAAGGACAAGGCATGGTGGAGAAAGGCTAAGTGTCGAGGACATGTGCAAAGGCCTCAAGTAGCGCCCGTTTCCAAGTTTTCACCACTTGGATTTTTTTTAAATTTTTTTGTTTTTTTTGTTTTTTTTTTTGCTACCAAGGTGCCTATTTCCAGGTTTTCACCAAGGCACTTTTTCTATTTTTTTTTGAATTTTTGAATTTTTTATTTTTTTTGTATTTTTGGAATATATAATTTTTTTTGAAGATACATCAAAGTGCCTTTTTCTAGGTTGTCACTAAGATGATCATTTTTTCAGGACATTTTTCAGTTTTTAGATTTTTTACAATATATCATTTTTTTGGATTTTTTAAAATATATCAATTTTTTTGGATTTTTTTCAGGATCAATAAATATGTACAAAGATACCCCTAGACAGAATGGGCATTAAACTCTTAAGCAAGATCACATCGTGCAGTCCCAATGTCTAACAAGGTGGAGGACATGATGAAGCAATAAGCTAATGGATATTATGGATAAGCAAGGAGTGTATGAAGCAAGTGAAAGTGATCTTCAAAGGTTGACTCCTCAAGAGTACCCAAGCTAGGGAAAATTTGTCATGTAAAGAACATTTGGACAAGAAATGAAAGGCCAGTATAGGATAATTCAAGAAAGCATAATGTAAAAGTGGAAAAGATGCAATCCAAAGAAGTAGACATGTTAAGAGACTTTATAGCATCATATTTTACTCTATTTTATTAGATCAAGACCAAAGGGGCAAATGGAAAAAGGGTAGCAAAAGACTAGAATGAATGGAGAAAAATAGATATGAAGGCTAATCATGAAAGGAATGAAAACAAGATCATCATAAGATATCTCACAAGATAGCCAAATGGTTGTTAATAGGTCAACATTGTCAAGATCAAAGAGAGAAGACGAAATGAATGAAAGATGTAGAAGAACTACGCATGATGCCTATTTGTTAGGTTTTCATCATGGTACTTATCCAAGGCACCACAAGGGAGTGGTTTTCACCATAGGATGAATTTATTTCTCTTTACTTTTGCTACCGAGGTGCCTGATTACCAGGTTTTCACCAAGGCACATTTTCAAATTTTTCATTTTTTTCATTTTTTTTTTCAATTTTTTTTTCAATTTTTTTTGGAAGAAGTCAAGCTTTTGAGATAATGCTCTTTGAATGTTTAAACCATGATATACAAAGGAATTCAAATGATATGCTCAAAGATGCTAATAGAGAAAGGAAGATGGGAGACAAAAATGGAGGATATGGCTTTATGCGAAGTGAATGAGATTGAAAAATGGAAATGAAGGCAAGATCAACGTCAACACACACCTTGAAGGGTGGCGAAAGGATGGAGAAAATGTGAATGAAGGAATATGGTGAGTGGATAGAAAAGGTTGTAGTTTAGGCACATGGAATTGAAGAATGCTTTTGGAAGAAGATGAAGCAGAATTCTTTGGAAGCTTGAATGTCAACTTCAATTGTTGTTCAACATTAGACTTTCTCAAGAAAGACTTTGGAATCCATATAGCTGTAGGCCTCTTTTCATTTCTTTTTGATGATGTAGAGATAATATCTTCAATGATGGATTTTGGAACCCATACTTGTCTTATAATTTTTTTCTTAGATATCTCTTTTGACTTTATGCCCCCATGTCGATTAGATGAGACATGGTGGTCTACCTTTTTATATGGCTTCTTGAATTGCTTCTTTTTCTTGTATTGAACATTCAAGTTACTTCCAAAAGACTTGGGACTTGTGGAAGAAGAAGGATGATATGACTGGTTTAGGTGAGTGGATGGATGAAAAGGATTCAAGGATATGCATCTATGTTGATCTTGAGGAAGGATAGGAGAGGGAGGGACATAAGGACCCAAAATGGATGAAGAACTAGGAGAATTGGAAGGGGAAAGTGAAGGGACATAAGGACCCAAGATGGAAGGAAAATGTGAAAGATTTAGTATTGGTGGGGGAGGTCCAAGGATGGATGTGGAAGATGCAAAAGGGTAATCAATAAGTTCATCAACATCTATATTACAATCAAGGACATCGGCATCTTTAGAGTGAGCATTAGGATTTTCAACAGGATCATGAACATCTTGGATAGGAGCAACTTCTTTTATAGGATTACTTAAAGCTTGAAAAGACTTAGGAAGAGTAGAAAGTGGAAAGGAACATGGAGTTGTAGAACAAGAAGATGGAATACTTTGATCTTGACAAGGATCTTTGGATAGCATAAGTGTAGAGTTTCTCTCTTGATTTTCAATAGGCTCAACAATGGAAGTAACAAAACTATTTGTAATAACCTTAATGGAAGTATCATTTTTGGAAGGTGCAACTATATTAAGGTCATTTTGATTGTCAATAAGCTCAGTAGTGTAAGTAGTATCTTGATCTTGCTTAGGAGAAGACTTAAGACATGGTGGAATGAATGAGAAAGGGTGTAAGGGATCAAAAGAACCATGAAATGTATCAGAGACATTGTGAAAATAATTGGATGACATTGAAGGTTCTTGATCTTGATCTTTCTTTATATTCTTTTCTTTATCATTTTTAGAGTCCTCTTGACATGAAGCCACTCCTAAGGAGAAGGAAGCATGTTGGAATTGTATGGAAGACTTTGGAGGAGATTGTGAAGGACTAGCTGAAGTAGGCATTATAGCACATGAAGGCTTAGGATCTTTAGATTTAGCATTATCAAAAGTATTTGCAGCCAAGTGAAGGTTAGCTTGAGTTTCTTTAAGAGGTAGCCCTTGAGGATAACTATAGGGAACTGCATGAAAAGCATTAGGATCTTTGTTGGACGAATGATTGGTAGAAGATTTGAGAGTCTCGGAATCTTTAGGGAATGTATGGATAGTGGAGGAAGTAGAAGATGGAAGGGGAGCATTAGAAGACAAAGGTTCAACATTAACATGATCTTGCTCAAGAGTATAATCTTTATTTTCAGCATGAGGGTTCTTAGAAGAGGAACTCTTATCCCATTGATGTTGTATTTCAGCACAAAAAAATGCTTTCTCTTCGTCAAAAAATGTAGATTTATCATTTAGGTATTGTTCACAAAATTTATCAATGTTGTTTTCAAGATTTGATTCATGTGAATTACCATCAATATCTTTTCGTGACTCATCCCCTTTAAGCACAAGCATAGGACTAGGAGGACTTTTAGGAACTGTTGGAATGTAATAATCATCACCATCATAATCATTGTCACTAGAAGAATTATAGATAGGCATATCACAAGACTTTTCATGTTATTCATTATCATATGTCTTAATAAGAGGAATAAGACTCTTGGTAGAAGTAGAAGAAGAATGATTTCATGAAAAGGAGGTAGGTGAAGACCTAGATGGATGATATCTAGAAGAGTCATGGTAAGATTTAGAAGATGAAGTATGTGAATGATATTTAGAAGAATTATCGTAAGACTTAGAAGATGAAGAATATGAAGGATATTTAGAAGAATCATGATAAGACTTGGAAGATAAGGAATTTGAATGATATTTAGAAGAATCATGATAAGACTTGGAGGATGAAGAATCTGTATGATGTTTAGAAGAATCATGATAAGACTTGGAAGATGGAAAATATTTGGAAGAAGGATATTGTGATTTAATCTTGCACATGATCCTAGCAAAAGTGTCTGATTTATCCATTTTTTAAATCATTTTTGTTGCAACGTTAGCATCCATGCATCTATTGGAGTGACAACACTTTTCAAATTCAAGAAGGAGGTGGATTTCATCTAAGCTCAAATGAGGATCCCTAAAAAGATATCCAAGATCCATGGTTCTAGAAGAAGAAGAATCAAGTATGGAAGAAGAGAAAGAATGAATAGAAGAAGGTAGACTATATGATAATAGGAGAAAAAGAATCAAGAAGACATGAAGAAGAGGAATAATGGAAATGAGAGACTAGAAAGACATGTAAGATGAAGAAGAAAGAAGACCAAGAGTCATTTTGGAAAATTTGATACCATTTGAGATCATTTGAATGTTGAGCAACATGTAATAGCACTTGTAATCAACATGAAAGAAAAGGCACTAGTTGATAGGATAACCTTAAGAAACGTTGGTACCAAACTAGGATAGTAAAAGCTCTCACTTGTCCAAAAGAGATGTGATAAGATAGAATTTTGCAATAGGTGTAAACCAACACTGCCACAGAGGTGCCCACAACTTTGGGTGAATACCCTAGCACATATGGACCAGGAGGATAATTGACCCAAATTATAAATAATTAAAATTGAACTTTGATGAAAGTGAATGGACAAGAGATTACTAAGACTCTCCAAGTGTAATATCAAAGGATCCAAGTGTATATCTTTCTCAATAAAGACAGTTTCTAACTTACCAACTCCAAACAAGGTCTCTTGTGAAATCAATGATCACTAATTCAAGACGTCAAAACACAATAACCCATGGTGCAAAAAAGCTTTTAACAATGAGAAAAGTAGCCTAATCCAAATAGGACCAACCTAGGGAGACTAGAAATAATGGGATAACAAAGTTATTCGATCGTAAAGTCTCAACTCAAGAACTCAGATTTTCTTCATTTTAAATATCCAATTATATGTATCAATAGATTCTTTATCATAAACCAAGCACGCAAGATAGAAAACAGGGATATCAAGAAAATAGTCTTCAAACAATGAACAAGAGGCAAAGCAACCTTGTGCATGAGCAATCAAGTGACTTAGTTTATGCTAATCCCTAGGAGAGCTAATTGTGTATGTTCTCAAAGAGTTTCACAATCATTGCATACATCCCTAAAAAATAAAAGTTGGCCTCTCTAAGGTTTTTAGTAATGGTTTGACTCTACAACCTTTATGATTCACAGGGGTGACCTCCAATCCCGGCGCACCGAGGTTTTGACACAGTCTGAGAACTTAATCTTCAAGAGCTGCTAGGGAGATCTAACAACCCACAATGAACCATACCCCATGGAGATTTCTTCCACGAGGACATTTATATAGCGATTGTTGCAACCACGGCAGAAGTGGCTATTATCGCTTGAGGTTCCATCCGTAGTTTGCCCTGTATAGGGATTGTTTGCTATGGTTAACCCTCTCTAAAGGTGACCGACTCACAATAGTGGACCACAAGGGGACTTAGCTTTCAGATCCAAGGTTTTGACACCTTTTCACTTTTAGCCCAATCAAAGCAAGCAGATTAATTCGACATGCTAACTAAGATTATCTCAAGATCTATGATATCAACCCCTAGTGATCTATCAACCTCTCTGGAGAAAGGATGCCTCAATCACCAAGTTGAAGATCCATCTATCTAAGAGATTCTCAAAGTATCCTCCCCACCCACAAGGAATCTGTCTTTGAGAGGAGTTTCACTAGGAACTCACTCCCTCAAGATCCACGAATAGTATTCATGAGGCCTAATTACTATGTGTGTACAGATGTTAATTCCCCAAAAGCAAATCTATCCAAGAATAATAAAAAAGCATAAGGTGGTACACTTAATGCTTTAACTAATGCAAGGTGAGTCCAAAGATGTGGAACACTTAACCCCTCACACAAGCCAAAATGAGTCCACAACTCAAAGATTAGTGAGTTTTAGAAAGCACAAGAGGGTTGCCAAGTGGAGCACTTAATGCTTCTATCCTGTAGAACCTCCCCTTTAATGTGGTGCTGATCTTGCAACCACGGGGTGGAATGAGGGGCTGGCGGATTCAGCGAGTCCAATAACCCAATATAGCTATCTAAATCTATCACTAATAATCAAGCTTGCTAAATAAAAATCAATGGAGATTACAACCTAGTATCAATTATGCATGTGTTTGAAAAATAAAAGCATAAGCAAAACACACAAGCTAGACACATGAGAGGTTCATTTTAAGGTTCTAAATCAAAGTGTTATCAGCCAAAGAAGAATACCTGAAGTCCTCGCAACGCGCTTAGTAGAGCTTACCTATTTTTAACAACTTTAGCACGTTTTTCCAATGAAATCACAACTTGCTGCTATGATGTTCCAAAAAAATCAGAAAACACAGAAGAATCCAAAACAGTGAGCAGTTAGCAGAAAAAAACCAGAAAAACACGAAAATTCCTGCAAAAAAAATATGAATAACCTAGTCAACATGATTAGACCTTTTTTCTTGCTATGATTTCAGACCCAAAAATAGAAATGAAAAGAAAAGACCCCTACTAAAAACTAAAGAGCTTTCCAAAATTGTAAGAAATTCAAAATAATCTCTTCATTTGTGCCCTAGGGACTCAATTTTTTAAAATAGGCCAGATTCATCAAATCAAGTTTTTGATCCTTAATATGACCTCAAAATTCAAAATACAAAGAAAGAACCCCCCTTAGAATTCAAAAATATTTTTGAAAATGTAAATATTTCCAAAAAATAGGCTGATTTGCGATCAGAAATGACTTTTTATGAAAAATAAAGAGAAATTCATAACTCATGCAAATCATGTCAAAATGCTCTGAAAATCTAACTAGGATATGTTGGGCACATACCCAATCCACAAAACAAATTTCAGAAGCAAACTCTAAGTGGTTTAAAAGATATGATTGAATTTTTAAACCAACTAGATATTTTGCCTGCAAACCAATCTATATATGGGTTGGCCTTAAAACCAAAGTGAAAAATTTACAAAAGCACTTGATTAGATCCAATATGCTACTGTAAAAAACCAGAGATGAAAAATAAAAGCAAATGGAGCTAGAAACTTGATTCAAGCGCCACAGTGGGCGCCAAAAATGTGTGCTAAAATGTTGTCACACTTCTATGAATCATTACATGTAAGAAAACTCAAGAATGAGCCCTCACAAATCGATCCATAGCTCTCTACTCATAGAGTGCAAGGGTTTGCAATGGAGGCCCTCAGTTTGACCTATTTTTGTGCCCATGCAAGTACACCATGAGATGAGAGATTCAAAGAGGAAAAGAAAGAATGCTAGTCTCCATGATCTTCAAATATGCATGAAAGCAAGATCTAATCTATGAAAGAAAAATCTAATCTATAAATGCAACATCTAAGCTAAAAGCCCATGATGGATGCAAGAGAGAAAAAGACAAGAAAATAGAAGTTCTCCACAAAAAGCTTTTGTATTCAAACTCTTTCAAAAAGTGGTCTTCAAACCTGCAGCATAACGATAGCATAATCATGGGTCCTCTAACATGAGGAGAGGGCTCTCCCTTATAAAGAAAATTATGGAGGTGAGAGGCTTCTCACAACTAATATGGGATAATAGAGCTTGATCCGTGTGAGACAAAATTCCACCAATAAGAAAAGAGGAGTGGTTGAGAAGAAAGTGGTGATCCATGTGAGACAAGATTCCACCAATTTAAAAAAAGGAGTGGTTGAGGAGAAAGTGGAAAGATAAATCCCACTTAGATCACATTTTTAAGTGTAGAGAAATTAAATAAAAAGAATTTATTTTATTTCCTTTTTTCATCAAAAGAGATATTTAAGTGGGATTTTTATTTAATTAAAAGGGAGCAAGTTCTTTTTAATTAAATAGAAGATATTTAATTAAATTAAAAGAGAGGTTTTTCTCTTAATTAATTAAATGTGGATGAACTGTTTAATTAAAAGAGAGGTTTTCTTTTAATTAAATGGGGATTTTATTTTATTTAATTAAAAGAGAAGATTTTCTTTTAATTAAATAAGACTTGGAATAAAATGATCAATCTTAGAAATGAAATAAATCGAATTTGATCAAGGAAATTGATTTAAATTGATTTAATAAAATATTACAAACCATTGATTCAAAAAAATTGATAAATTGATAAATTGAATAATGGGGGCCCATAGTCTAGGCGACCATTTTTGGGTGCATACAAGATCTACTTTCTACTTTCCCATAATGAATGGGTCTATACATATGTGAATTTGTAAAAAGTGGTCTTTTATTTTTTCAGTAGATTGTCCTTTATCTGTAAGAAAATGATATACCTGGATAAGTAGGTATATTGATATATCTTCTTGATATTCAAGTATCCAAGTGTTATGTGTTTGTAGAATATTTTGTTGACATATTGAATGGTAAGTGCAGAAGATATTTGTTAGAGAAAGCTGGATGAAAAGTGAAATCCTCAAGGCAGTTGCATCATTAAAAGAACTTACTACAGGAGTGTTATAAAGTACAGTACAAATTGCCTGAACCTGTTTAGTTATCCTGTTTTGAATATGAGTTTTTGGATTGCATTTTGATCCAACGCTGTGTAAAATTAAACATGTTCTACTAATAAAATTTTCAACTGAGCATCTAATACCATCTTCATTTGTAGATATGGGATATCTTGAGTTGGATGTGAAACTTTTTACGGGAGCAGTGGGGTAATGTACAAAATGCATTTTCGTATATTTGAGTTTGTGTGTTTGTCCCTAGACATATTGGATTCACAAAATTTTGAATTTGCCACACTTGGTTTTGGGTGTACAAGAGATTTACATTTTAAACACCATGCATACTAATTTAGTCTCATCTACGCAATTTTTGCAATTAGTCTCATATGAGCAGCAATGCATGTTGATCTTTGTTACTATTAGAGTTATTTCTTTATCTAGGGGCAAAGATTCTATGATTGTTTTTTATTTCGAGTTTCAAAATTATTTTTATTTCGAGTTTCAAAATTATTTTTATTAGTCATTTGTTTCCTAGCTAGATTTTTCTTTGTTGGTTCTTGGTCATTGTTGTCTTGGAACCATTCCATTAATTCTCAAAATACATCTAATCAAATGGCTAATGTAGATAGTGAACAGAGAGGAAGGTCTCTATATTGTTGCAAATATTATGAATTTGAGGTATACTTTGATTGTTATTTAGGAATTTGATGCTGAAGTTGGCTCATTCATAATATTTCTCCATCAAAACTATTCCACTTTTTGCTATGTCATATTTTAGATTCATAAAGATGGATACAGTTTCTAGCTCAAGTGATTTATCTTTAATACACATGCTATTCTTATTCATTACTGGCAGAGTGACATTGATTCAAGCATCTAATAGGATGGGCTAGGCCAAGTTAGAAAAATTGGTATTGTTGAAAATAAAAGATATAGTCAAAATAAGTTTGCCAGAGATCAAGTCCACCTATAATAGGGGATACAAATGACCTAGAGAGTTGACCTAGGGGGCAAACTTGGTGAGCAAACTTAAAGAGTCGACTTGGTGAGCGTACTTGAATTGTCAGCTTGGTGAGTTCACTTGGGGAGCTGGCTTGGCGATCTGACATGGTGAGTGGGCTTAAAGTGGTGACTTGGTGAGGCAAGTTAGTGAGCCGACTTAGCGAGGCCACTTGGAGAGGCGACTTGGCAAGTTGACTTGGTGAGCAGACTCAAAGACTGGCCTTGATGAGGTGCTTTAGTGGGGTGACTTGATGAGTGAACTCAAAGTCAACTTGGTGAGCCAACCATGTGAGCTAACATGGTGAGTGGGCTTAGAGAAGCAACTTAGTGGGGCAACTTGGCAAGCACACATAACGAGCCAACTTGCCAAGGCAAGGTGGTAAAACCACTGGGTGAGCCGACTTGGTGAGCCAACTTAAAGAGTTGACTTGTTGAGGTGACTAGGTGGGGGTGACTTGGTGAGCTGACCTAGGGGGCAGACATGGTGAGCGAACATAAAGAGTCAACTTGGTGAGTGTACTTGAATTGTCAGCTTGGCAAGCTAACTAGGGGAGTCAGCTCGGTGAGCTAAAATGGCGAGTTGACTTAAAGTGGTGAATTGGTGGGGAAAGTGGGGGTGACTTGGTGAGCTAACCTGGAGAGTTGGCCTAGGGGGCAGGATTGATGAGCGAACTTAGAGAGTCAACTTGGTGAGCGTACTTCAATTGTTAGCTTCGCGAGCTAACTAGGGGAGCTGGCCTGACAATCTAACATGGTGAGTGGGCTTAAAGTGGGAACTTGGTGGGCCAAGTTGGCAAGCCGACTTAGTGAGGCCACTTAGAAACTTGACATGGCGAGATGACTTGGTGAGAAAGCTTGATGAGAAGACCTCAAGACTGACCTTGATGAGGCACTTTGGTGGGGTGACTTAATGACCGAACTCAAAGAGTCAACTTGGCAAGCATACTTGAATAGTCGACTTGGTGGGGCAAGTTGGTGAGCCGACTTAGCGAGTCCACTAGGTGAGGTGAGATGGTGAGTCGACTTGGTATGGTGACTTGGCGAGCTGACTTGGTGAGGAGACTTAAAGACTGACCTTGATGAGTTGCTTTGGTGGGGTGACTTGATGAGTGAACTTAAAGAGTCAACTTTTTGAGTGTACTCAAATAGTCGACTTGGTGACATGACTTGGTGGGCTAGCTTGGTGATCCGACCTGGCGTGCGTACTTGAATAGTAGACTTGGTGAGATGATTGAAAGAGTCAACTCATTGAGGTGACTGGGTGGGAGTGACTTGGCGAGCTGACCTAGAGAGTTGACCTAGTGGATGGGCTTGGTGAGCAAACTTAAAGAGTTGACTTGGTGAGCGCACTTGAATTTTCAGCTTGGCGAGCAAACTTGGGGACTTGGTGGGACATGTGGGTGAGGTGGCTTGGTGAGCTAACTTGGTGAGCAGATTTAAGTATTGACCTTGATGAGGCACTTTGGTGGGGTGACTTGATGAACAAACTCCGAGTCAACTTGGCGAGCACACTTGAACAGTCAACTTAGCGAGCGTACTTCAATTATTATCTTGGTGAGTTGAGTTGGGGAGTCTGCCTGGCGAGCTAACATGGTGAATGGGCTTAGAGTGGCAACTTGGTGGGGCAAGTTGGCGAGCCGGCTTAGCGAGGCCACTTAGAGACGCAACATGACGAGCTGACTTGGTGAGAAAGCTCAATGAGCGGACGTAAAGACTAACCTTGATGAGGCACTTTGGTGGGGTGACTTGATGATCGAACTCAAAGAGTCAACTTGGCAAGCATACTTGCATTAGTACATTTGGGTTCAATTTTTGACCTTTATTGGTCGAATTTTCGACCCAAATTTTGACCAAATTCGACCAACCCATTGGTAAAAAAAAATTTGCTCAAAATTTTGACCAACTCATTGGTACATGATTTTTATCAATCATACAACTAATTATATATTCTTCATATTAGTTATTGTCGATGTTTTTCAGGCATTCTATAAAATAGTTCACATGCTTTGCATATGATATGACATTTTGCATGCATCCTGCACTCTCTCTCATCCGGCTAATGATGGATTACGTAGAGTGATATGAAACCATGATGCTAAAAAACACAAAATCAAATCCAAAATGAACTTGCACTACAAATGGATTGTGGAAATATGATATTGGTAAAATTGCATGCATGTCTACCAAGACAATCACAACTTAAACATATATTTGTCCTCGTAGACATGCATGCAAAATTAACAATATCAGATTTCCATAATCCATTTGTAGTGCAAGTTCATTTTGGATTTGATTGTGTGTGTTTTTTGGAATCATGGTTTCAAATCACTCTGTGTAATCCATCATCAATTGGATGAGAGAGTGTAGGATGCATGTAAAATTTCATATCATAGGCAAGACATGTGAACTGTTTTATAGAATGCCTAAAAAAATTTACACCTACCTATTGGTGGAAATTTCCGCCTTTATTGGTCAAAATTTCCACCAATGCCTAGGTTTTTTCGACCTTTGTTGGTGGAAATTTTCACCAACGCTTAAATTTTTTTCTACTTTTGTTGGTCAAAATTTCCACCTTCATTGGTCGAAATTTCCACCAACACCTAAAATTTTTTTCTACCTTCATTGGTCAAAATTTCCACCAATGCCTAAATTTTTTTTCTACCTTTGTTGGTCGAAATTTCCACCTTCATTGGTCAAAATTTCCACCAATGCCTAATTTTTTTCCTACCTTTGTTGGTCAAAATTTCCATCAATGCGTAAATTTTTTTCTACCTTTGTTGGTCAAAATTTTGACCTTCATTGGTCAAAATTTCAACCAATTCCTGTATGAACTTAGACAATGGCTTTGGTGGGTTTTTGACCAATCGATTGGTCAAAATTTCAACCAACTAGTGAGTTGGTCAAAATTTTGACCAAAAAAATATCGACCAATGGGTTGGTCGAAATTGGTCAAAATTTGGGTCAAAAATTCGACCAATAAAGGTCAAAAATTGAACCCAAATCTACTAGTGATCTAGAGGCACACAAAGACATGTAGGAAACCTACTATGTAAGTAGGCAAGTGTCATCGCACGTATCACACTGGAGTTACCCTAGTAGCCTCTTAGGGCCCTAGGGTCCCTAGTGATCCCTATGCAGCCACTAGTATCCTCTCGTACTGACAAGGCATACTATGAAATGCAAGGTTGCAACCAAGCATTCTCTCTACTTCCATCCTAGTTTATACTAGCACTTGAGGCATGGACAAGAACATACAAAGACTCTTATTAGGTTCATTTTACTCTCATTTACTATACTATTTTCACTTATTAAACAACTTACAATGAGTTACCTTGGGAACCACTTAGGGCCCCAGCCCCCATTGCAAGCCACTTCTTGACACTACATGTATATAACCTACCCTAGGCTCACAAAAGTACAAATCAAATAATCATATAAAAATAATCACCTCAGTCATATACAAGTGACTGGAAAGCATCAAAAGATAATCATAATGATCTCATCAGTTCTCTACAAGCAACTAGAAGGCATCCCAAAATAAATCACAATACCCATTGGTTCTCAACGAGCAACCAAAAAGTATCCCAATAATATTGATCAATGACTCAGAATGGTTATGTCAAACATGTCACAACATGACATCACCAAGATCAAAGCAAACAAACACCTTAGCCCTATCAAAGTGATTGGAAAGTAATTCAAATATAACTGATCGAGGACTCAAAAATGGTTAAGTCAAGAAGGTCATACATTCACCTCAATGTCACACAAAACACTAGAAAGGAACAACAAATAGTAAATACAAATATATCATAAAGCATACCATCACATTACCATGGTTGGGTATAAAAAAGATCGAGATCAAAACAACATAGCATCACATTCACATAACTCCCAAGCCTCTAGTAAACATCCTAAATTAGTCAACACTCTAGCCAACCCCAAACCTCAAACATAGACAACACATAGAAACAGAATAGTCTCACAGTTTGGTTTGATTTAGAAAACGTATTGTTGAGTTAAAAGTATAGTTTCAGTTTTTATTTCAATGTATGTTCTAGGTACAAGATTCTCTGTTTACCCTATAGGTTAACTCATGCATTTGTTTGAATAAAATAAAGAATTACACCCCCCCCCCCCCCCCCATCCCCCAAAATATATTTTAAATCAATTTTCTAAAAATAATCAAGGGATAGTTTATTTAGTTAAATCTTCAAAATCAATCTCGTTGTATATATATCAAATCTATTAGTTTATCTTCATTATCAATTAAACTTATTAAATAATATTTAATTAAATCCATTAATAATTATCAACAAAACTAAACATAAATGTTTATCAATTATTTATTAAATTTACAATTATTAATAATTAATAAATTCAATACTTAATTATCTATTAAAATTTTTATAGAAATTATTTAATAAAATTAATAATATTTATAAATTTAATAATTAACATTATAAAAATTATTTAATAACATTAATATTTACTATGAATTTAATAATTAATATTTATGAAAATTATTTAATAAAATTAATAATATAATTAAAAAAAAATTTTAAATGCATCTCTATAATATTAACCACGGACTACAGTAAGGCAATTGCGGTCTGCACTAAGGTAGCTGCGGTCTACCCTTGGCAGTCACAAACTGTATAGCAAGCCACAGTCTGCCAATCCGCAGGCCACTTGGCCAAGGGGGGTGGGGGAGGTGGTGGCCCCTGCCTCCCACTTGATATATATATATATACACACCCAAAACAAGACCCCCCCCCCCCCCCATAATAACATTATATATATATATATATATATATATACACAATTTTAGCTTGATAGGAAAAATATGTTTAACCATTCAAATCTCTAATTTATTTTTATTTTTTAAATTTCAAACCCTTCTTGAATAAAAATACTAAATTCTTTAATCTACAAAATGGGTTTTTTTTATTACTATTATAATCTCCACGTATGTAAAAGATATTGATAGGCATTCAGTAATTTACAACATTGAAATGTTCAAGGATCTATCATAGAGAAATTTGGATTTACAATCCATAGGCACAAAGAAAACAAGAAAAGAAATTGTGTAATTAAATTGTGTGACTAATCACAAGCATCTACCTGGACACTGATGTTAATCACCACGCCCAAGAAGGTTGAAGAGAAATCCCTCCTCTCAAAGCCCTCTCTTTTTCTAAAATTTTTTCCTCTTCCAAAATTTTGCTCTCCAAATTCGTGTCCCCCAAAATGAACTCTGCAATTGTGATAAAGAGTTCTCTCCTTAAATCAGGGCACTAATTGTGCATTCACCCTTGAGAACTCCGTACTCAGCAGATTTCAACTCCTATTAACTTTTCTTAATCTTTTCTTTATCTTTTTCATGCACGTTTATTGAATTATTAAATTACTTTATTTACTTTTTACTTGACTCCTCTTTTAATTAATTTATTTTAATCTCATGCATGCATTATGCAACTCTTATTAAATTCACTTGTTTTATCTTTTTAATTAATTTCTTATATTTTCATCTCATGCATAAATCATACGAACTTAAAACTTTTTCATAAATTAATATATTTTCACTTTCTAATTTACTTTCGAAACTTAAATGATAAAATATTTATTAACTTAAATAATAATAATAATAATTAGCATTTATTTAAAAATGAAATCTAAATATATTGTTATTAAATTAAATAAATATTATCATGTTCTAAATTATTCTTATAACTTTTATCTTCAAATTTAATTCTTTTTATTTAATTAATTTCTAAATTAATTAAATATAATTAAATATTAAAATATCATAATAATTTTCTATTAAATTAAATCATTAATTTAATCTTTTAATTAGATTTAATTAATAGAAAATTCACCAAAGACTCATAAAGTAAAATACAAAAACGCATCATAGAAAAACACATACAAAATTAAAACTAAAGAGTTATAATCACAAATTGACGTCATCTGATGCATTCAGAGGGTACACAATTCGAATACTTGTCATAATTATCTAGGATAAATGGCTTAAAGGTTTGGGATTTGGACAAAATAATTTATCTCCCCTCTCTTACCATTGAGATAATGTGATAAGGTACACTCATCCTGGCAATTCAAGGAAGTCGATACTTAGTACCTGCAACCTGCATAAAATCCATGCATGTACAACACAATATTCTAAGCTAAACAAGCAATGGCAGGAAGTGGTGTATCGTGTAGATCCTGACTAACAGGTGACTACGATTCCCTTCCTTAACCACATCAAAAATGTCATACATAAATAAACAAACACACACACCATACACATACAGTATGAGGTAAGTATCCATAAGAAAACACATAATAATCCATCTAACTAATCATCATCAATAACTGAAAACACTGTAATAATCATCATGCATACCTGAAGTATAGAGTATCAAGTAATCTCATCATATAATCAACTAAATCTAAAACAATATCTGATAATCTAAAAGTAATGCTACTAAACATCAAGCATAAAACTAGCCTAAAAGAGTTTGCAATGATAACAAAAATGTAACTTATGGGCAAGCACTACACTTGGACAAGCAAGAAGAAAAATTGTAATTCTCAATCCATAGCAGAGGTAGAATATGTAGCAGTAGCAGTCAATTGCTCTAACATTGTATGGTTCAAACAACTATTGGGAGGACTGAAGGTAGAGATCAAAGATCCAATTGTCATACATTGTGATAACACTAGTGCAATTAACATATCAAAGAATCTAGTAATGCATTCCAAAACAAATCATATTGCCATAAAATATCATTTCGTAAGAGAATTGGTGCAAGATAAAGAAGTTAGATTGGAATATGTGAATACAAAGGAACATATTGTAGACATATTCACCAAGTCATTACCTAAGGATGCATTTTTGTATCTAAGAGGTAAGCTAGGGGTCATTCCCCTATCTAAAATTCACTAAATAAAGTTTAGTGAATGCATCAACCAAAACCTATTGAAGATCAATTAGTTGGTGCAAAATTGGCAAGGGCATATAGCAGATGAATCAGTACTTAAGGTACATTGGAATTTACAAAGTTATTATCTTTGGCATGTGTTGTCAAAGAGGGAGAAGTTTACTGTCATATCTCTAAGAAATGTTTGAAACTAGAATAAAGTTAGAAACCAGAGAGGGAT
Source organism: Cupressus sempervirens (assembly GCA_028749045.1). Taxonomy (NCBI): domain Eukaryota; kingdom Viridiplantae; phylum Streptophyta; class Pinopsida; order Cupressales; family Cupressaceae; genus Cupressus; species Cupressus sempervirens. The sequence continues at coordinate 683,665,606 of CM053790.1, forward strand.
AAGTCTTCTAAAGATGAAGTATTTTGAAAGAGGGAGAATGTTTTGAATGAACTTGGTAACAAGCATTGCAAACAGAATTCAGTGAAAGGAAGAGCTCATATTGATAGAGAGAGTTCTCAAATCCAAAATCCAAAATTTCATTATGCTATGACATGTTGTATTGCCATCAATGCCAGAGAGGGAGATTGTTGGATACAATTAATTAATTGTGTGTTGTCTTTGATGTTACACAAATGTCATAATCATTATCAATCAGTATATGTCAAGCTTACTCGAGCAGTGAAGACAATTCTCAGTGTCTACCAAGCATTCCTATGTTTGCCCAGTTCATAAGGCAGTGCCTATCGAGTTCACTCAGGCATTGAAGGAAAAGTTGTAGAAAGTGAGTGTTAATCGAGCTTACTCAGGTAATGAAGGAAAGTTGGATGGAACTAGTGCTAACCGAGCTTACTCGGTTGCCAAAGGATTTTCGTAAGTTTGTAGTGTTAACCAAGCTTCTATTGGTTAACAAAGGAAATTGTTTCAAAATTAGTTTCTACTGAGCAATGTCAGTTAACAAAAGATTTTCTTATTTTGTTGTATTAAGCTTAATTGAACTGTCTATTGATTCCAGCCAACTAAGGTGATGAATATTGATTATTGTAAGTTGTATTTAAGCTGACTTGACAAAGTGGAAAGTATAAGTATAAGGTCAAGTTGTGATTTCAAGTGTGTGAAAAAGAGAATATGCAAATTATATTGAAGTGATTGAAGATCTATTGATGAGCAGAGGAAGCGAATTTGAAGGATAAGCAAAAAATCTTTGTGGTGTAGCAAAGCCATATTCGATCAGGAAGGATCAAGTACCAGCCAAAATAGACATCTGAAATCAGCAAATCAGTTGCAGTCAAATTAGGTCATCTCATTGTTACTCTCTAACCATTGTAACAGTGATCTAAACCTCTTAACAAGAGTTGGCTTGATAGCTATTTGAAAATCCTCTAACAGGGTGGCAATTCCATTGAATTGTTCTCAAGACCCCTAACGAGGGCATTCCTAACAAGGTGATTAAATCTTTTAATAAGGTCACACCCAGCAGTGTGTTCTGTAACTTTTAATAGGGTTGGCTCCTAATAGGGCTCACTTCAGAAGAGTGAAAATTAGTAACTAGTTGCTATTGGTGGTTTTTCCCAGATTGGGTTTTCACGTTAAATCCTAGTGTCAAATGTGTTCATGCTATTTCCTTTATGTGTTTGCAACAAAGTTAAAGTAATGGTAATCACAGACAATATCTAATGGTTTATATGTTAATCTTTTATCGAGCTAATCCAATTATTATCAAGTTACAACATTCTATGCGTTTACCGAGCTTTCTTATATTTCCAATAATTGTCGGCTTATGCGATTAAATAACCTGCACAAATAATGATTTATGTTCACAAATCTTAATTGGTTATACATATTGACAGCTTATGTGATTGAATAACCTACACAAATAATGGTTTATGCTCATGAAAAATATATGCATAATTGGCTACAATGGGGATTATTGTTATTAGCTAACCCAATCCATCAAGATTTGGCTTGGAAGGATAGTGATGGTGCAGGCACAGAACATGGTATCCCAAGTTTGGTTATGTTATTATCCGACTAATTAATATTGGTTTAGAATGCAAACCGATTTGAAGTCTCCTTTTTATATGCTTTAAATGTTAGTTTTTTATTTTAAGGAAACTGGTTTCATATCAGTTTAATTGTAAGTAGTTTCAAGTTTTGGAATATGCTTTCAAACATTTTTTTTTGTTTAATAGTTAACTATGAAGAATCAATTATTTAATTCAACTTTTATATGTTTTATTTTTGAGGTTAAATATATAACATAATTGAGATGTGATTTACCTAAAACTATTATTCAGTTATGCTTATTTGATTTTTAAATTGATTACATCTCTTCTACTTTGATTTCACTCTCTATTTAAACTCTAAATCCAAACTCTCTTCTACTTTAGTTTCTATGTGAAATGATTTGTATGACAAAAAAAAAAACAAGTTTAATTTTTATATTTATTTTAATTAATTAATTAATTAATTGTTGATTAGTTTAAATGAACATGTAAAATATTCATTTTATTTTTCTACAATTACTATAATCTATATATATATATATATATATATATATATATATATATATATATATATATATATATATATATATATATATATATATATTGATACATTTATGCATTATTAAAATTTAATTCTAAATTATAATTTAGTGTTTATTTATTGTTTTGAATTTTAAATTTGTTCTTTTATTCACTAGGAAAACTTTAATTTTTGAATTACAAATGATATATTTAAGTTCCTTTTTAGAAATGTTTGAAATTAATCTATTTATTATATGTTATATGTAATTTTAAAATACATATATCTTTACATTAAAATAGTTTATTTTAAAATATAATCATGTTATTTTTTTCTCATGTATCGAGTTCAATGTATACTTTTCTTCTATATTAATGCATGCCGGAAACAATTTAAAAATCTTGTCAAAATAATTTATCTTTAATATTGACAAGAAAAATCATTAATTTTTTTCTTTTTCATTTCTATTGTTTTATTTTCAAAACAAAATCTTCTATTTGGTGAAGAATTTTTAAGTGATCTACAGCTAACAAAAACACAAGGCAGGGACTCCAGCTCAACAGAGCTCTTGTTTAATCGGGTCTCCAGAAAACAACGTCTATGCTGAATAGTAGACTTATCATGTAAGTCCTAAATAATTCAAAGATTTTGTGACTAAAAGCAGTATTGTATAGAATAATTTGAGGTCTAGGTTGGAAACCTGGATGAGTGTCCTCAATACCAGTCAAACAGGCTCCAATGGTAGGTACCACTTTACCTCCCTTTTCCCTATATCTTTGCATTCGTTCGCTTGCTCCATTTCCTTGTTGATCAAATCACTATTCTTCCCATGCCAACAAATTTCAGCATCTTCCCCTTAACTTCAGCTACTCATTTCCTCTTTTTGCCGGCATTTTTAACAACCTCCTCTTTTATCGCTTCATGATTGTGTTTCCTGTTTATAGGACGGAGGGTTTGTGGTTGTGTCTATCGGTTCGTGCATCCCACAGCTGTGTAATTATACTTTGGTAATACTAATTTGTATAATTGTTTCCATTTATCTCAAGTCCTTGGAGATTCGACCGTTATCTTTGCTTTATACTTCATTTGAACTTTTAGCCAGTAATGACTGTTCATTCATAATACCAATTGCTTTTCTGAGTTTTCTCCCTTGTCACTACTACATACTACTAATAGTTATTGTTTCTGTGTAAATAATGTGCTCAGCATAATGCTTCCTGTGATCAAGTCCTCTAGAAGAAATATAAGATTTAGGTATATGTTGTAATAGCAACAACAATGGCTTTCAAGGAAGCAAAGGTGAAAAGTTTATGCTATTAGGAGTAGAGCTCTCATTTTTACAACCAAAAAAATCATGTTGGCGGTCGACCTAGCAGCATGGATTGATGAAAGAGAATACCATGAAGGTGGATTCAGTAGAGGTAATGTTTTCTAGTTCAGTAACAGATTCAGAATATTGAGGTTGTAACAAAGGAAAACAAAGAGGCATTTGAAAGGATCTAAAGGCTTACTATACCTAAGAGAACGGCATAAGAGTGATGGAAGTATAATAAAGCAATGGGGACTTACAAGATGCAAGAGATTGTAAGAAAAGTTATAAATCCTCCTCCACAGATTTTGAATCGTCTTGTTCATTGAGGTGACAAGCTGACAATTTTTTCCTAGTTTTCTAGGTGTTATGGCTGTGGACTTCTATGATCATGGAATTTAATACCTACGTTGAGACAGTATATAATGTAACAAATAGAAGGGCAAAGTGAAGTAAATCAATCAAATTCTCAGTTAACTAAAGCATGAATTCTAGCTGGCTGTGAACATATCCTTTACACATGATCGATATCATTAATTTGCAGACGATGCCTGCATTACATCAGCTTCACACCCAGCCTACCAACATTTCCTGCACACCCCTAGAAAAGAAAGATCTCTTGATAATTCTTACAGTAATTATTTTCATCATGCATTAATATAAAAATGTCAATCAATTACATCTTGACAGAAATTTGAAGGCAGGGAGCTTGTCACCAACAAAATGAAATAAATTATATATTGTCTGCTTACAAGATTACTTTGCCACACTACCAAATATCTCATTGACAATGAGAAGAAGTTCAAAGAAAAGCACTCATAACATATTACAAAGCTTGCTAGACATAAAGGAATAGGATGCTGCATTTGCATTTTAACAACTTTCTATGTACAGTGATTTTACCACACCAGAGTTGGCTGTGCGACTTCTCCTGCAGACCTACCTTATTTTTCAAGCCGTGTTCCTACAGGCATCTTGTATGTGTACCAATGTGAAATGGCAAGATAAATCAGAAAGTTCAGAGCACTGAGGATGGCAAGGAGCCAAAAGAAGTAGTCGATATGCCCATAATTCAAGTTATCGGGAATCCATCCCACTTTTCCATGCTTTGTTGTAGTGTGGGTTACAATTGTAACAAGCAGACTGCTAAGATAATTCCCTAAAGCCACAGTAGTCAGTGAGAGTGCACTACATAAACTTCTCATAGCATCAGGTGCTTGGTCATAGAAAAACTCTAATTGTCCTATAAAGGTGAAAACTTCAGCAGCACCTATTAGGAAATACTGAGGCACCTGCCAAAAAATACTCATGGGTATATTCTCCAGCTTATAGTAGTTGTGTTTTTTGACCATGTCAAGTCTCTTTATCTCAACAACTGCTGCAGCCACCATGGAAAAAATAGAAATGACCAAACCAATCCCCATACGTTGCAGTTGGGTAAAGCCCCTTTGATGCCCAGTAAATTTACGTGCAACTGGAACAATTAGACGATCATAAACTGGAACCCAGAATATGACACTGAGAGTATCAAATATAGATAAGGATGCTGGTGGAATTTTGAAACTACCAATGCTGATATCCATCGTATCTCCCTGTTCCACAAACAATGTACTCATTTGACTGTAGACAGTGGCAAATATGATCCCACTGGCCCAAATTGGAAGTAGGCGGATGATTGCTTTGAACTCCTCGACTTGAGTCACAGTGCAGCGTCTCCATGGACTAATGGAACCTGCTACACTTATATCGTTTCTTGTCTCTGTTGCAGCTTTGTCTAGAAAGCTGCACCAATCAACACTCTATTAGTATCATTCATGACACAAATTGTTGCCAATAGCACAAAATCGCTCTTAATTACTTGGCACTCATAAGATACCAAAGGTTCAGAAAAAATAAAGAAAATAATTCGCAGAAATGCAAGGATGAAATGTTAAATACCATTATTAGATTATGTTGTTCACAATAACTGTCAAATACAGCTAGATTTATTTATGCATTTTCTTGCCCTATTTAAACATTTATCCAGAAAATGCAAAATGCATGGTTTCTATGACAATTATAAAGGTAGAGATGTTTTTTCTGTATTTTGTAACAATCATTGTATCTTCCTGTTTGTCTTTCTTTTAAGCCCCCTTTCTATGGACCCTTCGATTTAGACATTCAACTGATCAATATACGTTTAGAATACTTGTAACGGAAGTATCATGAATTCTTTGGAAAATGAAGAAAACAAGGTTGCTTTGTGGAGAGGGGCATAAGAATGACCTGAATGGGAAGAAGTTCAAGGTATGGCAGACAAGAAGAAATCCAAGACAGGTGCTCTTACTGAGTTACTAAAAGACATACAACTGAGGGATGCCTTCCCCCTAATTTCTGCAATTAATGCACACGTATTGGCTGGTATGATGTGACAGTAAAAGATGAAGGAAAGCTTTTCCTTTGATTGTGAGGATTCCTGTGCAAAACTGAATGCTATGGAAGTACAGTGTATAGATGATTGAACAATGAGAACATTAAACCAAGGCAAGAAGAAGAGAAGAAAAGGTACTAAGCACAATCCTAGTCTTCTGAATGATGATGAGAATGGAGGTCAGTTATCATATTCACCAGCAAAAACAAAGGTGCCAGGTAAAGGGAATCGATGTTTCTAGGAAAGGAAAAGAGCTAATGTTTCTCAATAGAACACAAGAGCTGCAACAGAGGGTTGAGAATCTATTAAATCCTGTCAATAGAGTGTCAATAAATTCTCACAAATTAAATTAGACAATGGCTAATTCCTTTAGAGCCTTGGAGGAGAGGAGCCCCCTATAGGGAAGAACTCCCAATTGAACTGGGTACCAGTGGGTATAGCAAGCTGCTTCTGAATTTTCTTCATTGAATGTTTATGCCTAGTCTCCAGAATTAGGATTTGGTGAGAATAATGAAAACGTTTTAAATACTGAGACAAAAGCATGAGCGGCCACAGGTTTCTGCTTTGTTTGTTTTCAAATTACAGGTGTTCAACAACTCTAGACCTGACCTTGTATTGTTTAGTAGAGGTGTCCATCCCCTCGTGTAAATTTCTTTACAAGTTTTGGTATTCATTCCTTTTTTTTATTGGTAAAATTATCTTGAAATATTAAAATAAAGGAGAATTTCTCATTAATTTAGACAGGATAGTTTCTCAAAATTAATGTTGCATTGAATTGAAACATACCCAGGATAAGAATTTTCCGAAATGAATAAGAAAATATATAGAATAAGTTATCCAACAAAGATGGTAATATTTAGTGGAAAAATAGATGATACTTTGCAATCTCAGAGAGACCCAGTGTAATCCAGGCATGGCCCTCTTTATTATCTCCCTGACAAATATGGGTGGCTACTTCTAAAGTACAATTCCAGCTGTTGACCCCATAAAAGTTTATTTCTCTAAAAAATGCGCTTGAGCTATGAGGTAACTTAGTGTAACTAATCCCAACATCCTTTTTTTGGTAAATAATGTCTGTTATTGACATATGCTGTTAAATCTAAAAAAGAATTTTATAGAAATGATCATTTTTCAAGCAAATACAAGAAATAGACCAACTTCAAGCAAATGAAAAATATTTGAAGGATGTTTCATAATGGTCTTACAGCAATCCATTTGTGTGATTGAGTTTTCGGCTTCCTTCAATGACAGATTCCTTATCTTGAACTTCATAAAGGAGAGACTTATCAGCTGGAACCTTAACATTCCATTTACGAAACGATGCAATTATGACCTGTACAATCCGGGTTAAAGCACTGCCTCCTGGCCTTTGATGTCGATACAGTGTGGTACCTGCAAAGAAGCTAAAAATCGCAATCCCCATAGCTACAGAGGGAACTCCAAAACCCCATCCCCAACCAACATTATCTTGTATCCAAACAAGAACACTGCTAGATATAAGAGCGCCAATGTTTATTGAAAAATAAAACCAATTGAAAAATGAACTCTTTTTCTTCCTTTCGACATCATCCATCTCATCAAATTGATCTGCTCCAAATGATGATACACACGGTTTGATGCCACCAGTTCCTAATGCAATGAGGTAAAGTGACAAGAAGAAAACACCAGTCTGGGAAGTTGATGCATGGCAGTCAACATTTGAATTGGTGCAGGGAGGCTTTAGGGTAGGCACAGATGCAGATAGAGTCAACAACACCATTCCCTGAAAAGAAGAGCATATTCAGATAACATGTATTTCATGTTCTAGATTGCTTCCACGTGTCCATTGTCAAAAATTGTCAAAACGATAAGACTACACAAGTGAAGGTGAAGAAAATGCATATAGTATACAGTTAGGAACTCAATGAACAGATATTCAAAACTACAATTGACTTACAATGAAATAGACAGTAGAGAAAATGGCAATGATCTTATATCGTCCCAAATATGAATCAGCAAGAAAAGCCCCAATCAGAGGTGTAATATAACAAGTTCCAGACCAATTGTTGACAGTTTTGGCCGCAGTAGAATTGCCCTGATGGAAACCCTTTATTAAATAGTTCACCATATTTGTGTTGATCCCATAGTATGCCAATCTCTCACACATTTCATTTCCTGCATCAGAAATAAGTTGTTAACCCCTGATATGCAAGAATCCAATTTCCAATATCTGAAATAACCATGTAATATAAATGCAAAAGTTCTCAGATTTTATAAATCACATCTCGTAAACAAACATCTGGACATATTTAAGCTAAGTATTTAAAAAATATAGTGGTTTTTGATATGATCAACTGAAATGTACCCAAAATAAATGGGCAAGCCTTCCAGTTTCCTGTTTTTTTCTTGAGTGCTGGATTCCCATGAAGATCCACAGAGCCATCCTGAGTATATTCGTCAATTGGATGGACTGCATGGTCCGAACTTTTCTCCCCATTATTAACCTGCAAAAAGGAGATGAATCAAAAACAAGAAGTCCAAAAGGAAGGTAACTGACTATACAATGGTGTTACATGAGCACTTAGAGACGTTGAGATCAGGACACATTTTCAGGACGGGGAGAAAAGGGCTTCAATTTGGGGACAGTAGGGGAATGGAGACGGGGGTGGAGTGGGTGGGCTGCTATAACATACTATACATGTAGTACTTGAAATGCTATTTACCAAATACTTAAAATATAGCAAAGTTGCAACATGAATATCAAAAAGTTCATAAAGAATCAAAATGGCAAACAATGAGTAGCACGATATATAAACAAGTACAGAATCATGTACATCATTCATAAATATGCACATGTAGTGTGTGTGTGTGTGTGGCAGTAACCTTTACGTTAGCCAAGAAACCCCCTTTTTATCACAAGTGTTGCAGCTGCAACTTTTGCTTGCCAAAACCCCCAGCAGTGAGATGGTGGCGCAAAGGCAATGGTGAGGAGACTAGGGAATGCCAAGTCCCCAATGCAGGGACATCCCTGACCTGGGTGCATGGGAGTTTGCGGGGCAGACAAGTCCCCATGTTACACTGCCGGGCATGAATTCAAGAAAAACACCTCCATAAAGGAGGAGGTTGATGCAATAGTAGCCAACAATTCTATTTAGTAAGTGCATAAATCTGTTGGAAATGTGTCTGCAAGTTCTGTTATGAGATATTTGTTGAAGCATTTTACTTATCCTAGGCTTCTACTTAGAGTGTCAACCAAATTCATTTTTTCTTCTTTGCTTTGCAGTTATTGCTAGCTACTAAGTTGCCAGTTCAGATTCTGGTTTGGCTGTGGGTTCGAAATATTTTTGGGCTGGGTTCGGGTTCATTTTAGGTTTGTCTGTACAAGGGTTTTTTTATTTTTAAAAAATATATATATAACATATGCCGCAGAAGTTCATATACCACTATGCTAATATTAAATCAATTAAGAAAAATATCATTTAGTAGCGATAATATCAAGCAAATCTGGTAATTCAGTAAGATAATGGCCAGAAATGCCAGGAAAAGTTAAATAGAGAATAAGGTATGGTATATCGGTTGGATGACTGTAAAAATTGTAAATCAAATAGTGTCTTTTAATTTGGAATTTCTTACTGCTTTCTTACTGCTATACTCTGTTGGCAGATTTTGCTCTATGGATAAACTTGAAATGTCTTTGAACCTTTGTAATTGGTCCTAGAATATTTAGGAGCCTTCTTTTCAAGCAGTGCTTCATGGAATTAGAGCTTAGGTCATTCTCGGTTTGGGAAGAGTCGCATTGTAGGCTGCTGGAGATCATACTCGTTTTAGGTATTTTGCTGCATTAAAGGCCAAAATGGGGTCATTTTAGATTTGTCGCTCCTCAAAAAGCACTTTACTCCAACATTGAAAAATCAACAAAATAATGTCGTTGCCAAGTTCACTATATATATTCATTGAAATTCCGCCCAGGCTCTGCTGATATTTAACACATTTACTACAAATTCCCCCAAAATCGACCAAGGTTCAAAATATTAAATCCGCAGGAAATTTCGCAAGCAATGGACGAATTTGATAAGACTTTGAACTGACTACAAATTTCAGGGAATCGAATGTCGAATTTGAGGATTTTGGAGCAAATCCGGCAACTTAGCCTAGCTATACTATAGTGAATTTAATATCTGAAGAGTCGACGACAGATGATTTGATGAGATTGTTGAAAGACCTATATTACAACATACGACATAGGAGGTGCCTCTCAAAGAATGGTGCTCAAATCTGAAATAGTACACCACTAGAAAGGAAGTCACTTTATATTACCTTCAGGCATATAAATTCAATTAAGATCTCAATTGAAGAAAATTCAGTGGCTACAATCATTTCTTAAAATAATTCAATAATATACCCCTCTTCCATTTCCATTCATTATTTTGATGTTGCTCCAAGCACAGTCAGAGCATCAAATGAGAGAAGACCAGGTCATCACCTCAGCTTTATCGATTTTCCTTTGCATTGGAATTGACAAGAACTTCAAAGGGTTGCTTTATCAGAATGTATATATTAGAAATTTTAGGATGCATATTTTTATTAGTTTGAATATTTAATAGTCAAGATATTTGAAAGTTAAACTATAATTGTCAATTAAACAAACTTATCTTTTCTAAAAATCCTTTTCAGTTTTCGTACTTTCTGGATCAAATTGAACTAAAGCTAAGCATGTTCTTGTTCCTTTTCAGGGGATGTTGTTAACTTTACCTGCATCTGTGCCTAAACTAAAGCTTCTTTGCATTAATTCGAATGTAGATTGCCAAGTGTGAAGAATCAAAATTTAACCACTGGTAACATAGTGCAAATGAGTATAAGAGCTTCTACGGTCAAGTGAAAACTTACATGGATGCAACGTTTGGCTTGGGGATAAGAAGTTATCCATGATTAGATTAAAAAAAGGGTTGCCAAAGTAACAAACACGAAATATTAGAGAAAAAGAGGGATGTTGACATGTTAAGTGATAGATCAAAGGCAACAGCAGATTCTCTTCCACAGAAAAATTATACAAAGCTCCTAGTAGAGCTTATCGCAATTGGTTGGTCCACATTTTCATGTTACTATCTTCTTGACAAGTGAATACCCCCATTCTTTAATGTAAATATAGGCCCACTAGAAAATGCTTTAAAATATAAGGCAAGGAAGGTTGCAAATGCAACCGTTGTTGATTGCATTTATGGCAATGTAAACCTTGTTAGATCACCATATTGGTGGAATTTGGTGATACCAATTGGCAATGCATCTATTGATTGTTTTAATTCTGCATATGAAATGGTGTCATTACAAGAAATCAAGGATACACGGCCCAAAGAAAGTGCCCATAATTTCCAATGAATGGAAAATTGCAAATCTTGACAACTTGTTAATGTCATTGCAATGTCCCCTAAAGGAGTGATTATTTTCATTAAATTGAGATGGGGGAGTAACTGATGCATTGCATTGCTAATATCCTCTATAGTCTAGTGAGATGATAGGCCCCTGAAATTTTATCCAAGTCATCATTGACAGTGCAAAAGTTATATGGCAACTAGTTAGATAGCGGAGGGGTACATATGGACATATTTTGCATATACCATATACTATCGACTACTTCAAATTGTAATTGCAAAAGATTGGCACAAAGATTGACTGGTCACAATAAACTATATGGTAGTTGAGGAGATTCAAATGTTTGGAATTTGGACTAATCATCACACACCACAAGAGGGACATGATTAAAATAAATCGGGATCTGATTCCGAGTGCACCGACCGAGGTGCTATAGTTGCACAACATGCTGAAGTCTTTATAGATTAGGAAGCTTATGCGCATGACATGGGCAATGGAGTGGCATTGCCACTGATTTTGGTTTAAATCTAATAGAACTGATTGCTGCCTATTAGAATGGGATTGTTGTTGCACCAAAAGTCCCATCTGTCAATGCCCAATACAACCACTCAACTTATAGTACATAGGAGGCGATTAAGCCCTTGTTACGAATCCAGAGGGAAGCATGTTGACAATTGGTTAATAGTGATATGTAATTGTTGTCATTAATGGCAACACATGATGTACATGTTCATAGTAAACCTCGGAAATGTAGATACTTAGTGTTTGGTAATCAGACAATTGTCTAAGTATAAAATTTGGTTTATAATACTGTACTGTTTTGTTTATAACACGTTGCAAACGTCATATTATGACAAGTGAAGTTACATGAAGATAGTATAGATGTTGGTGATGATGTGTATAACCTCGGAAGTTTGTATGGACTGTAAGGAACATAGTTAATCTTGTTTTGATGAAGCAAGACAACAGAATTGAAGGAAAGAATTGTTTTGTTTACAAAACAATTACTTGTCCAATTAGGGCCAACATCCTAGATGTTTACTCTAATTTGGAAAAGTGAGTTGTGGTCTTAGCCGACCTAGTAGTATTTTATGTAAAGGCATGGCATTTGTGCAAAGGACTTCTTGCGATAAGGAGTGTGCTTGTGAGATTGAAAAAGAATTATGAATTGCAAATTGTGGTGAGCGAACTCTTGTGAAAGCGATCTATGCAAAGTTTTATATGAGCTATCTAGTGATCCGAGATCAAGTTGAAGATCAAAGATCAGACAAGGAAAGCAAATAATAGTAAATTACTTGTTTGAGCAGTGCGCTCTTCTTGTAGTTGAAATTGCATGTTTGGGTAGTGGTCTCTTCTTGCATGCATTATACCACAACTCCTAACAGAATTGGCATCTCCTAACAGGGATTCAAAGTCTCCTAACAAGGACTCCTTATATTGAATTTTCTCATTGACTCCTAATAGGATCCATCCTCTAACAAGGAACTTATATATCAATATATTATCTAGTGGGTATCATCCCCACCGGGTTTTTCCCTTGGCCAGGGTTTCCCTAGTTAACAAAATATGGTGTTATGAGTTATCTTTGTGCATTGCTATTGTCACTATTCAACATTACTTCATTGCTTTGTTATGCATGGTTAAAGTAAGTAATAATATCCAGTTGGCAACTAAAGTTTGTAGATTAATGATTCACCCCCCCACCCCACTCTCGCTAATCCCTATTTCTAACAATTGGTATCAGAGCTCAGTTACTTTGAAGAGGCTTAACAACTTAAGTAAGATCCCTATGGATATGGAATAGTTGATGAAGAACCTCGAAGAAGCTCTTGAACAGATTGATCTCCTTACTAAAGAAAGAGATAAACTAAAGGACAGATATGAAGACTACAAAGTATATATTGGTCAATTGAAGGAAAAGATTGATCATTTGAAATCAAAGCCTGAATCTACTGAATCTGGAACTAGTGATGATGACTATTCAAAGTTAAAGACAAAGTACAAGATCTTGAAGCATGAGTTGAAGATTACAAATCTGAAGTTGACTTTGAAAAATGACCCTAGCAAAGTTGAATTTGATTTGAAGACTAAAAATGCAAATCTGAGAGCAAGTCTAGCAAAGAAAATATTTAAGTTTGAAACATTGAAATAAGATCATGAAGAACTCCACAAGTTCAATATTATTGTGAAAGGTGAATTAACACAGTGCAAACAATAGCTTGAGAAGCTTTATTCTAATTGAGAAAATCTTGATGATTTAATGTCTATGCAGAGACCTTCTTATGATAAGATTGGTCTTGGTTATCTACTTAACATGTTTGTGAAGAAGCCTAAGATTAGATTAGATTCGAAAGAAAAAGACAAATCTGATGATAAGATTGAATCCAGTCAATCTTCTGAGAAACCTAAAAAAGTTGAGCAAAACAAGGATGAACCAAAGCAAGTGGAGACCCCCAAGGAAACCAGGTATGAATTTAGAGGTAAGTGCTTTTTATGTAATGAAATAGGTCATATAAAAAGAGATTGTACAAACAAGTCATTTAATCATGTTGAGGACTCTTATTGTCATAATTGTCATGGTATGGGTCATAATGCAATTGATTGTAGGAAACCTAAGTATGATAATGATTTAAGGAATAGTAGAATGTCTAGATATACTAACCCTGCAAATAGAAGAAGATCTGATGAAGGGACATCAAGAGAAAGAAGATCTTATGAAGACAAAAGACAGATCGTGTGTTATAAGCGTAACAACTTAGAACACATTGCTCGGAATTGTCATGCACCTGATGACCAGCAGAATCCTAGAAGCAGAGCACCTATATGTTAGTTATGCAATAACTTCGGACACACAACGAGGTACTGCAAAATGGACAGAAACTTTGGAGACAAAAGGAACAATGGAAGAAACTTTGGGATCAGAAGGAATGATAGAAGGAACCAGGAAAGGAACTCCGGAACTAGTAGAGACAATAACGAACAAAGAAACATTGTGAGTGAACTTCGAGAAGAACTTAATGAAGCATTCGTGAAAGGAACTGATATCTGAAAAGAAAAGTTAGATGATGATGAGATAGAAAGATCAAAGTTAGTTGTTGAGTTTGATCCAATTAAGTTGAATTAAGCTTGTTCACAGCATTAGAATTTGAGAACTTCATTTAAAGATCAAATTAAAAGTAGCAAAGTTGGGAAAAGGTGTATCCAGTTATGTTTAAATGGTATCTAAGCTCGCTTGTAATTTGGAGCTCATCTATACAAGTTATGAAGGTATTTAGAGTTACTGGTATTACAGTAAGAATTGATTCTGTAACAGAAAATGAAAAGTATGTTTTTGCAGTGAGTTTCGTGATGCAAAGTCTTGAGGATGATTGTCATGATGGAAGGAGGCTATAGTAAACCTTGGATGGCATTTGAAGATCAGATAAATGAGTTTGAGGAGTTATTTGATTACAGAACATAGTTAACAACTTTTTTACATTTGCTAAGTATGCAATTGATGCAAGTCTCAAGTTGATGGATAAAAGGAGTACAGAATTGATTTTACTTCATTGCAAAAACATTCGAAGCAAAGAGCATTCAAAAGTGACTTGTCAGAGCAATCTTGAAGCAAACCCTATTTTCGAAAAGAGGTATTTTATTGTTTTTCTGCAAATTTGTTTGGTAAAAGATATCGCTGATAAGAATTATGGATATGTCAGTGGTACACAGTTTTGAGAATGAGGATACACCTAAGTTTAAGATAGTTTCTATAAAACCTAATGATGGAAACCCTAACTCTACGTTGTCTATCACTCTGAACAACATAGTTTATCTTGAAGACATAAAAAGTTATTTGAATTGCAAGTTTGAGTCAATTGGTAGTGAATATATGAATAAAGATATGGAACTAGTCTTTAACCACAACATGACAGTGAAGCTTGGATTTGAACATATAAAGGAATTAGACTTGTTTAACTATCATTTCTATCGTGAATTAGATACAGATGAATGGACTCAAATTATATTGAGTAGGATACATGATTGCAAACTGCGGATGCAAGATAATATAGTAGACATTTCTACCAACCTTATTCATGAGGTAACTGGTCTTAGCAAACAAGGCAGTGTACCTATAGGTGAGAAGATGGTCAAGAAGAAAGTGGAAAGTTACACTAAGGCAGTATATAATGGAAAGGCTATGATAATCAGCTCCATCAAGCAATATGATGTGAGATTTCTTGTATAATTATTACTTATTCAGTTTGTGCAAACTTTGTGATGGATGAACTTTCAGCAGGAATTATATATACAACATATAAGATATGTGTTGAGAAAGAGCAAGTAAATCTAAGTAAAATACTGAGGATGCAACTCTTGGAAAACCTTGAAAAGATTAAGAGAACAAAGAGTGGTGTGTTTAGATTCCAATCATTGATAAATCACATATTCTTTCATGTGCTGAAGAGATTTCCTTACTTATCAGTAATAGATATAATGAGTAGTGACAGATGCACTATGGAGAAGATATCAGAGGTATGCAGAAGACACCCTGAAGACAAGATATTAGAGAGTGGAAACCTAATTATGACGACTTTTCAAAATGAGATGAGACAGAGATTTAGGATTTCACCAACAATTGTGGATAGATTCAAGGAGGATATATGTATTCTAGTTGATGCAGATTATACATACATTCAAGCATTGGAACCTCAGGAGACATTTCTTGATCCCTTGAGCTATGAGTTGAGTGATGATGTTGCAATTGGTTACATTGATTTACTGTCAAATTCAGAGAGAGATAAAGTTGAATATAGATTTGGCACGTTTGATGAGATTACATAGCATGCTCATCAAGCAACCTTGGAGAAGGCATCCCACAAGAAATTTGAATCAATCACGAAGAAGGCACTATTAGAGGTCGAAATGACAGAGAATGAATTTGAAGTTGTGAGACAAAATGAAACAAGGTGTACTAAGCATACAACCCTTGTCAGTATTAGTTACTAAGACAACTTCAGGACAAAGCATTCCATATGCAACAATGTCCAATGTTCAGCCCAATAAACAAAAGAGAAAATTAGAAAGACTAGTTGAAGCTGTGTCTACAAAGACCAAGAGAGTCAAACAGATGGCCACATGACTTGGTAAGAGGCAGAAAACATTGTTGACAATTGAGTCAAGTGATGTAGAAGAGGAGGAACAGGAAACCAAGCAAGCATGAAAGGTGACTCCACCTAAGCAAGCAGCAGGAAAAGCTCGACAACAAATGGAAGCCGAAGATTGAGAAGATTAACACAGTGATTGATAATGAGGGAAACTTTGTTCAGATGAACAAGTTTTATGATCTATATAATAATTTTGAGAAGGATCAGATTGATATATCTACTGTGAGACATATCATTGCAAACGATCTAAGTATGAAGGATATCAAAGAAGTAGTGAACTAGAAAGTCTATGAGAGACTCATAGAGAAGAAGACTCCAGCAAGAGAAGAAGACCTTTAACTTTGGAAGCCTATTGGTGCAGGGCACCCTAGGGTTTTTGCTCC
Organism: Cupressus sempervirens; assembly: GCA_028749045.1. Classification (NCBI taxonomy): domain Eukaryota; kingdom Viridiplantae; phylum Streptophyta; class Pinopsida; order Cupressales; family Cupressaceae; genus Cupressus; species Cupressus sempervirens. The sequence continues at coordinate 683,682,325 of CM053790.1, forward strand.
GAACCCTAGCAGTTTACTTGAGAGTGATCCGAAAGCAGATCATGGTTAAAAGTTTGTTCTTGTCGAGTTAGTAGTTTTTTTTCTATTTTCCTAACTCCTACCGGTTTCCAAACTACTACCGTAAGATCGGAGTGTAAGTTCAAAAGACTTATGAAGATACGCACATGATGTATCGAGAGATCGGAATGGTAGTTTAAAAAGACTCGTGACGTTATGCGGGTTAGTCATCGCAAAGGCATGAGGACAGTGAGAATACATTGTATAGGCGGAAGGACTAAAGACATCGTCTTACGATGTTACGATATAGGAGTCAAGCATATAAGCAGGTGAAGCTGTTTGAGGAAGTGTTGATGGGCCGCGAACCGTAAGAGCGTAGAACATGTAAGATCGTAACCCTTGGCCTATGAGACTCCCGATCTCACGAAGATAAAAGGAAGTGTAGAAGCGGAAGACATGATATAAAGGGAAGCCGATCTTACGATGTCCAAGGATGCGTAAAGGCGTAAGTGGTCAATCAGTGAACTTGAGATGTTCCGATTCGGCGTAAGCATGTAAAGTGTGTATCGTCGTAAAGGACGTAGGATTGGAAGAACAAAGAAGACTGAGTTCCGCCGTGCCGAAATCTAGTTGAGCATATAATCAGAAGGCAATATGAATTAGAGTCCCGCCATTCCGAAAGGGTGATCCAGCGTATAAGCATAACTATAGACAAGGATGAGTTACAATGCCGCGACCAAGAAGAATAAAAAGGTTGACACATCAGTAAAACATGAAGAAGTTGAAAAGTCAATAACGATGAAATAGAAGAAATGCCATGAAGGAAGGGTAATAGTCCACATTGGCATTCATAGTGATGAACATCGTCGACAATTGCAGAGAGAAATCGAAGAGCCATGGTAGTTAGGAATCTTCGAGTTGGGAAAATGGTTACAAAAAAGAAAAGGCCGATATATATAATCAGAAGAAACTCCATGAAGGGGTTGTTGTGGTTGTTGTTGTTGTTGTTGCTGTTCAATTAGTGAATTGCGGGCTAGCGAAATGAAGTGTTTTCTGAGTTAATGTAATTTTTCCAGTATTCAATAAAGAAGAGTTTTTCTGTGTGCGTTGTGTAATTTCTAGTTATACTCTGTTTGCGAGTAGACTTCTGTAGAGCAGCATTTTGTGTTCTGTTCAGTTCTTGTTTCATGGATACTTTTTGACTTTCATAATCAGTCCCATGGAGTGTGACAGTCAAGAAGTATCCACTGTATATTTTTGTTCTGTGTTTGTGTTCTTGTCTGAGGAGAGGCTAGCCAGATCAGTGACCAAGTCCTAGGCAAGCTTAATGGCCCAGCTAGAGAACTTGTAGGAGGAAGAGATAGAGAGAGAAGAGAAGGATACATGACTGACTTCATTCAGTCATGAAGAGCAGGATAGTGTGAGGATTTGAACTAGTTCGGTGGGTAGGAAACCTAGTAGAGAGGAAGTGTATAAATTCCTCTAGTTTAGGGTCTATAAGTAACCCTAAGAGACTCAAGTGTGAGTCTAGGGGATCCTAAAGAGAGTAGGGTCCAGAGTGAGATTCCTAGAAAAGGGTAGGAGTCTAGAAGAGAGAGGTTTCCTCCCCATCACCTATGTTAAGGACCATTTGCAAGACTGATGATGAAGATGAAATTAAGAGATTGTCAAATAACCTCACTCCATACTTAAGGAATAAGTTGAGGCCATTCTTATTTATGGTTGGTGAGAAGGATAAGTTGAGAAAGGAGACATCAGCAACTATCAGTAAGATGTTCTCTGAGTCACAGGCAACATTACCTCCAGCTCCCAAAACCTCGGAAGTATTAGTAAGTGGTGAAACCATGAAGATTGATCTAACCAATGTTACTCTTAACATTGATGATACCAATCCATTTGGTGGTTCTGAACCAAATGTACCAAATACTGAAGATATTGAGGATAAGTTAAGGCAAATTGAGGAAGAAAAGAGGCTAGAAGAAGCCAAGCAACAATTGCTTGAGGAAGATAAGAAAAGAGAGGAAGATGAAGAGAAGAAAATGATTGCAAAAAAAAAGAAGAAAAAGAAAACAGAGGAAGAAGAGAGGAAAAGATCAGAAGAGAAGAAAGAAAGAGAGGAAAGAGAAAGGAAAGAAGAGGAAGAGAGGAGAACTAAAGAAGTAGCAAAGAAACAAAGGGAGGATGAGACTAAACTATCTAGTTCATATATTCCGCTCTCTCTTGCAAGTTTGGCTACTGATGATGATGATCAAACAAATCTAATCTCATCCCTATCCAAACTCATATAGAAGAATAAAACAGTGAAAAGTATGTAGAAAACTTTAATGCAAGTAACAGATAGACTACACAACACATTGGCGGTTCAGCATATTGAGTCAGATCTCGAACAGAGAGCACAAAGCAGTGCTAAAGTCATTCGATGAAGAATTCACCAACTTGTTGAATGTTGCAGAGGTGAAGGCTCAAATTTCCCATGATGCTAACTTGTTTAGCACCATCTGCCAAAATATCAAGAATGACTTAGTTAATCTTGATATATGCATAAAAGAACTTCGAAAATGTCAACAAGAAGGAAAAGCTTTGTATGTTAAGTGTACCTTATCATACAAACTAACTAAAGACTTGGATAGTCGACTAGGGACAAAGATGAATGAGCTACAGGCTATATCTAGCCGGATCCAACATCCATATAGAAAAGTTGATGATTTTGAGAGTCAAGTTGCCAATGTTCACAACAAGATTAGGAAACTGGAACTTCGGAAAGAGCAGATTTTGAAGATAACATCTGATTTCAAAGAGTCTATTGCTCTAAAACTATCTTTTGTTGAGAAGCAACTAATGGAATGAGTCAAGGCCAAGGACACATATACAAACTTTTTGTATTCAAATATCAATGCAGTTGAGATTGCATCATATGCATTATGTGCAATTCTCACGTCAGTTGAGTCTACCAAAGAGACATGGACCAAAGATATGGACAATTTGAAGAAAATTTTGTATGATTGTATGAAGATTATTTCAGCATAAGGAAGAACAACAGCTTTTGGACAGAATCTTGACATTTTGACCTTTGTCGTTGATGTCAAAGGGGGAGAGATTCATGTGAAAATTGTATACATGTGATTGTTGGGAGAAATACATGAGAAGATTGTAAAAGTGTAAAGTATATTGTAAGGGGGCGCACATGTGTACAGTTGAACAAGTTGTAATAGATGTAATGTTTATTTTGATAGTATGTTTTTGTCACTCAACCAATTTTCCCTATTTTGTTGCCATCAATGCCAAAGGCGGAGATTGTTGACAATTGGCTAATAGTGATATGTAATTGTTGTCATTAATGGCAACACATGATGTACATGTTGACAGGAAACCTTAGAAATAAAGATACTGTTTGGTAATCAGAAAATTGTCTAAGTATAGAATTTGGTTTACAGTAGTGTATTGTTTTTTTATAACATGTTGTAGACATCATATTATAACGAGAAAAGTTACATGGAGATAGTATACATGTTGGCGATGAAGTGTATAACCTCAAAAGTTTGTACAGACTGTACGGAACAGAGTTAATCGTGTTTTGATGAAGCAAGACAGCAAAATTGAAAGAAATTACAAAACAATTACTTGTCCAATTAGGGCTGACATCCTAGATGTTTACTCTAATTTGGAAAAGTGAATTATGGTCTTAGCCGACTAGCAATATTTTATGTAAAGGCATGGTATTTGTGCAAAGGACTTCTTGCGATAAGAAGTGTGCTTGTGAGATTGAAAAGGAATTATGAATTGCGAATTGTGATGAGCAAACTCTTGTGAAAGCGATATATGCGAAGTTTTATATGAGCTATCTGGTGATTTGGATTGAGTTGGAGATTAGAGATCAGACAAGGCAAATAACAGTAAATTACTTGTTTGAGCAGTGGGCTCTTCTTGTAGTTGAAGTTGCATGTTTGTGCAGTGGGCTCTTCTTGCATACATTATACCACAACTCCTAAAAGAGTTGGAATCTCCTAATAGGGATTCAAAGTCTCTTAACAGGGACTCCTTATACTGAATTTGCTCATTGGCTCCTAACAGGGTCCATCCTCTACAAAGTAACTTATATATCAGTATATTATCTAGTGGGTATCATCCCCACCGAAGTTTTCCCTTGGCCAAGGTTTCCCTAGTTAACAAAATATGGTGTTATGAGTTATCTTTGTGCATTGCTATTGTTATTGTTCAGTATTACTTTTTTTTTTTTATGCATGGCTTAAAGTAAGTAATAATATCTAGTTGGCAACTAAAGTTTGTAGATTACTGATTCACACCCCCCTCCCTCAGTAATCCCTATTTCTAACAGAGCACTAAACAAATTTCCAACAATCTCCCCCTCAGTGTTACCTGGGGGTCTTAGGATTCAAACCTATGACCAAGCTTTGATACCACTTGTTAGAATGGGGTTGCCATTGCACCAGAAGACGGATTTGTTGGTGCCTCGATACAACCACTCAACTTATAGTACACAGGAGGCTATTAAGCCCTTGTACAAATCCTGAGGGGAGCGTTGAAAAAATTTCCAACACTGACTTGATGTTATTCTAATATAGTATTTCTAAGGTTGGTACTCAAATCTGAAACACTATGCCACTAGAAAGAAAGTCACTATCTTTTACTTCAAGCTTAGAAATTAAACTATAATCTCAATTGAAAGAAATTATGTGGTTACAATCATTTCTTAGAATAATTCAATAATATTTCCACTCTCCTTGCATTTCATCCATCAATTTGATGTTGCTCCAAAAATAGCCAAAGCATAAAATGAAAGAAGATTAGGTCCTCACCTCAGATTTATCAATTTTCCTTTGCATTGGACTAGAAAAGAACTTTAACGGGCCGCTCTATCAGGATGTATGTAGTACAAGTTTTCTGAGGCCTATTTTTATTAGTTTGAATATTTATATCTCAAGATGTTTTTATGATGAGCAGTTCAATATGAACCTGATGTATCCAGTTTTTAATCTATTCTAATATCAATATCTCAAGATGTTTGGAAGTTGAAATTATAATTAAACAAACAAAGTTTTCCTAGAGATTGTTTTCAGTATTTGTACTTTCTGGATCAATGTGAGCTAAATCTGAAAATGTTCTTGTCCCTTTCAGGGAATGACATTGTTGACTTTATCTGCAGCTGTGCTGAAACTAAAGCCTCTTTGCATCAATTCAAATGTTGCCTGCCATGCACAAACAAGAAAAATCTAACCACTGTTATAGACAGTACAAATGAGAATATGAGCTTGTACAGTAATTAGACACCAAGAAAAGCTTACAAGGATGTGATTTATCGCTTGGGAATTTATCCACAATCAGATGAAAAAGGGGTTTCCAAAGCAACAAATAATGAAATGTATTAGAGAAAAAAAGGATATCGACATGGTAAGTAATATATCAAAGATGGGCACATTCTCTTCCATGATAAAATTATAGAAAGCTCCTAGTAGGGCTTATCGCAATTGATTGACCCACATTTTCATGCCACTATTCTTAAGAAGAGAATACCTCCATCCTTTCATATTAATATAGGACCTGTAGAAAATGCTTTAAAAGATAAGGCAAGGAATTGCAAATGAGAGTGTTGTGCACTGCATTTATGGCAATGTATTTCCTTTCAACTTTCTTAGATTAACATATTGGTGAGGTTTAGAGATAGCAGTTGTAAATGCACCTATTGATTACATAAATCCTGCATATGACATGGTGTCATTGAAAGAAATCACAGATTCATTGCCCAAAGAAAGTGCCTGAATGGAAAAATTGCAAATATAGGCAACATCAATATCATTGCAGTCTCCCTAAAGCAGTGACATTTTTCATGAGAATGTGAGGGGAAGTGAATGATGCAACTGAAATGTGTCCCTAAACCCTGAAAAATATAATCTAATTCTCATAGAAATCTTATTGACATTCAAAAACTAAAGATAATCATAACCCACATCCAATGAAAAGGAGCTCTGAATTGGCAATAGCTTTACGTGTGGCTGAAATCGTGCAAACTTAAAGTATAAGAAGCAACCTTGAAAGAATCAAGTTCTGAAGTTATAGAAGTACCATGTCATTGACTTATTTCTGAAGAGCTCAACTGCCGAAGTTTATATATGGAAGTTTCAAAGTATTGAACCATTTCTTCTCAACATAATCAACAAAAGATGGGTTATTGTCTTTATCCACAGTGCCATTTGCTGCTTAAATAGGGGTTGTTATTGATTCCGCATCTCCTTCTTGTCAGAGATTATGAGACTCTTGTAGTAATGCAGATCACAAGTATGAAGGATTCTCTATGTATCGTTTCTCCTAGTATGTATCCATCATCAAGGAACAAAATAATTACGACAAGGACCAGGTTTCACTAAAATGTCTACCTCATCATGAATATTATAAGTTCGTAAGGAAACACTTTGATAATATAGTTAGTCCTTTTATCCTGGGGTTAACGTAATGGTCTTAAAATTATTTGCCACCGCTTTCAGAAATTCCCAGAAAATTCACTTCTTTTCTCTGCGAAATGTTCTCCAAATGCACACTTCCACTTCCTCCGCATATAAAATAGCCCAATACACTTGCTTTAAGCAGCTTAATTTCACCCTTGCCTTATGCAAAAACTAAAAGATATTATGGTTTCTTTACACCAATATGATTAATCTTACATTACTTACTTTCCTATAGATAATGCATTGACACACCTGTGAAACCTGTTTTTTAAAATGGCATTAAGATTAGTTTGCCCACCGTAGTTAAGCAAAACCTTATGCTGTTTGTTTGCTGCTAACTGAAGCGAAAATGAATAATTTAATAACCAACTGGCATTAGAATCCCTTCAAACATTCAAAGCAGTATAAAAAATTGGATGATTGAGGACAAAATAGACAAAATTAAAACTACTGTAGAATGCTAAAACAATTATACAATGAAAACCTTTATAAAAATATAAATAAAACTTAAGGCTATATTTTTAAAAATAATTCTGATTATAAAGCCAAACTTTGCTTCCAGACGAAAGTAAATTCCAATTGTTTCTTTCATCCCATCAAAACCCCCAGAAATCTTATAAAATTGATTTAAATGCTTGAGTGGCAAAGGACCTTCCATTAATCTGTGTTTCTTTTACAGACAAGTAAGCTCAGAAGCTTAGAACTATATTACAGGAAACTGTATTAAATGCTTCATTTATTGTAACCTAAAGTGAGACATCTAATGTCACACTTTGATTTTCGTCTTCTTAACCCTAAAATATGATGCCTATTGAAAGACTTCTGAAGAATAAAATCCAAGAGCTGTTATTTAAATATTAATCAAAGAGAATTCTTATACAGAGGGCATGAAAAAGGCTAGCAATTTTTTGAAGCTGCAAATACATCTGAATCAGGAAATATTACAAACAATAGACTGTAATTCTCATGATCTTGAAATAGCTAAGGAAGTATTACGAGAAAATACACAATTTAAATTGTAAAGTACTCCAAGAAAATAACCCTCTTTTAAGAAGATGGCTCACATTAATTGTTTTATAGCAAGATTGGAAAACATTTTCCCTAAACAAAGATGATACATTTATCAAATAGAGACCGGCACAAAAGGGAAAAGAAAACATCACCATGAAAGTATTACTTTGAAAATGAAAAGAAATTGAGCAAATAATATTAGTTTTAACTCAGTGCTGCATTACTTCGCATGTATTCAGCCAGGGACAAGCATGGTCTAATAAGACCCGGACACAAAAGAAGCACCTAATATTGTAATTGATAGCCACACCCAAACCAGTAGAAATAGTTATTGCCAAAGGAAAAAAAATTGGATATTGATTCTATTCCACAAGCTTTCAAGCGCACCCAGCTGTTAAATATATTGGATCATAAGCAAACAGAGCAAGAGATCGACTTTTTTTTGTTACAAACAATAAAAATTTAACATCTCTAGTATTACACCAGAAATCATCGAATCCCAAATTCCGTCCATTTCGACCCAACCAAAAAATACAAGAAAGTAATATAAAATCATAACAAAATTGAAGAAATTCTTGTACAGATTTTCATAGAAAAGTCCAATAAAATCTAATAGATCTGGTTAAGCAAATTTCTGTATAATTGTCATTACCCGTAAACTTTTATTATCTTCTTCCATTGGAAAAATTAGCTGGACATGCAGGTAAAAACTGCTTAAAAGAGAGCACTCCACACTGCAAACACCCCGAGAACACTCCGCACTACGATATGAACCACCTGATAATTACTTATTTATTGGCGTAATTAGACGAGGGATTCCGTCAAGTATACAATCCTAATCGTTAACATCGTAACCGTCCACATAAAATTTTAGTGTGTTTTTAATGTAATTTGATACCCGCCAAAACTGGAAGATAAGCATACAGTGTGGGCTTAGAAAATCATTCTTAAAGATTCCCGTCACAGCCGAAAAGCTTTCATAAGTTGACGCGTAATCATCTTTGACGGTGAAAAATTGCGGGCGTAGTCAGCCTCGTTGTCAGACTAAGTAAACTATGGGGACAGCGAAGATACCGGTTATATTATTTTATAATATATAATGAAGCCTGGGAGAAAAACCATGCCTATTATAATTGTTAGAGCGTTTTAAAAATAAAATAAAAATTAGCATGGCATATTACATTGTGGCATGTGCAAAATTATACCAATGAAAAATGTGAACATTTAAGCCGTTATAAGATTTTATAAGCGGAAGAGCTCGTTAGCAAATGTTCAAGTGACACGTGGATTCGTAAGTATGAGATTTTTGTTGTTCCATATAAACTTATATTCTCTTTTTAGTTGTATAATTTTTAACTTGTCCTCATTTTAATCTCTATTATTATTTAGGTATTATATTTTAAATGCATTCTTGTTGTTGTTCCATATTACTTATTGAAAAGGGGCACTTCCAAAGATACATTCAATGGGGACACTTTCAAAGATACACTGAATGTGGACATATTTAAAGATTTGTTGAATGTGAATATATTATTTTTTATTGTAAATTCTATATATGTAATTGTTGTTTAAATATTGTTGAATGTGAATATATTATTTTTTATTGTAAATTCTATATATGTAATTGTTGTTTAAATATTGTTGAATCTTAAAATAATAAATATTATTGAAAGATCTGAAAAGATATTACTATTTATCTAATTGTAAAGAACTAAATAAATAGACTTTATTACAAACTTTTAATAAATAGTTAAAAATATTTTTATTTTTATTTTAAAAAATTTTAATTTAATTATATTACATTTTAAAGAAGGATATAAAACTTGGTCTACTGATGAAGTTGAATGGCTCACAAAGAGCCCAAGATCAGAGATCAGTCTTGCTGAGTGCAAGACTCTGACATCATAAAGGATGAGTCCGGAAGTCTTTGAATCTGAACCCTCCATCAAAAAAATAAAAAATAAATTTTATATAATAAATTAAAAGTATTATTATATACACATAATTCAATAAGAAATACTGTTCACTTGTCTTGCTCTTCTCTTCTTCATAATAAAATATGTAATCTGGTTGAAATATGGAAAAATAAACTCACCCTCGTGTGTACAATAAAATAATGAATACTTAAAAATTTGCTATTTTAAGGTTAAGTCATCATAAGAAATTAGTGAAGGGACTTTTTTTTTTTTCTTCCCTTAAAATGACGGTAACGTTTTTCTGCCAGAGGCGTGTGGCAAAAGAATATTTATATTTTAACAGTATTTACAGATCACAGAATCTCAAATCTAATATATGAAAGTTTTAGGTAGCACATAACGTGGGATTCTGGAATTATTGCAGTGGCCAATGATTATATAGTTGTCGTTTTAATAAAAAAATAAACTTTGTGCGAAAACACGGGAGTTAGTGCGTGTGAATGAGTTCGCCATACTTGAAGTTGAAAGAGAGAGGTTTGAATTTGAAGTTCAGACTACGACATTTTAAAGTGGCAAGCAAGGTGACTTTGAATGGCAAAAGTATGACTCTGCCATTGTAGTCCCCGGTGTATGAAATCGTATTTTATTGCATCATCATTCAATCATCACACGTGTGCACTACGCAATCATTTAATCATCATCCTTTTCCAACACATTTTGGAAACAAGTTTAATATAGGAGTCAGATCTACCATCCTGTTAAAAATGATTTTTATTATTTATTATTTTATTATTTTTGTATGGCTGATATTGTCAATTCTCAAATTTATCATTTTTTATAATACTTTCGATTATAAAATTTATATATTCTTTTATATATTATACTAATTTTATATATAATATTTGTGCCTTTGATTTATACTATTTTTTAAAAATATATTTTCTTTCTTTTTCTTTGTATGTTTTACATTTTTTTATCTTTCTTTTATTGCTTAGTTTAATATTTTTCCTTCTCTTTAATTTTTTTAACTGGCTGCATTTTTTTTGACCTATCATTATCTTATTAACAAGTTCTCTTTTTTAGAAATTCAATAATGGACGGCTCATCTCTCATGAAAATAAATAAAATACGAGTGTGCTTAACTACTGAGTTTTAAGCTCACTCTACTTACAACCTCATTTGCAAAACTTTACCAAGCATTCAATATCACTATCTCTTTTTTCTTTTAAATTGTATACTTCTTTTTTACTTCTAGTTGTTGATCTTTATTTTTGTTTTCCAATTATAGTTTACTTTATTTTATATTCACCTATTAGGAGAGGGGATCTTGTAGTTGAGCACCCTAACTTCGCTTTTTTTTAAATCTTATATGTAAATTTCAAATCGCTCCCTTTTTTTTGACAATAGCTTACTTGGCAAGTCCCCTTCTTATAACTAAGGTTTCAAAGCCACATAATCAAATATGATGCCACATCAACATTCTTTTTGCCAAGGTGTCCAAAACAGTCCCCCAAAGAAAGGAGACCAATCATAGTGCATTAGAGACCCCCATACTTGTGCCACTCATGTGGCATCACACTATTGGTTGTTTTTTGGGAAAAAAAGACATATTTCATTCAAGTATGGGTAGTCATCATTAGCAAATACAACTTAAAAGTTGCAACTATTGGTAAAATCTTGTCAAAAATGTTGGATATTAAATCACCAAGTGTGGATATTAAGTTAACAACTCCTATCACAACTATTAGAATGTGCTCAAGTACTAGAGACTCTCCCCTATCTTCAAAACAAACATAAAAGCTAATAAAAAATATTAATAAAAAACCAAACAAAACCTGAATCTAAGATCTTTCAAAATCATTATATTTAGTAAAAATAAAATACAAGTTATTGAATCTTTTTCTATCATTAGCATTGCATTCTAATCCCTTTCAAATAGTGACCCTTAAACATCACACACTAAGGAAGAAATCAATCTTATTAAAATAAGTCAACATCACACACTAAGGAAAAAATTAATCTTGTAAAAATAAGTTAACTTTGATTATTTAACACTTTTCCTTGAAAATCTAGCTTCGCTTAATGATGTCTCAACCACTTTCGAACAATAAATAAACTTACATAGTTACGAGTAGATATGTTTGAAAACAATTATGCGCACAATGGAGTATGAATGTAAAATGTGCAAGGGATTGCTAGTGATCGTTAGACGGAACCTAAGAACCTTAGATTTAGGGGTTTCTTTTTGTCATGGACTTTTATTTGAACTTTAAATGTCAAATTTGTAGGCTGTAAGTAATGATAATCATAAAACCACGGCAGCAAACGATATTAAATCATTTCCGTTTCCCATTTGATTAAGTAACGCACACTTTCCCAACTTAACAAATGCCGTAACTTACGTCCAAAGGTATGTGTGTTCTCTCAGTCAATACAGCCCAAGTCAAATTCCCCTCTATTGGATATTCATTACGTTATCTATGCAATCACCATATTTTTATCATAATGGTTGAAATATATATATATATAATTTTTTTTATCTTAATAAAAAGCAGGATAGTAATACATCGGCTCAATTCGTTTTTTTTATTGGATTACACTAACTTTCATTCAATAAACTTTCTTTTTAAATTATAAATATTATTATTTAATTTATATAATTCTTTTTTCATAAAAAAGTAATGTTGATATTATTTATATGTTTATATAATTTATATTCCTTGTATAATATTTTGTTGTGTTATCATTTTCAGTTTTTATGTGCACAAGATTGATCTAACAATTATAAACATAATTATATTTTCTAGTATTCAATTTCAAGATACACAAGTCGTATGCTCTATATTCCTAATATCACCACATACATGTATTCACATGGTTTTTGTTATGTAGAACTATTTAATATTAGTCATTTGTATTAATCTCACACCCTCTCATATAAAAAATCATCTCATCCTAGAGACTACAAGGAACATTCATTAAAATGATATTTAGATGGAAGCACTAAAAGGAACATTTAGTTCAATGTTGTCGTATTGAACATATAAATGTTACTTATTTTAAATCCTTTAGGACCCATTTGGTTGCTGGAATGTGATTTCAGAACTAGCATCCAGAATCTTTGATTTGAGATTTTGGAAATTGAAATCTAGGTTTCAATTTTGGGAATCCGATTTGGACCTGTTTGGTTCACCAAGAATTCAATATGAGAATACACATTTGCTCCGTTTGGTTGCACATGAATTGGAGTTGGAATAAACAAGTTTTTATACAGATATTTGCCCTCTTTTCTGTGTGGGGGTTTTTACAGATGATATATATATATATATATATATATATATATATATATATATATATATATATATATATATATATATATATATATATATATATATCAGCCCTTTGTAGGTTTTTATATATATAATATCACCCCTTTGTGGGGGTTTTTACAGAACTTTCACCTGTGGCGCCCATCTCACAATCAACCCTCTATCCCTGATCCGTTCTGAAAACCCTTGCGGCAAAATACCAGACTCATCTTGTGCATTGTCCTTTCGCAAAACCCACAGAAAAGGGCTCCAGCTGTTTTCTAACCCTAGTGCAATTTCTTTGAGTTGTTGCTTCAATTTGACAGCAGTGTTGCCGAAGGAAATGTAAATCATAGAACCTGGTTAGTGTGCATCTAGCCATTGAAGACAACTCTCATCCTTTGCAAACATACTGGTGGATTTTACCCCTGTGATATATATATATATATATATATATATATATATATATATATATATATATATATATATATATAACAACAAATAGCAACTCGAGCGGGAAATGAAATGGCTTCTGGCAGATATCAAAACTCATTGGTTTCAATAAATATCGTATGCCCATTTTATAAAAAATGGAATTAAAACGGGTTTATCGCTAATTCCAACTATTTGGATGCAAAATGAAATCCACGAAATGTAGTATAAATGAGGATACAGAATCCCATTTTTATCAAATTCTAATTTGTGTTTTGCACACCCAAACAGTGGATTGGGAATTTTTTAGAATACGAAATCCTAATTCCGCCTCAAATCCACGATCCAAACGGGCCCTTACATTGTTGTAGAGCCATTGGAGGGTTGTCTATAGTTATTGGAAGGGGTGGTAGGTGGGGGGACATTCCTTAACAATTTTGGTGACCTTAGAAAGATAGTTTTAATACCTCCAATCCCTAAATTAAAGAAAATTGCAAGAATCAATCAAACTAAAGAGAAATTGCACAACTTCTAAGGTCTATATTTATGGTTTAAAGATATTTGTGTCAACAAAAGCATCCTAAATTTTCAAATTTACACCAAATTGGAACACAAACATTATATGCAATATAATGTAAAACATTGATAGAGTGGATTTGAATTTAGATTTTTGACATCAAATTCTAGAATTTTTATCAAAATTATATATCATTAAACCTTAATTGAAGTGTCGTTAACATTCTTTATATTTATACTTCTAAAATAATAACTAACATTTGATGATGATATTATCAATCATACAACTCTAATTTTTTTAATCCAAGTAAATTTATGTTTATGTATATGCATTATATTTTCTTAGCCTGCATTAGAATTAAGGAAATGAAATTTTCCTTTATAGCTTTTGGTGGACCCCTTTGTTCCTATACCATTCAATCATTTTACTTAAGGGTTAATATCTTGCTTGAGTTGGGTTTCTAAACTATATATTTTGGTTGCCTTATCATATTTCAAATCTTTCTAAGGTTTGCATGCTTCTCTAATTTTTTTAATCCAAGTCAATTTATGTTTATGTATATGCATTATATTTTCTTAGCCTACATTATAATTAAGGAAGTGAAATTTTCCTCTATAGATTTTGGTGGACCCCTTTGTTCCTATACCATTCAATCATTTTACTTAAGGGTTAATATCTTGCTTGAGTTGGGTTTCTAAACTATATATTTTGGTTGCCTTATCATATTTTAAATCTTTCTAAGGTTTGCATGCTTCTCATTACTCTTTCATTCTATACATCTCCTTTTTGAAGTTTAATCTTCAATTTTTTACTATTACATTTTCCCTCACACTATCCAACTTTTAACTATATGATTAGGATTTTATTTTCAAAATAGTCCTATATATGCAATTAATATATCTAGTTTTTGTATAGGAAAGTTAATTTATATTTAAACACCTAACATAGTTTCCCTTTATCTAATAGGAATAAGATTTAAATTAATAGTCATTTTAAGATCAACCAAGTTTACAATTAAGATTAAGATCATGATGTCCATATATATAACAAATATTTTGTAATGAGCTTGCTAATTTTGGCTAGTAAAGTAGCTAATATGATTTGCATTGTGCTCATTCATAAGTTATTTGAATTATGGATCTTACAAGTTATTAATATAAAATTTATTCATTTTCTTTGGCTATTTTGTAATGAGCTTGCTAATTTTGGCTAGTAAAGTAACTAATATGATTTGCATTGTGCTCATTCATAAGTTATTTAAATTATGGATCTTACAAGTTATTAATGTATAATTAATTCATATTCTTTGGCTAATTTTTTTAGCTCCTCCACCTTGAGTTTTCGATCAGTGCATAACCTATCATATGCATTCCTCAACTTGAAATCACATATCTCACTGATCTTGCATGTGTAGCATGATCTAACATCATGGATAATTATAACCCTAGGTGGTATGGATGATAGGGCATTGAATGCATCACCCTTTAATACTATCTCAAGATAATCTCTAAACTTTTGTGGTTTGACAACTTCATTAAGAATTAACTGGACATCACTAACCTTTGATGTCTCACCCTTCTCAACTGTACAGCTTGATGTCATTTCTTTGTTTAGCGTTTGAATAAATTGAACTCTAGTTTTTTTAGTATGAACATAACCTTTGAATCACTCCTAATTTTTTGATAGCATGTTGTAAGATCTTTTAACAAATTTCTCAACTTCACTCTTAATTCGCTCTTCTCTTCTCTACTTTAGATCTCGAATGCAAGGTGTTCAAAATGATTGACAAAATTAATTATAAGGGTCAAAAATTTAATTTTAGGGCCTCATAAATGCTTTGTACATATAGTGGATGTATGACAACTCTCTCGGTCTTCACTACAAAACTCAATAATCACTCATCATGTAGTCTTAAACTTGGCTCACATACTTACTTGGTCAATATTAGTAATCCCACTTGGCCACATTACTCATTCATTCTCTAATACTGACACTCGGTCATCTATAGTTGATCAGCTCAGTCTCCACACATTACTCGGTACAAACTTCAAATATGTCCTAATGCATCTGACAATATGTTGATTTGAACTTTTGTACTTTCAATGTTAGGAACTGATGTATGATTTAGCAATTCAAAATATAGTTCCATACATACTGAGGTGGGGCAATCACCTAATCTATTTGATTGGGTGATCACAACTTCCCCATTTGAGTTGTTGCCTTCATCATTTTTCTTCTTCCAAGTTTGATTCATCTAATTTCTCACTTCTTCAGCATTGACCTTTGTCTTTTCATTATTTTCTTCATTATTGTATATTGGTGCTCGGTTCATGCAATCTCTACTTAGGTGATCAAACTTTTAACAGTTGAAACATATTGGACCAAAATTCCTCTAGTTTCCATAGTTTCCACAAAATTGAAAATTGCCCCAAGTATTGTAATCCCAATTTATAGTGTTACCTTGCCTAGTTATGTTTCCATGACCTTTAGATGTCAAATTGCTCTTTGCATTAGATCTACAATCTTGTGCCTTGTGACTATACTTCTAGCATTTATGACAATGACCTTCAAATCTAGATGTAGCTTGTGTCTTATTTATCTTTGATCTACATTCTTGTGCTTGATGCCCATGCTTGTTACAATTGAAGCAATTTCCATTGAATTTAGGCTTAGGATTTTACTTAGTTTAGCTCCTGCGAATTTTTTGTATGTGGCCTAGTTTTCCACAATGGTAGTATGCGAGCTTCTTGCTCTTAGCATTCCTTTGTTCTCCATGCTTTGAACATTCTCCTTGCTTGGCAGATGATATGAACTCGATATAGCCTAATCTAGTAGTGTCACAAGGTCTTCTTTGTGCTTTCAACTATTCATCAAGTTGTCTCATACTCTCACTTGATCTATTAATTCTTTCAATGATCTCCCTTTCAGCTCTCAATTCATATTTAAATTGATTATTCTTAGATCTCATATTTGCAATCTCTTCCACCTTCCTATTAATCTCATGATTGACACTTCATAACTAATTAACCATGCCAAATTAATTGTCATTTAGCCTTTATACATCATTAATCCTCTCTTCAAGACATGTAGTCATCTATCTTTTATCTTCTTCAACTATTACGTTGTTTTTCTTAGCCATTTTCGTTTGTTCAGTAACTTCACATAGCCTTACTGATTGTATTTAATGTTCTCTTTTATGCGCTCTCACTTCTTCATTTGGAATGTTTTTCTTCTCTAATAGATCTACTATTGTTGCTAGTTTCACTAGATCTTCCTTCATCACATAGGTCCTCAATGCTTTCTTCCTTGTATTGTTTGTTATTTTTTCTAAATTGTCATCTCCTTCCTTCTATTCAAGGATTTATTCAATTCCTCCTTTGCAACCTTGACATGTTCATATGCAAGCTGCAAATAAAGCTTTTGATTCTTAATCACCTTCCCCAATTTGTAAGCTTCTATCTCCAAGATCTTTGACTCTCAAGTGTTTAGACTTCTTCCTTAGAGAACTTTGATCTAATAATGTTACCAAATTTTAGTCCTCCCCTTTTCAACTTCTAGCTTGATCATTTTTCATTGCATATATGTTTGAGTCCTTGTCTACGTATCCCCTAGATGGCTCTCTTCTCATCAAACACCCCCAAGGCTTGTCTTTTGGGTCTTTTTGGGTTTTCCATGCTCTGCTTCCCCCAAAACCTCTATGCATGATTCTTTCTTTTTCCTTGCATCAAGGTCTTAGGTGATCTAGGCTTGGGTGGGTTTCTATCTAAGAATCTTCCCAATGAGAAGGAAGCCTATTTTTACTCTGCAATTATCTCCTATAGCTAGCACAGTGTTCCTTTCATATTCTAGTTTGTGTTGTTGAATCCCCATTGTTGGTGCACTCTGTCAAGTAGCATCTCGAAGAGCAAGGTGTTTTGACATCTTCGGGTGCATTTAACGGTTGGTTCATGATGAGAGAATCAAAAGAACAAGGATCCATAGCCATGGAACTCTAACAGTACCAATCTAAAGTTAGAATTTGTTTTCATGTAGAGAAATAAGATTTCATCAATCTGAGTGCTTCCCCTTTGGAAGCGAACATCTTCAAATTCATTTCCAAAGCCATGTTGGGAAGAAGAAAATAATAGCCAGCCAAATCAATAAAATACTTCTATCCTCATAAAACATATGCCTTGATGGTACCTTCCATCTAAAAGGAAAGTATGTAACTTCTATTCTAGAAGATATAAAAATGTGAAAATACTAAATCTGGATGCAAGGTCACTCTTTGGAAATATCGCAAAGTTGTTCCCAATGGAATAGTTTGTGAAGTGCGAGCCTAACTAAAGGAGCTAACTAAAGGAGATAATAGTCCAATCCTTTGAAGTGGAAAATTAATTTTGTGGTTTCTTAAAGGAATGAGCTGAAATACACAGGAAAGCTTTGTGCAAAACGGAAAGTGATAGGGTAGCAAAGGCGCTGAAGAAGTATTGCTTGTGATGCTATCCCAAATCAAAGGAAAATGCAAGCTTATGAAAATGTAAGTTTATGCTTCCTTCCTCAGACATAAAGAATTGTGGTGCAAACCCTTGCTTCAAATTCTAAAGTAAAAAGGGTAGTTTCCATTAAGCCAAAATCAACTGATTTGGTAAGGGAATAATTTTGCTACTATAGGATATTTAAGTGAATGTTATGTTCAACAAATTTATGAATCATGATCTATGGGTAGAAGATAAATGTTTTAGAGAACCATTAAACTATTTAGTTTATTGCAAATCCAACCATTATGAACACTAGTTGTGAGTTATTTCATTCGTTGTTGCACAAACATTCAATTTGTTGAGTCTATATGATCAGATTTTCCTCAAATAGAGTTATGCATGTCATAATGGCTATTTTATCAAAGCAATGTGTATCCTTTGTGAAAGTAGACGTTGATGAAATCAAAACAAGGTGTGATCACTTGATGGGATTGGAGAGTGAGTTAAATAACTATTTTGACATTTCCTTCAAATTTTATGACTTAGGTGATCTGCATAGAAGACTCAATACCCAGCCTATCCATCTAATCACTCAAAAAATGAAAGAGAGTGGATTAGTTGAGGCTATTAGATTTCCCATGGTTGTACAAGTACCATAATTGATAAAAGAATGTATCGAAAGACATAATCCAGAGATAAAGCAAATACTGCTACCTAATCAATCTATTCTTCTTTATGTAAACAAAGAATTGGTACAATCTACATTCAACATCCTAGTAAAGGAAGAGTACTATGATATCAATTTTTCTTCCACTGCATCAATGTTTAATGAGAAGAAGACTCTGAGGAGAGAGGACATGCAAAGAAC
This sequence comes from Cupressus sempervirens, assembly GCA_028749045.1. Taxonomy (NCBI): domain Eukaryota; kingdom Viridiplantae; phylum Streptophyta; class Pinopsida; order Cupressales; family Cupressaceae; genus Cupressus; species Cupressus sempervirens. Next base: position 683,701,295 of record CM053790.1, read on the forward strand.
TTGATTTTTGACACCCCATTCCAAGTAGAGTAAGATGCCAAGGACTCTTTTTAGAACCAATTTAAAGAGGGAAATTGTGGATATATTTGCATTGTTTCTTAAGATGGAAAGGAAAAGAGGAGATTCTAGACTTCATTGGACATCACTTCTTCTTGGGCCAGTTCATTTGTGCTAAAGGATTGTAAATTGACTGGGCTTAAATTATATGTGAAGAGCTTGCCTCCTGGCTTAATTTGACAAAGGCATTCATGCAATTCTTTATGTCTTCATATTTGATATATGCCTTAGCCATGCATCATCTTTGGCCTAGTATTCCTAGTATTGAAGACTACGATGAGAACACCAAGGTGTATGCATTCTACCCTCATCTACAATTGTAAAGGAGTTTCAAGGCATATGTAAAGGTAAATGATGCCTTCAAAATGAGGTTGTTCCAGGAATTGCAAGGGTTCCCTGAGCAAAGATTCTCACCAGAGGCCATATCAGTGGTCAACCAATTTGGATGTTGTTTCATCCAATTTCCATCTTTCTCCTACCTAAGAATTGGTGTATTTGATGGCTTTCCAAAAAGGCTCCTAGATACCCTAAAGATAAGGTAGTTTTGGTTGAATTGTGTAGGCAAAAATTAGAGGTGAATACCTTATGCTCTAATGTGAAGAAGATAGTCGAGATCCCTTTTCCAATAGTGGTAGGACCCTATTCTTTTGCCTCAAGATCTGATGTCCAAAATTTAGTTAAAGCCTTTGAGAGAAAGATTAAATTGATTGATTATGAGGTAATAAGACCCCAATATGACCCTATTGACTTTGTGAAAGATCATCTAAAGCTAGGGTACAGTCATAGGCATGTTTTAGATATTGAAGACTATTGGGCAAGGTGTTATAATGAATACTAAACCAGAGAAAGGTATTGGTCCATATTAAAAATAGATGAAATTAAGTTGTATAATGACATTGTTGATGTTAGTGATCTTGCAAATGATGGCTCCTACATCCATCCCTCAACTTATGAGCAAATTAAGGACACTCCTATAGTGTCAACTCCACCTGAAGGTCCTATTATCGACACAATGGAAGTCCTGATGTGTGGTATCATCAAGAGGACATACAAATGGGTAGAGTGGACTAGAGGTATGAAGAAGAGAACTCAAACTTCAAATTATATTGGTGGAGTAGCTTCTAGTATAGCTCAATCTACTTATGCTACATTAACATCAGTCATACTAGCATAATATATTGGTGGAGGAGGAGACCAACCTACTGAAAAGAATGTTTAAATTACTCCAAGTTGTGGAGGAGGATCTCTGCTAGATACAGGAAAGGTTGGGGATGAAGAGAAAGATAAGGAAAAAGAAAAGGAGAAGGAGAAATCAGTAGCCAAGACCTTCTCCCCTATGCCAATCATCAACCTTGATGGTGACAATAATCCTCTAGATGGCCAAGAGCAATAGGCATCTCAACAAGGTGATACTATAGCCCTCTTTATTACTAAAGTAACTTCTTTCCTTGTGTCCAGCCAAAGCAAGATAACCCCTCTAATTGCAAGGAAGTTATTTGATCCTACAACTTTACAGTTAACACTCAATATCCTTTCAACTGAGTCTTGGTTGGAAGAGACTATTGATTGGAAGAAAAGAAGACATGAGGAAGTTTCTCCATCTAAGGACCTCATTGTGTAAGCAACTTTAGCTGAACCAACATCAAAGAAGGCAAAGAAGAAAAAAACTATAGTAGCATTGGCCATGGATTCCTCTATTGGGCATATGCTAGTGGAGATTGCAAAACCTCAGAAGGAGGGGAAGTTTCACGAGATAACTACTAATGATTTTCATATCAAAATGGTTGATATATGCATTCCAGTGTACAAATCTATTGTCAACATCTGGAAATCAACAAATGAGAAGATTGAGAATAGATTGGAAGAATTCAGATAAGAAAAAGAGGTACTCAAATCCTCAAATATGAAATTAATGAATTACATTAGAGATGCACTTTAATATACCTCTACAAGTACATTTAACCCAAGTTTAGTGGAGAGCATGGTTTTTCTACTTAAGCTATAGTAGGAGAGGCAGTTTAGTCAAATTGGTGATGTCTAGATTAATGAACTGAAAGCCCAAGGTCCCCGTCTCATTGAGAACCTTGGAAATATGCTTGTAGACATTGATAGATTGACAAAAGAAATGTCAAGCCACTAGAATTTAATGCACAAAGCATCATAGAGCCTAATAGAGAAATTGGCCATATTGTAAGAGGTGATTAACATGAAAACTAATTTTGTTATGACCCACAAGATATTCAAAACAAGCCAAGAACCATTTCTTCATTGGAAGCAATCGTTGGAATTCAAAAGTGAGAGCTTAGTTAAGTCTAAGAATGAGCTAAAGGATGTCTATGATTTAGTGAAGAAAGTAATGGACAAGTTATTTGAATATTTAAAGGTTTTGCACACTGAATCATTCATTACCAGTAATGGCCAGTTGGTAGACATTGAACAGATGAAGACTAAGTTCCTGACATTTATTGAAGAGACTATCGATCCATCAAATTTTGAGGTGGCAAAGATTCTAGAACTCTCAGTAGTGGATTGTGTTTTAAAGTGTGTAGCAGAGAAGCTCCAATCAAAGATCTCCAGTGTTGAAGAATTGATAGAAATGCATGACTATTGGATAATTAGAGCTGACAATATTCTCATTCCAAGTGTCCTTGAGTTGAATAGTGTAAGTGATGCAACGAAGCCATATTGAGAAAAGGTCATAACTCCAAAGAAAAATTGATGCTTTGACAAAGGATTATACTCTCCCTACAGAAATATGACAAGTGCCATCGCTTCTCTCTCTCTTACTTTATGATATTGTATCCATATTTGACATTCTCCTTATAGGCTAAATTTTTGTAATGGAGGACTAACGAGTCAATCCTATCATTAGGATCATTCAATGATGCTCTATTGAGTAATCATTAAATGTAACTAGCTCGTTCTAAACGGGACTATACATGTAAATTTTTGAGAAGTAAATAAGATCAACAAAATTTGGATTTGGGAAAACCCCTATAGTTGGGACTACTATGTGAGTTTTGGTGTCCATGTTTTAATTTTTTCGTTCATGTTAGTCTAGTGTTAGTTCTTGTGTGATGCTTGAAATGAATATGGTCTTGATGAAAACTATGGGATTGCAAATAATCTAGGTTTTGTTTCTCTCTATTCAATGGATGTGAGATTTATTCCCCTCATTTTCAATATTACCTCATTTTCTTTGTTCTATACAAGTTAGTGCATGTGCGTTTTCATTATTGTGTGATAAATTCTAGATTTGGTTGATGCAAGCTACATAGTAGGAAACATATAGTTGTTGTGAAGTCTTAGTGTCTTGGGCAATTTGAGTATTGCTTAGTTAGCCAAACATCATCTCCCTATACAATATGCATTGTTAGTTAATCATGCACTGTTGCATTTTACATTTAGTAGATTAGATAGGTTGCATTTAGGTGTTAAAAGAACTTAAAAGTGACTTATGTCTTCATAGCTGTGGAACTCTATGAGTCATTATCCAAAATTCACTTGGATTGTTTTAAGCTTTTTGAAAATATGGTCATACCTCTTCTACTCTCTAGTTAAGAGCATACCCCTAAATCTTTCTGATCTACTAAATACATTATTCATTGCAAATCTTTGCATATAATGGAGTTGTACCTTTCCAATTCAGGGGTCCTTGATAGAACAACTACACTCACCCATTATGTTGTTAACAACTTTGTCTTTCATCACATTAGGCATAATAAGAGTCAGGGCATAAACCAAATCAAGGAAGACAATCTGTTAACCAACAATAATTGGTGATTCTACAGGGGAGATTTTCAGAATCTCTAAATTTTAGCTTTCCCAGTATTGAAAGTTACATGAAAGATAAACTCATATGCATGTTTCTCATTGCATAAAGTATTCTCAGTAAGTCAGACTGTGGCTTCACTAGAACAATTCTAAACTGGGCACTCACACATTTGTTGAGCCCTATCTTTGACCTATGAGGAAAAATGGTACTACCTCATGAAGGCCAAATTCTAGTAATTTAGCCCAACCTTGGTTTCCAAGATGAACAAGAAGACATAATTAACCAGTTGAATATACTTGCTTGGAGAAGCAAAAAATCCATAAATGAACAAGAGGAAACCAACATTGAGTACTAGGAAGGTGTGCTTCAATAGAGAAGGTTGAGACAAGCCTAAAGGTACTGATATGTAAACAAGTTAGTTCACCCTGGATCCCAAGTATACGAGCAGTGTTCATGATCGAGGTCAAATTGATCCAGTATTTGAAGAGCTTAGGAAACTTGATTTTCTCATAGTAGAAGACCTCATGAGAAGAGGAAGAGCCTTATCAAGGGAACTAGTGTTTCAAGGTATTTGTGGGGCTTTGTTTCCACCATCCCATCCTGCTTCCTGGAGACATAGTCAATCCTCTTCCCCTCCTATTTTCCAAACACAAACTCCATCATTTTTTAATGCTCTCACCTTACATAGAGTTGTAGCCCCAATTTCTATTACCTTCCAGCTAGTTCCAATTATTCTTCCTGCATCAATGGCTATACACTGGGGTAATGCTATTGGTCTTCTACACTTTGTTGCTAACAATGATTTACCAAGAGCCTCCCAAAATAATTTTCCCAAGTTCAATGGTGATGGAAAGGTTTTTGTAGATGAACATATTGCTACTTTCTTTGCATCTTGTAGTGTTGTCTCTCCTCAACATGAAGACATAGTTGTGCAGATGTTTGTTGAAACACTAGTTGAAAATGTGGCTAAGTGGTTCCAACATCTTCTTGTTGGATGTATAACAACTTGGGATGACATGAAAAATTGGCTTGAAGCCCACTATAAAAGTACAAAAGATGAGAATACATTATTTTCTTAGCTCACTTAGATTAAGAAGGAGCCAAGTATTCCCATGAGAGGTTTTATTGCAAGGTTCAACAAATTGGTTAACTAAATTCCCACTACAAGTAGGCCAAGTGTGGATAACCAAAATATGTTATTTATTAGTTCTATGCCTCCATATATTAGTTTCCAAATCAAAAGAGTGCATGTGGAAAATCTCCAAGCTACTCAGACTCTAGCCATAGTAGAAGATAATTTGATAGCAGCTGGGAAATGGAAGAGAGACATCCAGAGTGGAGCTTTCACAAGTACTACTACTATCCCTACCAACAATAAAAAATAAATGCTTCAAAATTTTTCAAATGCAATGATTCTCATGAAAAGGAAAATGGGTAAGCCAACCTCTTCATTTCAGCAGCTCTATCAAGATATACCCAAAAAGCAACATAAAAGAAAGGCATTACAATTACCAAATACTCATCAAAAGGCTTTCCATTAAGGAATCTCACAAGAAATAGAGCATGTGCATATTCCACTTAAGAGAAGATCATGATGGCGACTCTTGCCCTTAAATGAATGGATACAAGCAGATGAATACAAGCAACAAGCTAAAAGTGGAATATTTGGAAAGTGAAGATGGTTCTATTCTTGGAAACTTTGGAATATTTTATTTAGAATATGAATTATATTTGGATAGAGGGAGGTAACTATTTTCCACCTTGGATGGAGTACAACTAATCATATCCACAAGAAGCTAGAAGAACAAAGCTTCGACAAATTCCTATTTGGAACATTGCTCCTTCTACTTGACTAGCTATGGCTAGTACTTCTACCCCTTCTACCTCAAAGAAAGAACTATCAAAATCAAATTCAAGTCGTAATCCCGATTCTTCATTTGATATTATTCAGTATTGTAAAGATGCTCATATCCAAGTCTCTCCTCTAGAATAATCAAAGTCTAATCCTGTTGAATTGAAAAAGTAGTTGACTATTGCAGAGGTGAGGCTAGTAACAAAGCTCACCAAAATATCAATGTTGCTATTAATTATAAGATGAGAACTTGTATGTTCTCCTCCTAATGAAGAACCAATCCTACTTTTTTTATTCAATGAAGAAGAATCCTCAACCCTAGCTACATCCCTTGGCTAGAAACCTGACCCCTTCTATGTGTCATTATATGTCAACGGTCACAAGCTAAGTAATTGCATAATTGACTTGGGTGCTTTAGATAATGTCATGCCTTCTACCATTTCTTGTGCCTTAGGCTTAACCTTAACCAAAACCTATGGGCATTGTTATTATATGGATGCAAAATAGGTTCCCCTAGTAGGTCAAGTTAAAGATGCCCAAGTAGCCTTAGCTACAAATCCAACAAAAAGAATGAATTTCACTATCCTAGTGGATGATATCCCTACTAGTTATGGCATGCTACTAAGTAGAAGCTCTTGTAGGGACATGGGAGGAAAAATCAAATTAGCCTTGTCTCATTCTATTATTTTTGTTGGCGACAAAAAGATCAAGCTTGAACTTGAAGAAAAAGCCAAATTTACTATGATAAAATCTAATGATCCCAGGGCTCAAGTTTTGTATCAAGAAATGGAATATGGGAATTATATGGTGTTCACCAATTTTAGTACTCTTCAAGAGGAATCAAATCCTCTTGATGATCAAGGAGTTTGGACCTTAGAATTTGATGGAAGCTATGCGACTGCTAGATTAGGAGTAGGTGTGGTGCTCATTTCCCTAGAAGGAGAATTGACAAAACTAGCATACAAGATGCAATTCAATAACACACAAAAAGAAGAATATGAAGCTCTGCTCTTAGGCATTATTGTTGCAAAGGAAAGGGGAGTGAAGATTCTAAAAGCCTAAGGTGATGTAGAACTAGTAGTGAAGCAATTCTGAGGTCAATACACTGTGAGAAACCCAAGACTGAGGAATTATAGGAATAGAGTCTGGGATAAGATAGAAGATCTTAATGCTTTTTCTATACAAGTTTTTCCAAGGGAACAAAATGTAAGGGTTGATACATTAGTTGCCTCTTCATCCCTTATGTTACCGTACCTAGAATTCAAAGATAAAGAATACAAGGTTGAAGTCCTCTTTAGGCCTAATGTGCTTGATAATACTGAATTATGGCATGTTTTTAACAATGATAAGAAAATCTAGTGCTTTCTAGAAGGAACCAAGCCCTTCACTGACCTATACTTTGAAGGGAGTGTCAACCCCTGACAAGATTTCTCTCTTGACAATAAGAAAGGCTTGGAGCTAGGTGTTGAGCAATTGAAAGGTAAAAAAATGCCTAGACACCTAATCTCTATAGGAAGGTTGTTCAATAGACATGATGCATATATTAGGAGACAAAGAGGTAGGAAATGTGGAAGCTCATATGATTATGAGGGGCTAAATGTAGGCACTGAACTCAAGAGTAAAATGATCAACATTGGTAGTTGTTGTTCAACCAAAGAAAGAATCAGAGCTAAATCACTACTTTCTGAAAATCAAAATGTTTTTGCATGGGGTTATGAAGACCTGAAAACCTTTAGGGGTGATGAATTTAAGAATAAAATCCACCTTAAGCCAAATGCAATTCCTTTTAGGCAAAAGCAATGCAACTACAACCCAATGATTTCAGTTGATGTCTTTAGAGAAATTCATAAAATGTTAGAAGCTAAGATTATCTACCCAATACACCATTCGACATGGATATCTAATGTTGTCCCTATTAGAAAGAAAAGTGGGGAGATACAAATATATGTTGATTTTAGAAATATAAATCAAGCATCTTTGAAAGAAGATTACACTCTCTCAAACATGGATAATTTGCTGTAGACGATGGTAGGTTCTGAAATAATGTCTATGTTAAATTGTTTCTCTGACTTCAATTAGGTTGAAGTACACCCAGACAATCAGTTTAAAATAACTTTCACCATTCCTTGGGGAAATTTCTCTAACAACATATTTCCCTTTAGGCTAATTAATGATAGAGCCACCTTTCAAAGAGCCATGAATTCATCCTTTGTGGATTTAAAGGACAAAATCATTGTTGTCTACCTAGATGACTTGACAATTTTCTCTAAAAGAAGAGAAGATCATTTGAGAGATTTGGAGAAGATATTGAAAAGATATAGGGAACATGGAATCTCCCCCAACCATATGAAATCAATCTTCTGTATGATAGGCTCACATAGTATCTCAAAAAGGCATCAGAATTGAGTACCCTGACCATGTGAAAGCTATACAACAACTCAACCTACCAACAAGCAAAACCAAAGTTAAATCAATCTTTGGTCGAGTAAATTTCTTAAGGAATTTTGTTCCTGACTTTATTGAAATTGCAAAATGCATAATAGACATGATGAAGGGCAGTCAAAATTTTAAGTGGAGTGACTCTGGAAGAAAGGTCTTTGATGAGATTAAAACTTCTATAGCTCATGCTCTTGTCCTAGTTCATCTAGATTATATCAAAGGGTTAATTTTATATTGCTATGCATCAACCCATACATTGTTTGCCATAATCAAACAAGAAAACAAGGAAGGCATCCAAGCACCTATTTCTTTTATGAGAACCCCTCTCCAGGAACATGAATTGAGGTACTCCCAAATGGAGAAACATGCCTATGTTGTAGTCAGAGCCCTTAAGAACTTTAGATTCTATGTTTTGCATTCAAATTTAATTGTTTATGTTCTTGATTTAACAATCAAAAGTATCTTAACTTAGCAAGAAATAGGATGTAATTCAAAAGGAGCCTAGGTAGCCAAATTCCAAGAGTATGACATTGAGCTAAAACCTACAAAGTTGGTCCATGGAAATAATTTTTGCAAAACAATTAAGAAAATCAAGAGGTAAGTGAAGAGGAACAAGTCTCAAGAGTCCTAATGGTAAGCTTGTAGGACCCTTGGTTTTCAAATATTGCTTATTTCATTACTTATGGGGAATGCTCCAATGGACTGACTTATAAGTAGAGGAGAGATCTTAGGATCAATTCTACTAAGTATGTCATTTATGATGATCAATTGTACAAAAGGGTGATTGATGGCATATTCCTTAGATGTGTAGACAAGCCCCAATAGGAGAAACTAAATAATTCCATAATGAAGATAGTGGTGGGCATTAATCTTCTATAGTCACAACATATAAAATTTTGAGGCAATGTTATTACTGGCCAAGTATGTTTAAAGATACCTACAAATGAGTAACCCTTTCACATCACACACTATTAAAATCCCTAATCCTAACCTCTTTTATACAAGTTATTTTTTTTCTTTAAGGTTATAATTAATTACAACATGTCAACCCAAAATTCCTAACAAAATAGGGCAGAATTATGAAGTATGTACAATACTTCCCTGATCAGTCACCACAGACTAACACCTTTCCAATTTAGGGGTCCATGATAGAACACCTACACTAACCTATTATGTTGCTAACAACTGTGTCTTTCACCACATCAGGCATATTAAGAATCAAGGCATAAACCAAATCAAGGAAGACAAAATGTTAACCAACATATAATAATTGTTCTAAATCTAATAGGGAAAGTAAGATTATGGGGTGGGAAGTGGGGTGAATTAGGATCTATAAAACTTCTACTACTTCAAACATGAGTCACATTCATACTTAATTCACCACACACATCTCTAACTTAATCTTAACACATATCTTCATATAACATCATGTAATATAAGATTTAATATCTAATAACATGAATAAAACATATAAGAAATAATCAACACATGACACTAGATATAGTAACACAAAAACCCTCCAAGTTGAAGATAAAACTGTGGTGGGGATGACACCCACAAAATCTTAACTACTATAGGAATAAAGTGTTCCTATTAGGGCTACAAATTTTGATCACTTATAATGATCTATCCTGTGAGAGGTCTTCCCTACTAAGAGCTTACAAGAATGTTAAGTCCACCTTGATTAAAGTATTTTACATCACAATAAAATGAGTAGTTTGTTAGGAGATTTACACAAGTCTTGTTAGGAGCACTATGTTAAGAGATTCACCTGATCCACTAGTTAAAATGTAATTAGTACCATGATCCTTTGGTCTACACTAAATTGTTGATGACAGATCTTCTCTTTCCAATATACAATAACCTCAATGTCATAGATATACTTTTTCTCCTCTCTACACTACTCGGTTGCCTTAGTCCCTAAACCTCTAGTTCACCTTCAACTATGCAATCCTCTCTCTTACAACTTCAAAAACTACAACAACCTAAAATTAGGTCTAAAACTCTCCTTAGATAACCATCTAATGAAGCTTCTAGATCTTGATCAACAATTAGGATTCATTCCTTTTGACATTTGACCTTTCCATTTTTATGATTGGCTAATCCCATAACATAGAGATTAATGATCCACAATTACATGCGTAATTACCTCCATAGTTGACTCCTCGATCATATAAACATACGTCTAACTTGGAAAAATGGTATACCTATGAGTTTGTGCCATTCCAAACTCAAATACAATTTTTTTTAATTAATCATTTTATATAGCTTTTGGAAATTGGCTCTACTTGTTCTAACTTGTTGTCCCTTGGAAAGAATTTGACCCAACTATAAATAATTTTACCTTCTGATTTCTCATCACATGTTACCTCCTAATCACTCGATAACTACTAGAATTCTTGGTGATGCTTGTGCACTCATAAACTATATTTACCTCAGCACCAATTGAACTTCTTCACTTCTCTTTTTAAGAGGGGCCCTATATGATGACTTGGTCATAGTGATCACCAAACAACATTGCCGAGTAAATGAGTAAGTATAGAAGAATGACAAGAATCAACAACATAATGTTCTTTTACTATATGGTAAGGATATTCATGTGAAACTTGAACATGCACACACGTGTGTGTACATGTTTATATGTATGTCTGTAAATATATCTTAAACTTCCTATTTTATCTTTTCTCTCCCATATTATGTTTACACAAATTATTCTTTCAACATTCTTATTTGATGCATTTCCATATGCTCATTTTATCTTCTACACTTGTATAAACTATTAGAGTAATGAGGTATTGTCTTATTAATTAGATCAAAATATTATTAAGTCACTTATTATCTCTATTTTACCTAAGATAAAATTTAGGCATATAATAATAAATCCTTTTATTAATTATTATAATGCAACCTAGCTTAGTTACATTTTAGGGTTTTGATCTCCTTTTATAAGGAATGATCTCTCTTTGTAATTTATAAACATTCATTCATTCAATACAATTACAATTAATATTTTGCACATCAAGAATGTCTCATCTCCTATGGATATTTGAATTCAAGCCTCCACAAATTTGCTTCTCTCTTTCTATGGCAGATGTTTGCATTCAAGCGATCCTTGGGACCTATGGGTCGATATTTCCTCAACTTTTACATGACATTGGAGCTCTAGAATTTAATGCCCTTGTTCTCTTCATGAGCGTTTTGGCCTTGATTTTCAGATCTATATTTTTCTGTAGAGTATTTTGTATTGGATTTGGGGGCCATCATTTACGGTCACTTTGAGGCCAAAAAAACTTCTCCCTTGATCTTAGAGAGCCCCAAAAACCCCCATTTCTATATAAAATTTGTCCATTTTGGACAACATTGTACTCTATGACAAATAATTTAGCCCAACATTGGACAACCCTAGGCACACTCTGAGGTGGCTCTATCTTTTTCCTCTGCATGTGTGTCACCCGTGTGGTCAAGGGGTTTGACATGGACTTCTACACGCAACTCCAACCAAGCATGACCCCTATGCGGTTTGGCAGTTACAATTTGGAGGTTTTTTTTTTAAGGCAATTTCAAGCATCTTTGTCAGTTTATGATATTTTATAGTGGTTTCACATTTTTTGGGTAATTTTTTGGTCTCTCACAGTAGTTTAGAAATTATTTTGGTAGTTTCCAACTTTTTTTGGTGGTACCTCTAACTTGTGCTTCGATACTTTCAACAAAGATTCTGAAGATTATTTTTCTATGGTGGTTTTGACATTTTTCATGCAATAATTATTTGACATTTTTTTAAGCAGTTTCTTGAGGAAACTTGTGTTTTTTGACCTTGCATGATTTTTTTCACCACTTGTTATTAAGGAAACTTGATTTTTTTTTTCGATGCCAACCCATTTCCCAATGAGGTTGATTTATTTTTGGCAAGCTGTTCCCAACACATAAACCTTTTTTGGCAAGCTAGATGTATTTTTTGGCATGCAATTTTTTCTAGTTTTTTTTTGCATTGATGACCATTTGAACATCAAATTTGGGTTTTTCATTTGCTAACATCAACACTAGATCAACATTTCTTCTTTCCCTTCTGGCTCTATTTGGACCTACCTTCAATTTTTTTCTCATATCTCGGGCACACACTCTTCATTTTTCATGAGTTCAAGATATCGCTAGAAAGTTGGTTCTAAGCCCACCATAATTGTATAAGTATTTTTGAATTTTTATACTTTTTTGATTGCATTATTCATTTTCAAAGTTAGGATTTCTATTTTGCACTCTAGAAGACATATCTTGAGCATATGATCTCTTCTTTGGGAAAAGATTATATAATTGGAAACCTTGTTACACGATTTTTCTAGTGATGCTTTTTTTTTATAGAATTTTCTCCAAATATATTCGATTTTATTTTTTGTCATTTTGAACTCTGGTGGATGTCTTGGTTGTTTCACATCTAGGGATCATTTTTATTAAATGGGATGACTTATCTTGGGTTGTACTTCCTATTTTACCAGCCTTATGTTCCTTATGATCTTTGTTGACTTCTTTTGTAGCTTTTTTTGTAAATGCATTGAGATAAAGTGTCACTCTATTACGTTTTAGGATCTTACACATCTTTGTTTTTTGTTGTAACCGCACTACATTATAGTGTCATGGGGGATTTTATGTTGGCCATTTTACCATCTTCCTTTGTCAAGTGAATGTTCCTTCCATGACATTAGCCTCATGATGCACCAATTACACCTGCCTTTATAGGTGTTTGTACTTCTTCTGCACTCTCGATGTTCCTAGTTCTTTATTTTGCAAGATTTTATGCATTTAGATTCTATGTAATTTTCTTACCTCTCAACATTATAGGGGAGTTATGTTGGTTCTAATTCTTTCTTGGTTCGATAGAGTGAGCTATGTATTCATTATTTTTTCTATATACTAGGTGGATGTAGTGGCTAGGTGCCTATGCATTTTGGTGTGAGATGGATCATTTACCATATGTAAACTCTTTCATTCCTATTTTTTGAGGCCATAAAGATATCTTTCATCTTTAATTGATAAAATACTAGGTGGATGTAGTGGCTAGGTGCCTATGCATTTTGGTGTGAGGTGGATCATTTACCATCTGTACACTATTTCATTCTTATTTTTGGAGGCCATAAAGATATCTTTCATCTTTAATTGATAAAATCTTCAAACTTAGTCTTCTATACTTGATCATGTTCTATTCAGTGGAGGTTCTTCATATCAATAGTTTGATAGTGTTTATAGTTTCATGCTTTAGTGGTGTTCTTCATGATCATCCATTTGTTCCTATTTTCTGGGACAATCTCTAGTTTGGATGCTTATGCAGTCCTTCACTAGTCTTTCAAAATTATTTCCATCTCTTCTTGGAGTAGCATTTTTCCCATGTGGTTTTCTCCATTTCTCCACATTATAAAGATTTGGTTGTGATTGGGTACCTCATCATGCCTTGTTGCCAGGACCCAAGTTTTCTTTTAGTAGTAGTTTCTAGGCTTTTAGCTACTCCTTAAGTTTATCTTAAGAGGGGGGTGTTAGAGTAACAAGGTTTTTTCTTATTAATTAAATCACTTTGATTTAATTATTAATTCACTTATTATCTCAATTTTACTTAAGCTAAACTCTAGTTATATAATAATTAATTCTTTTATTAAGTATTATAAGGCAACCTAGGTTAGTTACCTATTAAGGTTTTGATTTTCTTTTATAAGGATTTATTTCTCTTTTTAATTTACAAACATTCATTCATTCAATAAAATTGAATTGTATCTTTTACACATCAAGAATATCTCATCTTCTATGGATATTCAAATTCAAGCCTCCATAAATTTCTTCTCTCTTTCTATGATAGTTGTTTGCATGCAAGTGATTATTGGGTTGAGCTTCCTCAACTTCAATATAGACAACTAAAATAATCCATACCAACTAAATTTGACTTTACATCTATCTTAGTCATTGATAAATAAATAATTGTTATCTATTTAAATTAATTCACCATTTACTTCATCTCTTACCTTTAATTAAATAATTTAAATTTATTTAATTATGTTGATATTATGTAGCTTTAGTCGGATGAATTATATATATATATATATACATATATACATATATGTATATATACATATATACATATATGTATATATACATATATACATATATGTATATATACATATATACATATATGTATATATACATATATACATATATGTATATATACATATATACATATATGTATATATACATATATACATATATGTATATATACATATATACATATATGTATATATACATATATACATATATGTATATATACATATATACATATATGTATATATACATATATACATATATGTATATATGTATATATATACATATATGTATATATGTATATGTATATATATGTATATGTATATGTATATATGTATATGTATATATATATGTATGTACATACATACATACATACATACATACATACATACATACATACATATATATATATATATATATATATATATATATATATATATATATATATATATATATATTCCCTGTCTTTCTCTCTTGCATCTTGATGATGGATCATGTAGTATGATCCAAAACATTGATGCTAAAAATTACTGCACAATCAAGCCCATAAACTATAATGCATTGATATAGATTGTACAAATCTAATAACATTGAAATCATTTATGGTTGTTAAGGGTTGAATCTTGATTAGAGATTGGGCATAAAGAGGTACCTTTTCATATCATTTATAATGCAAATCCAACCCCAAGGAAAGACATCAAAATCGATATATGCTTTGCCCTTTGGAGTTAGGTGACTACAAATATTAGATTCATTTACAAATCATTATTCAATATTTATCTATATTGAATTGTCATATAATACACATTTGCAACAATCCTACTTCATTAACAAATTAATTTTGACTTTAACTCTCAAATCATCCATTTTAATTGATTCATTATTCTTAAAAGAGTTAATTAATTATGACTACATAATCCTCTTTTCTATTTCCTCCAATAAATTAATCAACACCACCCTGAAATCCTTTTCTATTTAATTTTAGCAATCTAATCCATTTACACATATAAGATATAAACTCAACATCATCTAAGTAATGTCTCTACCCCTTATGCTAATACATGTACCTACTCACTCCACTACATGTGTGAGCATGATCTCTCACACATGTGTAGCCACCTTATTTCTTCCACTTGTCCTTCTATAACTAGCATATTTCTTACACATGTTACGTGCTCACACATATGTAAGCATGTGCCTATCTCTTACTTCTATGATTCTTTTTATTAGTATGATTATCTAACACAAACCTCGTCAAAATGATAAGATGCATTGACTATCCATTTAATTTTATTCAATTATAGTTATCGATCAAATTTATGTCCTACCCCTACATTTCTATTAACCAAAATAAATATGACATTGTTTCCTTCATCTAAAGACACACCATTCTCATTTCAAATAATATTTCTCTTTTGAATTCTAAAATCTATTATAACATTCAAGTATTACATTGGTTGGTTTGTAATACATAGTTCAAAATGTTATTCAATCATCATTTGATGAGAAAATAAAGTGGAGCATTAGGTGTGATGAACATTGAGAAACTCAATTAGAGGAATAAGGTAAACAAATGAAACAAATTTCATTATCTCATCTTTATTTGAATGCATCTTCCTTATTTCCTATGATTTCATTTCCCTTAGTTTCCCCTATGATGTCTCTTTTATGTACTTTGCATTGTGCAGATCATTATTCTTTCTTTGTCTTGTATTATTCACTTATTATATTACCTTTTTCATATTGACTTGTTATATCATGATGATTGTGTTGTTTTTCTTATGCTTTAAATAATTTTACACATATGTCATGGAATCCCTTTCTTATGAAATTTACCATACTTAGACCACCCACCTATGCTTTCTTCTGTGAACAACAATTATTTTCTATGGTCCTACATTACTATACCTTGCTTTTATAATATATATTAATATTGAATTTTATTATCTATAACATTATCTTTCTTAGGATTACATGGACAAAAATTATAATTACATACAAAATATAACCAATGTTAGAACAATATAATGCACACATAAGAGAACACAAGACACAAATATTTGATGTGGTTCACCCAATCCCTAGGCTACATCCACCAAGCAACGAGTTTAATATTTTTACTATCTAATGACTAAAACTTGATTAAAATATGCAATCCCTTGCGACTCCATGTCACCACAAGAAACTACTAGATCTCATCATACATAATAAAATCTCCAAAACTAAGACATTTTATATAATCTTTTTGTCACTTACAAAATTAGGGCTAGAATAATTCATCCAATAGGAAAATAGTTGCCGCCACCTTTTAGATTAATAAAGTCATTTGAGGTTTTGAGGACCCTGCCCCTAGAAATGCTTTGTGAGGGTGGCCCCCCTTGAACCCACACTATATTATGATAGGGAACGTAGCTGGTGCTTTGCCCCAAGATCTCACAAGGGGTGCTACCCTTGACCCCATCTTGGGGGTGTTGCCCTCGAACTCTCGTAGAAAAAATTGGGTGAAACCACGCCGAATGAAGTAGGGAAAAAATTAACCTTTGAGTTTGATTAGGCTCCACATAACAACATCTCCCATCATTATGAGACATTGTGTGCATTCCTCCTTTTACATTGTGTTAGCTACATTGAACTATATTACAACCTTAGTGTTACCTAAACATCAAGGGCATTGTGTCCTTCCCATATCCTTTGAGATCCTTTTAAATTATATTCTTAAATTGAGGGAATATTGCTTCCTCATCATTTCTAATTATATTTCCTCAAATACTCTTCTAGAACCACCTCTTTTGAGTGGGACCATCTTTCCTTGCCTAATATTTTTCTATGTGCTTGTTTCTTGTTCTTGAACATTATGAATGCCAAACCCTTTTACATTAGGGGCATCAAACCTTCTTTTCTTGAACCTTGATAGTACATTATATATCCACATTACCACTTTAGGGACTTGACACATTATCTTGACTAATATGCACACATGTTCTTAGATTTCACATTGAATATATATATATATATATATATATATATATATATATATATATATATATATATATATATATATATATATATATATATATATATATATATATATATATATATATATATATATATATATATATATGCACATATCCTTCTAGTGTTCCATATACCTATCAAAGGTTCTTAGCTATTAGGACTATATCATCATTTTAAAGTTTCCTATATAAGGGAAAACATTATGAGAGAAATCCTATAATCTAGCATGTCCTACTTCTTAGCCAATCTAAGATCAACATTTTGAATTTTTTTAAAACATTTATTACTTATAAAAACTAAATTATTAATACTTTAAAGATGATGCAAACTTTTTTTTTTTGACATTTCATTTGTAATTCCAAATGCATATTAAAATAATATTTTATTTATAAAATTTAATGTACATTTAAATAAATTATAATTATTATTAATGGTACTTTTACAAGTGATTTATATTTTATAGAAAATACCCTTTATAATTAACAATATTTTTAATAATGTTTACTCCATGACAAATGACCCTCCATACAAAACAAAATAAAATTATAAATTATTAAACATATATTAATAACATCAATATCTATTATACACATTTGTCTTGTGTGCTAGAAAATGTGACCTGTTGAGAGCATGGGTTAACAAACAAACATTAGTTTAAAACCTTGAAAATGCATCAAACATTCATCAAAATGAAAGGAAGAAACATTAACTAATGCTTGCTTGGTTTTTGCAACCCTAAGAAGCTAACAAACCCAATCTTCTAGCCACCTCTACAGCTCAACAAAGGCACCCATAAGAGGCCTTGTTGGTGTGTTAAGATGGGGGTATGTTTGGTGTACTCTCCCAAACACAACAATAAATGAATCTCTTGAGTGTGTGAGTGCAAGTGTGAATGAAAATGCACTAAGATCCTAAGCTATGTGGGATGAAGAACACTTCAAGAAATGGCCATGGAGAAAGCCAATCTTGAAAGCATTCAATAATGAAGATGATATGCAATAAAGGAAACTAACTAAGAATGTAAGCTATGGAATGGAAATGAAAATGCATGAAGAAAACTAAATGAACAATGCAAGATGTAAACTAAATCAGCTACCAAATGATTAATATGATCCTAAAAATCTCTATGAAAATCAAACTACAATGCAAACTCTTAGCATGAGAACTCAAAACTCAAAATGGCATGGTAACAATGCAAAAATGGGAGATGCAAATGCTTGAGACAAGCCCTCTATTTATAAGCTTGAGGGAGGGCTTGGTGAGGTGGCATCCATGTAGATGCCACATAAGATGACATGCAAGCCATGCAAATGGTCAACAATTCAAAGTTTGCTCACACATGTGTGAGCAAACTTGAGCAGAAGAGTGGGAGACAAGAGTGTGTAGGCGTGCCATCTCACACATGTGTGAGCACACTCTTAGGCTAATGAGGGGGATTAGGGAGAATATTAGGAATGATTAAGTGAGATTAGAGAAGAAGTAGGCTTAAGAGGATGACAATGATGGTTATAGGCTAGGCTCTAGGTTAGGCTTAAGATTAAATTATATGAAATTTAATTTAATCATAGGTTTAGAAGAATTAATAGGATGTGAGGAATTTAAATAAATAAAATTTATTTAAAAAGAGGAATATGGAGGATCATGTGTTAAATTAATTTAACACATTAAGGCTAGGAGTATTTAAATTAAATTTAAATACCTAGGAGAATAAACTCATTTAATTAATTAGTTTAATTAAATAAGTAGATGAATGTGAGAAATATAATTAATTACAATGTCATGAGCAATATTAAAACTAATTAATATAGTTTTTAGGGACGATTTTAAGTGTCTACATGTCTATCATTATTTTTTTAATATATTTTATTATTAATTTCTAATGTGAGATTAGCTATAATTTAGACATGGTTTTAAATTTCTACAACACATACCTTTTTCAATATATGCCAAATGAGTAAGAATATGATTAATAATATATTGTGACTTCATATTGTTATTATCTTGAAGGTAGTAATAAGAGTATCATGGCACAATTTTGATAAAGATTTATTTTATGTTTAATTATTATTTTTAAAAATTATTATAATAAACTTCATATAGATATAAACTATGACACAATATTTTCTTTAGGGCTTCAGGACATTACTAATATTAATATAGTGTAAGTTTTAAAGTTCATAATATTATATTGGTGTAGATTATTATTCTATTTTTATAGATAACATACTTGCATGGTAGAGTCTTATAAATCACTTCTTCATTATTTTTTCTACATAAATTCATAAAACAAAATGAAATTTTTTAACTCATCAATAAACTTTTCAACTATCAACCTTTTTAAAATATATTAATAAAATAATAAAATAAATTAGTAATAATATGATTAATATACACTGGTATAATATTGTCTTCAAGACACTACTAATATTAATTTATTGTAAGATTTAAAATTCACAACATTATATTAGTTTAGATTATTATCCTTTTTTTTTTATAATAAGATACATTTAAAACTATTGTGTTGAACTCTATGACAAACATACTTCTTAGCATATTTTGAATCATGATAGAATCTCATAAATCACAATTTCATAATTTTACCTACATAAACTCATACAACAAAATGACATATTTAAGTAGCAATAATTTTTTCATAAGTATTATAGTTGTCAACTTTTAAATATATTAATAAAATAATAATATTTAATAAAATAATAAATTTGTAAGAGTATGATTGATATAGACTACTAAAATATTATATTTACAACACTACTAGTATTTTAATTTATTGCAAGCTTTAAACTTCACATCATTATATTGGTTTATTTTAATATCTTTTTTTTTTTGTATAATAGGATTAAATCCAAAATTATTTCGTGCTAACTCAATAACTAACATACTTCTCAACATATTTTAAAGCATGGTAGAATCTCATATATTACAATTTCATAATTTACAAAATGACATATTTAAGTCCCCTAAAAACTTCTTAAAATGTTGTAGCTTACTGAATATTGTGGTCATTAACATTTTTTGTATATTAATAGGTATTGTGTCAATGTTAACTTTTATCTTTTTAATTTAAATTTGACAATCATCTACACATTAACTTTGATCTTTTTAAGTTAAATTTAAGAATATAATTTAAAAAATAATTTAATAAACAACATATAAAATATTTATTAAAATTATAATATTTGAAAATATATAAATTAAAATAAAAAAATAAAAAGAATATAAATAATTATAGATGTAATAAATTAAATTTTTATCAATTTCTTTAGATAAACTTATTTAAAATATCCCTATTAATTTTATTATTTATTTAAAGATTCTAACATATGAAATAAAACCCTCTCTTAGCGGGCAACAGCTATCCAGGTAGCCGAATCAACTGCCCGGATGGCCCAGCACTGCATGGAAAGCCGGGCCAATTCCTACCCTGTGCGGATGGCCGTGCAGATGCCCTGCCATGCCTTGACAAGCCTGGGATGAGTACATGGAGTTTGGGGAAGTGGGAGGAAAGTTTATGTTGGGGAAAGTTCACGTTAGGGCACCTTGAGAATCACATCGACTAGACCTTGCAAGGAATTAAAGGAGGCATGTGGCCCCATTTTGTTAGGGAATTCACATGGGAATGAGTGGGAAGAGTTTTAAGGGGATAGCAAGGTAGTGGTTAGATTTGTAGGTTAGTAAGGAATGTGTTAGCTAGTGATGAGCTAGTAATAAAAATTTTGTTGTTTAGGAGATATCAAGTTCTTTTAGTGATTAGTTATAAGTATATGAATACTTTGACCTCCACTATGTTAAGTAAGTGTTAATTAATGGAAATAGGTGTTTAGTAATAATGTTATTATTTGTTCTTAATATATATAATTATACTAAATACTATAGATTGTCTTGATTTTGTTTGCAAATAGGCTTGACAACGAGTTATAATCTATACATTTAGTGTACATGAATATAGTCTTATTATAAAATTCAAGATTATCCTTCCATTACCAAACTAATAGAAAGTTGTTCAAATTCAAAATAAACTTGTAAGTCGGTTATTATGATTGAGTGTGAATGAAGTTGTAAACACTTGGTGTAGTTGGAATTAAGGTAAAATGGTAGTAGCAAGCAGGTTAAGAGATAAAATTGGGTTGTAGGTTAGATAGGTTAATTAAGCTTGGTATGAGATATTTAGAGCTATTATTTCATGTAGATTCATACATGGATTAGTAAGTTTTGTGGATTAGTAGTTGCTAGTAAGATTAAGGTAAGAAAGGTTAGTGGGGAATATATATATTTTAAAGTCAAAAGGATAGATAAATTATGAAGGATAGCAACAATGAACTTTAGTTTTTATGCATTTTTGAGTCATGTCATGTTCCTTTTATTTTAGGACATTGGTACAATTGAATAATTAATAAATAAATACATAATTAATTGAAAAAGCATCAAATAAATAAATAATAATTAATCTTGATTATAATCAAATAGATAATCAATAGTACCTAATCAGTGACGCATTTTGTTGATTGAGATTACTAGGATTTATTTAATAAATATAAAATAACAAATTCATATATAGGTATTAATGGGTGGATAAGTAATAATTAAATTAGTCGGTGACTAGATAATGCTCTATAGTTAGAATATAACCTTATTAATCGAAGGTATAAACTGAGACTCATAGTTAAGAGTAACTGTTTAGTTGATGATAGAATCGTAACTCTCAATTGGATCTTTACATATTACTATATTATCTCATTAAATCATAACTATATGACTTCTTGTTAAGGATTGGTAAATAGTAATTTATTTCAGAATTGGGATAGTGAATAAATGATAAACAATTGGAAATACCTAGTTGTAAAACATCTTCACCCAAGTAACTTTGGAACCATTGTAACAACATCGATGTTGAAATGGTGTTTCCCTATTGTATCCGTATTGTCTCACCTCAAGGATAGGACGCGAATCAATGTTGATAACATCACCTAGCTCTTTTGTCATAACGCAGATTGACAGTTAATGGTAGGGGATAATTTGGCAACACCGTGGAAAAGCTGAAGAACATGACCTCAATAGAAAACAAACTTCATTGCGTCAACTAACTTTTCCATCTCCAAACTCATTGGCCAATTAGTAAAATCTCAACTCCCTTGAGGAAATATAATTGGTTATCCAGACAACTCACCGCTCAATGGAATGTTTAGAACAAGTATAGATCTATACGTAGAAGCTATAGTACACCCAAAATAATAATAATAATAATAAAATTTTGTTTAAGAATTGGTGGATGATAATACATTTGTAGTAGTTTGGAAAATAGATAATTAATGATTAATACTACATATTTAATAAAGAATAATCATTATGGCATAATTAACATACATATAAATCGATGTATTAAGTATCCAATAAAATTAAACTAGTATCCAATATAATTATTTTAGAAAAGTGGTGTTTCGATAACTCTTACTATTTTTTATGATATTTTTTTAATAACTTATTAATACCATTTTATAGAGTTCAAAGTCAATAATATTATCATATTGATTTTATAGTGTTTTAATTAGATATAGTATATTGTAATTAAAAAATTCTAGAAGCACGTATATTAACACTTGAAAAGATGTTGATCTTGAGAAAGAAAAAATATTAAATCATATCAAAAAAATTTAAAAATTATATGACATTTTAGAGGAGAGAGTCTTCTTCAAGAATGTATAATTTTTCTTTTGGTTAGAATAGATTTGTTTTGAAAAATGTTGTGGGAGATGAAAACTATCGATTTCAGGTGACTTGAAATCTGAATCACTATAAAAGAGAAAATTGTTAGGAATAAGGTGTCTCAACCTTGGATAATTCCAATTCTTATTATTTATTTTGTAAATGTATTTTTTGCAAATAATGTAATTAAGTGTGAGTGTACATGTCTAGTTGGCATGTTGATGTGTCACTCCACTTGCATGTGTCAGCATCTTGAATTGTGTGTACGTAGATCATGACTGAAATGGTTATGACGGATTCCTACGATGCATAAGAGCTATCTTTGGAAGATATGATGATGGGTGAAGACATGAAGACATATGGCAATTGATCATTGAGTATTGTACACTCAAGTCTCCATCTAGCACGTGGAAATTTTCTCTGGGTTCCTACTTTTTCAAAGAATGGTAAAACCCTAATATGGTTCTTCTTTGGAAATTTTCCTAAAATGGAAAGCGCATGATATAAGCGACTTTAGGGTTGCAGATAGTAGAAAGTGAAAAGTGTATTGTTGGTAGTATTTTTTTGTGATTGGATTTGTCTTTGGTGTCTTAAAAGAAGTTGCATTGCAAGTGTGTTGTAACCTTTGTGTTGAAGATAATACATTGTGTAGGTTTTGGAGGGGTGGGGTTGTTTTACCGAAAGGTTTTTCCCCACTGGCATATCTTTGTGTTTGTGTTTTCTTTCTCAATCTATTTTTTGTATTCATGGTTGACTGCAATATTGTTGTTTACATAATATCAAATTTGAAATTGAAAGGATTTAACTAGAATTTGCACAATACTTTCCTTAAGGGATTAGTGTAGGAATTTGTTTCAACAGCTCAGTTTCCTTACAAAAATATAGGTCTAAAGCCAATTTCTATTTTTTATTGTTCTAGCTAAATGTGTTATCTATAATATAGTCTAAGATCAAAGGGAAATAAGTTTATTTCCATATAGTTTTGTGGTGGGCACTAGACCCCTAATTTTTAGCAGCTAAAAACTTGTCTTTAGAAATTAGGAAAATATATAAATTGTTATTCCAAATAATTATCAAAAATTATAATCCTAGACTTCATCCATTCCTACACATTTCATTAATTTACTTCATTTTCAATGTCATGCCCAAAATTATAAGGCAAAACACAATTTTTTTCTTCTTCTTATAAATATTACATTACTTACAAGTTCACATAAAGGATAATCCTTAATTAACTTTATTATCTCAAATCAGAAGTTTTGGGTACGCCATAGTTATGAAAGTGTAAGCTATTGTGACCAATGACCTATAGAAGGAAACGGAGCATATCAGGTGAACATTTGCCCTAACATTTATAATGCCAACCCTAGGTACTTTGTTTACTCAAATACAAATTATAAAATATGCTCAATAGTTAATGTCTATCTTGCCTAATTTAACTTGGAACTACTCTCTAGGAAATCTTAAGAAACATATACTTGTTACTGGTTGTCATTGAGTGCCATACAATATATTTATGCACATCTTATAGATCACTAACAACTTAATCAAGTTACTTCAAAACCTTTAATGAAACTTGCTTAATACATCAATTTATATGTATGTTAATTATGCCATAATGATTATTCTTTATTAAATATGTAGTATTAATCATTAATTATTTATTTTCCAAACTACTACAAATGTATTATAATCCATGAATTCTTAAACAAAATTTTATTATTATTATTATTATTTTGGGTGCACTATAGCTTCTACATCTCAAGGTGCCTTGACATGAACTTTCTCCAACATAAAATTTACTCCCACTTTCCCAAAATCCATGTACTCATCCTAGGCTTGTCAGGGCATGGCAGGGCATCCGCACGGCCATCCGGCCTAGCTTTCCACGCGGTCCTAGGGCATCCGGGTAGTAGATTCGGCTACCTAGATAGCCGTTGCCATTAGTGTGGCAGCTAATCATACTCAAATTCACACTGTTAGTGTGGCAGCTAATCATATTCATAATTTTTCATTAATGGACACATTTGACATTTTGATCTTGCTGGATGGAAGAAAGTATGCACATCAATCAATGTAGGGCATGACAAAGGTCCATAGCCCAGAGAGATGAAGTATTTTACACACATTTTTGTTGTCTACATTTCTGCCATATGTCATTCTAAGATGTATGCAGGTAGATTACACTTTTCAACTCAGTGTGTACTGAGCCCCCTTTTTGTGTTGTGTTGCATTTATGTATGTTTTTAGGTGCAGGTGCATCAATTTTTTTAGCGAGTAGCTAAGGATGACTATTGAAGTTACTTCTTAAAACATCATTTAAGGTCCCTATGTTGGAAATTAGTGATTAAGAAATATGTTGTACTTCATTATTGTACTAAACTCTATATGTATTAATATATTAATGGAAACATATTTGGATGATATCATCTTTCATTTTGAGGTTTTCAGATTGAGAGTGATTCAATCTATGTATTTGTACTTGTAATAAGTTGATTTAATAAAAAAAAATTGTTACGTTTATGGTTCTTGTTCTTTTTTTCAAATCTATCAGTTTATGCTTAGTGTAGCATTACATTTGGTATCAGAGCCACGGTTAGAATAACTAGGACTCTTGGGTTATAGGGTTTAACCCGTTATTGATGCGTATTAATAGTTATTCATTTTAGGTAGCTATCATGCCTCCCATCACTAGAGGAACTTGAGGACGCGGCATTCCTGTGGATAATCTTGCTGGCAGAGGTAGAGGCAGGGGTAGGGGCCGTGGTAGAGGTCCTAGGCACCAAAATTTTGCTAGGGATGATCAGTTTGATCAGATTGTTGGGGTTGGAAACAACCAGGATAACTAGGCAGGCCAAGCTATGGTACTTCATAGGATACTGGAACGTCTTGATAATATTGAGGCTAATAACCAGATTCCTGGTGGGGGAGTGAATGCTAGGAGACCTCTTGTGCAGGTTCCTGTAGAGGAAGATCCAGTGGCAAGAGCTTAGCTCAAGGATCTTTCCAAGATGAAAGGGTCGTTATTTTATGGTATAGAACAGGGTACAGCGACAGAAGCTTGGCTATTGAATATTGAGCGATGCTTTGTTTTACATTGTTACTTGAGTAACGTGAAGGTAAGATGGATAGTTATGCATTTGAGGGGATTTGGTTCCTTGTGGTGGGATTAGGAGTTGGAAAAGCTAGGCATTGATATTTCTCTAGTTACTTGGGAGGTCTTTGTAGAGTGATTCAAGGAGAGGTATATGTCTAAATATTGGTGACAGGCCTGTGTAGAGGAGTTCTTTCAAATTATGCAGTCTGGCTCTACAATGGAAGCTTATGAACATAGGTTCTACGAGCTTAAGAAGTTTTCTGGGTGAGCTGAAAATGATAAGGCCATGATACAACACTTCATCAAAGGACTTATGCCCAAGATTGGGGAGGAAGTGAGAACTTTTCGACCTTTAACTATGCAAGAAGCTTCGGAGAGAGCAAAGCTGATTGAGATGAAGTCTGGATATCATGGGGCTTCATAAAAAACCAACATGAATCCACCTACTCCAGATATTAGTAAGAGTCAAAAGCCTCTGCAGAGTAGTGCGAAATCAGGATTTTCAGGCGGGAAATTCAAGAAGAAGAAGTTTGATAAGGACTCCAAGGGTTCAAAACAGCCTAGACCATCTCAACCACCTCAGAGTATGTAGAGTAATAAGCCATCTCCTAATCCTTCTGGTTAGAACATGGGATTTAGGAAATATGTTGAGTGTTTTCATTGTGGACCGATAGGTCATTACCAGTCTCAATGCCCTAATTGGGATAAGATGAAGGTTGGACCTAAGCCAGCTAGGTCTGAAGTGACAATTAGTGATTTTGCCAGGAAACACCATATTTTTGCAACCCTAGATCAGAAGCAGATCGAACACCAGAACACAGTTATTGAAGCTCGGGGTAATACTCAAGTTATGAAAGTATCTATTTTATTTGACTCTAGAGCTACAAACTCATTTATTTCTTCTACTTTAGTTGCAAATAGTGGAATTCTTGTGGTTAGGGCAAGGAACATATGGCAAGTGGAGTTAGCATTAGGATCCAAGGTGAACGTTGATATTGTTGCTCTTGACTGGAAGATTCATATGAAATCTTTCACTACTTCAGTAAACCTTAGGGTTATACCTTTAGGATCGTATGACATAGTTTTGGGAATGGATTGGTTAGAACAACATCAAGCCGTTATGGATTGAAAGGATAAGTCAATCAATTACATTGATGATTTTGGATCAGCTAGGGTTATTGCTGGTATTAGAAGACCCATCTCTTTGCAGACAATTTCTGCCAAGCAATTGGCAAGGTGTACTCGGAAAGGCTATAGTTTGTTTGCCATTTCGGTAAATGATGTAGAAGATTCTTTTGTTAAAGGTTCTTCTCTCGACCATCCAATCTTGCAGAGGTTTTCGGATATTTTTGTTGAGGAGATTCCTAGAATACCTCCAAGAAGAGAAATTGATTTTCGAATCGATTTGGTGCCAGGAACGGAACCAATTTCCAAGACTCCATACAGAATGACAACTCAAGAGCTAGTTGAACTTAAATTCCAGTTGGAGGAGCTTTTGGAGAAAGGTTTAATTCATCCTAGTGTTTCACCATGGGGTGCTCCAGTGATCTTTGTCAAAAAGAAAGACAATTCCTTAAGAATTTGTATCGATTATAGACAATTAAACAAGGTCACTATTAAGAACAAGTATCCTTTGCCTAGAATTGATGACTTGTTTGAACAAGTCAAGGGTGCCCAAGCCTTTTCGAAGATTGATATGAAATTCGGGCTATTGTTGATTGGCCAGCACCTACGAATGTGTCAAAGGTTCGAAGCTTCATGGGCTTAGCAAGCTATTACCACAAATTTGTGTCAAATTTCTCCAGAATAACACATCCTATCACATCTCTTCAGAGAAAAGGGAAGAAGTTTGTGTGGACAGATGAGTGCGAGGTAGCATTTCAAAAACTTAAGGAATGTTTGACCAGTGCACCAATTCTGGCAGTCCCTGATTCAACTAAGGAGTTTGTGGTTTGCATTGATGCATCCTTGGATGGCATAGGGGCACTGTTGATGCAAGAGGGACGTGTTATCACTTATGAGTCTAGAAAGCTAAAGAGTCATGAGGTGAATTACCCTACTAATGATCTCGAACTTGTTGCATTTATGTATGCTTTGATCAAGTGGCGGCATTTTCTTCTAGGTCAATGATTTGAGCTACATTCTTATCATTGAAGCCTTCAGTATCTTTTCACACAACTAGACCTCAACACTAGGAAATGAAGATGGATGGAGTTCCTGTTTGAATACGACTTCAAGATTAAGTATGTGCAAGGGAAGGAGAACGTGGTTGCTGATGCACTTAGCAGAAGGTGACATGAATTATCCTCTTTAATTCTTATAGTGGATCTTAAGGATAAGATTTTACAAAACCTTTTCGCAGATCATTGGTTTCGGGATGTTAAGGCTGTTATGGATAGTGGCAGCGTCTTGGAAGGATGTTTTGAGGGCTATTCAGTAAATCCTGAAGGTTTACTATTGTATAGAGGGAATGTGTACATTCTTGTGTTGGGTGATTTGAGAAATCTGATTATGTTTGAGGCCCACAAAGCACCATATTCAGCTCATCCAGGTGTCAAGAAAATGCATGCTGACCTTAAGCAGCATTATTATTGGCCTGGAATGAAGAGAGACATAGTAGATTTTGTGGCTCGTTGTTTGGAATGTCAGTGGGTAAAGGCTGAACATCAGCACCCTGCGAGATTATTGCAACCACATAGTATTTCAGAATGGAAATGGGATACCATTTCGATAGTTTTTATTACTGGATTTCCTATGATAGCTTGTAGGCATGACGCTATTATGGTGGTAGTGGACTGATTTTTTAAGTTTGCTCACTTTATTCCTGTTAGATCATCCTATAATGCAGCAATAGTTGCCAAGATTTATATGGAACAGATAGTCAAGTTACCCGAAATTCCTAAAAAGATTATTTCTGATAGGGATCCAGTGTTTACTTCTTCTCTTTGGAAATCCATGCAGCGAGAGTTAGGTACTCAGCTAAATTTTAGTTCAGCTTATCACCTAGAGACAGATGGACAAACTGAACGTGTCAACTAGATTTTGGAAGACATGCTTAGGATGTACGTAATGGATAGACAGAATAAATGGGAGGAGTATCTACATTTGGTAGAATTTTCTTATAACAATGGATATCATAGTTCCATAGGTATGGCACCATTTCAAGAATTGTATGGTAGACCTTGTAGGACACCTCTTAGTTGGGATAATTTGGAAGACATGACTCTTTTAGGACCTGATATGTTGCAAGATTTGGAGCAGCAGGTTAAGAGGATCAGAGAGCACCTTATTACTGCTCAAGATAGACAGAAGAAATACACTGATAAGCATAGAATTGACCATCAATTCTTGGTTTGTGATAAAGTGTTTCTTTGGGTAAGACCACGTAAGAGTCCAATTCGTTATGGAAAGGGATCCAAGTTAGCACCACGATTTGTAGGTTCGTTTGAAATTTTGGAACAGATTGGACCTGTTGCCTACAAACTTGCCTTGTCACCGAGTCTTTCATGCATTCATAATGTTTTTCATGTTTCAGTTTTGCGTAAGTATATACCTGATATTGCTCACATGCTTGACTAAAAAAATTTGCAGATTTTGGATGGTCAAATCATGCTAGAACCAGTGCAGATCATGCAAAGCAGAACTATGAGTTTAAGAGGAAGAGAAATAAGGCAGGTAAAGGTCCTATGGGATCCCAATGATGAATTATCTGCTACCTGGGAGGACACTGAAAAGATGAGAGCAACTTATCCGCACTTGTTTGCTGACTTTTAGGAGAAAGTCAAAGCCTAGTGGGGGAGGGTGTCATGCCTGCCCACTACTTCAGTTTTACTACATTTTAAGACTTTGTGGTTATAAGTTCTTTTGGGATGATTATGTTTCTATTTCTGTAGAACTTGGATTTATTAATGTCTTTGAGACATGTGACTGTTGCTGGATAAAACCTTTCTGCTTCAGAATTACTCTATTTTAAGCTTTGATAGAGACATTTATGAATCTGACAAACTTATGATGTATTTAGAATTAATGTTTGATGTTTCTAGTTTTAAATGATATTGTTGTATATTGTCTTCAGGTAGAATATGACTGAAAAACAATACTGAATTTTTTTTAAAAAAATTAAGCTCAGATTTTATGGTTATCGCTTTCATATTTTGTTGAATATCAGCATATTGTTTATGATTATCATGTTTTATATTTGGTGTAATAGTATTAATGATAATATGCCGTATAGTGGATAATTGCAGAACTTAGGTATTATTTAATTTTGATTTATTCATTGGTCTGTGTTGAGATTAATTTAATAATGATTTTTAAGTTATGAGTTCTTGTTTTAGGTATTTTCCTAAACCTCTTTTGGCATATATATATATATATATATATATATATATATATATATATATATATATATATATATATATATATATATATATGCATGTTGTTATGTTAAAGGATCTATATATACACATTAAGTTTATGTTTTAAATCAATTGCTAATTTAAAATGGGGTTAAAAAACCCGCGATGGTTATTATGGATGTGTTTAATATATCATATTTGGAAAAACAAAGTTTTATTAACCTAAAACCCTAAAGGGTTTTGCATACATTATGCTTAAGGTAATATGTTCATTGTTGTTTTTAAACATGGCCAATATTGTGGCGGTGGCTATGAGATGGCCGTATGCACGACATTCTGAGATATGCAGGTTTATTCATTTCATCTTTATGTGGCTTTTATTGCATTAAAGGCCTTGGTCGGCCAGTTTGGTGTGAATGACATTTTTGCTGTGCATAGCAAGAAATTGAGCCATTTTCCTCTGTTTTGATTTACACTTGTTTGTTGTTGCTAGAGTTTCGGCAATATGAGGGGTTTCAGTTGGAAGGAAATTCCTGCATATGAAATCGAGCAAAGGGAAAAATCATTGGGAGTTATATTGCAGTTGGACATTTGGATTCTATTGCTATCCTTCATTGTGGAGATTGTGATCAGTTTGGGGCTTTGGAGTCAAGTTGTATTTCAGACCTTTGAGTTGAGCATTTTTCCATCTACTGAGTTTTTGAGGTGGGTGGGGGGGGGGATCTCTTAAACCCTATCTTAATTCTGTTGTGTATGGAATTGTAGTTTATGAATGTTAAAATTTGGTTTGTATGAAGATTTATATCAATACCCAAGTGTGGGCGTATGCAGAGTTCGACAATGAAGTTGTCGAGTTCTGCATATTTCCATACTCGGATGTGGGTATTTGAAAACATAGTTTGCAGTAGAGAGTTGGTTTCATGTTGTGGAAATGTGTAATGTTATGAGGTTGCAGCTTCCATAGAGCCGAGTTCAGGGTGTTTAAGTTTTCTATATGTGTATTAGTTGATATATGGTTAACATCGACATCAAACTTTAAAGTATATGCAAAGCATGGGAAATTCATTGTTAAGTTTTGTTTGTATTTAGAATTGGGTGTGAGGATGTTGGAATTTACAGATTATTGTGTTGCGCCTAGATGTGTTCTGTATTGTGGTGATGTAATTATATTGTGGGTGTTGGCTTCAGTAAAATCCGAACCCAATGAGAACGATATTTCATGGCTTTTATGGCATTTGAGTTAGTTGAAACCTAAAACGTAGTCTAACTGTCAAACAACTACATTAATTTGAGAATAGACATTTGATCAAATAGTTGTCAAAAATAGTTAGCATGAAACTCGAATTAAGTTGTATTGGCAGTTGTCAGCGTAGTGTTATTGCGAGTTCGTTATGACTGTCAACAGTCGATGCCATGGAAATATTTTGTGTTCGAACTACGTATCATTAGTATTAAGAGATCATATGAAAATTTAAAATTTAGTAATTTGCTGTTAGTAATATCAGTTGTGACATTTTGTCAAATAGTTATGTGGAAACTTGAAACAAGTAGTAACATCTCTGCGAAAGCATAGTTACTTATTATCATATGGAAATTTGTAAAAGGGTTCAAGTTATATTAGCTAATGTTTAATTATTAAACACGTGATCCGGTTTCATTTCAAACTGTATGATAGCTGTAAATAAGATAGTTGATGATTACTTCTTTGGCAAAATAGACATTTAGTTAAATAGTTTGTTTACAATCTTAATTCATAGTTAGATTTCTTTTTGTTAACTTAGGTCTATCATAGTTAATGACAAACTGAATTGTACCAGTGGAATAGCTGAGGTTCTGTGTGAACAGATACTTTGATTTGAATTTACATTTTGAGTTTTGTTCGTTGTCAAGACTGTAGATATCTTATGCGTTTAAATAAGTAGAACTTAAAATTTGGAGTTTGGTATTAAGATAAATGACTGTTTAGCATTAATAATCCAGTTTTATTTGTTTGAAAACATTTTTTTAAAATTAAACAGTGGTTCAAATGAATGCTGTGAGAAACTATTATAAGGTGCAGTATGCCATATTTTATTAATGAATTTGGGTTGGCAGGGGTTGTAATAAATACCATTATATACTGTGGTGAATGGGATTGAGATATCAATCATGGGAAATCATTTGAATGTGAATGTGAATTATTTTTATAATGATGTTTTTTCTTTCCATTATTGAATTGGAGATTGTTCTTAATGAAAAGATGGATTAATGATATATGTTTGATAAGAATTTCATATTGAACAAGAATATCATAAGCATTTTGATTTGTATCTTGGTCATTTCGAAGTTATGTATAGATGGTTTGGTTAGCAGGAAATTAATGTATAGTATGAAGATTCTGTAAGTATCGTTGAGCTGAGATAATAGTTCAATTATATTTGCGTGATCTTGATATTATAGGTTTTATTTCTGATGTTAAAATTATTTATATTTACCTTTGAACTTGGCAGAATAAGATGTGTTACAAATGGATTAAAGGATGTAGTATCATGTTGTATACTGATGTTAGATCTGTTGCATGTACATTCTTTTGTAAATTTGTTTGATGTGTATTTTAAGAATAACTGTGATGAACATATATCGGGGTGGCTGAATTTGGTTTATCCTATTCAATTAATTAATTCAGCGATAACCTTAAAATGAATGGGGTGGGTTAATTACATATAAGAAATAATTGGCCTTACCTATGACTTATACCTATATGGTTATGTACGAAGAACAAGGCATATCTCTATTATGTCATTGACAAGTATAATAGAGAATACCATTATGTGCTGACTATGAGCATACCATACATGGATGCAGAATCTTAGTGCCATAACGATGACACCTCAGTATATATATGATTCATTTATGGGTTATTCTTAGTGCGAGTTTAATTTTGCATTGATAAGTAAATGTTTACTTCTTGCATATTAATTTTGGAACTGCACTATGTTAAGTGGATCAGATATCTGCATTATGGTTATGTATATGTCATTCTAACATGTATGCAGGTAGATTACGCTTTTCAACTCAGTGTGTACTGAACCCCCTTTTTGTGTTGTGTTGCATTTCTGTATGTTTTCAGGTGCATCAAGTTAATTAGCGAGTAACTAAGGATGAGTGTTGAAGTTACTTCTTAAAACAACATTTAGGGTCCCTATGTTGGACATTAGTGATTAAGAAAGATGTTGTACTTCATTATTGTACTAAACTCTATATATATTAACATATTAATGGAAACATATTTAGATGATATCATCTTTCATTTTGAGGTTTTTAGATTGAGAGTGATTCAATCTATGTATTTGTACTTGTAATAAGTTGATTTAATAAAAAAAAATTGTTACGTTTATGGTTCTTGTTCTTTGTTTCAAATCTATTGGTTTATGTTTAGTGTAGCATTACATGCCAAAAACGTGACGGGGAGATCCCGTTTCACTTTTCAACAGATGAAATGGGTTTCCCGTCATGAAACCGCCGTTTCATTCGGTGTTTTAAAAAAATAAAAATGATCTTCATATGGTTTTTTAAATTCAAAATATCATATAGGATCGGTTTCAGTTAAACTGAAGTTTATTGTTATTATTTTAATTCAAAATATCACAAGATTAGTTAGACTGAAGTTTTATTATTATATTATTATATGTTATAGATATTCCTCTTTTTAGGTTGAGTTAACAATTAGGCCCCGTTTGGTTATGGGAATACCGGGTGTGGAATAGGGTTTTTAGCGCCAAAATTGGGTTATGGAAGAAAACGGTGGCGTTTGGTTCATCAAACGCATAACCCAGTTTCGGGTTTCGTCTGCCAATTTCGCTCAAAAATTGGAAGAAATTTCTTTAAAGAAATAGGTGGAAGTTGAAATGAAAACCAGGTTTTGGGTTTTTATGAATGCGTTTGAATAAATCGTCGGGTCCGCCGAATCCGCCTTAGGTTTTTGGAAGAACAAATTGGGTTTTTTGGAAGATGACGGTTGTATTGTTTTCGTGCTCTGTTGTGCGAAGGGGAGGGTTTTTGGTTTGCTGCGTTTGTTGGGCTTGTGGGTTTTCTGTGGCCGTGGTTTGCGAGGGTTTCTGGTTTGTGGGTTTTCTGTGGCTGTGGTTTCCTGTGGCCGTGGCATTTTCTGCGATTTCTCTTCTCCACTTTGAACAGCGACGGCGATAAACGGTTCTCCTCTCACACCCACCTTTGCATACTGGATTTTTTTATGTTTTTTTGGTTCATTCAAACGTAACTGTTAGTTTCAAATCTGTTTTTAAAATAGTCAATATATGTGGTAACTGTTTGTTTCAAATCTGTTTTTAAAATAGTCAATATGTGCTCATTAATAAATTCGAGTATAGTGCTGTGAGAGATCAATACCAGTGAAATGAAAAATTAAACTTTGTAACAGTTTCTGGCTGTTTGTTTTAAATCTGTTTAGCAAAATAGTCAATATGTGCTCACTAATAAATTACACTATAGTGCTCTGAGAGATCAATACCAGTGAAATGAACAACCAAACTTTGTAACAATTTCTTGCCAGTAATGAGTTCTAGTATGTTGTTGTGAGAGATGAATGAAATACCATTAAATAGAGCCAAGTCATAAACTTGTGCTCACTAATAAATTCCAGTATAGTGCTGTGAGAGATCAATACTAGTGAAATGAATAACTAAACTTTCTAACTGTTTCTTGCCAGTAATGAGTTCTAGTATACTGCTGTGAGAGATGAATGCAATACCATTAAATAGAGTCAAGTCATAAACTATGTATGAATCAACTATGTATAGATCAATTTCAATCATGGCTTTTATCTATACATAATCAATATGTGCTTAATAATGAATTCCAGTGTGTGCTCATGTGATTACCTGTATATATCATAGTGCCAATCAAGCAAAACATGGCAATCATGGCTTTTATCTATACATAGTTGACCTATACGTAGTTTATCATGGTTCAAATCTGTTTAGCAAAACAGTCCAATATATGCTGTAACAATTTGTTTAGAATCTCTTTGACAAAATAGTCAATATATGCTCACTAATGACTTTCAGTATAGTGTTGTGAGAGATCAATACCAGTGAAATGAACAACTAAACTTTGTAACAGTTTCTTGCTAGTAATGAGTTCTAGTGTACTGCTGTGAGAGATGAATGCAATACCATTAAATAGAGCCAAATCATAAACTATGTATAGATCAATGGCAATCATGGCTTTTATCTATACATAGTCAATATGTGCTCAATATGTGCTCAATAATGAATTCTAGTATGTGATCATGTGATTACCTGTGTATATTATAGTGCCAATCATAATAGCAAAACATGGCAATCATGCTTTTATCTATACATAGTTGACCTATACATAGTTTATCATGGTTCAAATCTGTTTAGCAAAATAGTCCAATGAGTTCCAGTATAGTGATGTGAGAGATCAATGCAATACCATTAATCAAAGTGAATCATGCCAATGAAATGAACAACTAAACTATGGATATATCAAGTATGTATTGATCCATGCAAAATCATTCAACATACTTATGAGGTCGTAAACTATGTATAGATAAAAGCCATGATTTCAAACTATGTATAGATCAATGCAGAAAGAAACTCTATTCCCATTGCCAACTATGCTACTTTTCATCTTCTAAAAGACGAGCCTCAGTTTCAGTGGACCCGACAATTTATTAAAACACATTCATAAAAGCCCAAATTCAAGTTATAGTTTGTACATGTGTATGTGTACATACATACATGTGTCTGTACATTTATACATGTGTGTACATGCATACATACATGTGTGTGTATGTACATACACACATACATACTTGTGTGTGTACGTACATGCATGCATACATACATGTGTGTGTCTACGTACATGCATGCATACATGTGTGTGTGTACGTACATACATGCATACATGCATACATACATTCATGTGTGTGTATGTACATACACACATACATACATGTGTGTGTACGTACGTACATGCATACATACATGTGTGTGTGTGTGTACGTACATACATGCATACATGCATGTGTGTGCACATACATATATACATACATGTGTGTATACATATAGACAAATGGAATCAATATTATGCTTTCATTGGTATAGATAGATTACATGGAGTATAATGACACATTGTAATTTGTTCTTTATGGGCTTATGATCCTCGGTAGTTGGTACTCCTTGCTGTATTTGAATAAATAATTGACTTCTTAATGCAATGAGGCTAGCAAATAATCATGTTGTTTGTACATTTATACATGTGTGTACATGCATACATACATGTGTGTGTATGTATGTACACACATACATACTTGTGTGTGTACATACATGCATGCATACATACATGTGTGTGTCTATGTACATGCATGCATACATGTGTGTGTGTGTACGTACATACATGCATACATACATACATTCATGTGTGTGTATGTACATACACACATACATACATGTGTGTGTACGTATGTATATGCATACATACATGTGTGTGTGTGTACGTACATACATGCATACATACATGTGTGTGCACATACATATATACATACATGTGTGTATACATATAGACAAATGGAATCAATATTATGCTTTCATTGGTATAGATAGATTACATGGAGTATAATGACACATTGTAATTTGTTCTTTATGGGCTTATGATCCTCGGTAGTTGGTACTCCTTGCTGTATTTGAATAAATAATTGACTTCTTAATGCAATGAGGCTAGCAAATAATCATGTTGTATCTCAATAGGTGATAGTTGATATTTCATAACTGATAGTGTTTAAATTGTCCACCTTTTAGGTCACTGATGGATCCTATGGAGAGTATAGAGGTCCAAGGAAGCATAGTTAGGAAGACCACATACACTCGCATTCTCACAATTCTTTTTGCTTTTGTTGGCATAGCCAAAGTACTGGTAGCCCGAGAAGGTAGTCAAATGGGTGAACGAATAAGAAAAGGAAATTCCTTTTGTAGAGACATTATTCATTCGAATGAGGTGGATTGTAATGATTAGATTCGGATGAGTAGGGCAGCCTTCTTTTCTCTAGCTCGTATTCTGAGGCTGAAAGGAAGCTTGAGAGATACGATCCACTTGAAGTTAGAGGAACAACTAGTGATGTTCCTCCACACCCTTGGGCACAATCTAAGGAACCGCAAGATTGCCCATAACTTTGGGCACTCAGGAGAGACAGTCAGTCGGTACTTCCACAAGGTTTTGATGGCTATCTTAGCCCTTCACAGAGATTACTTCATACCACCTAGTCCAGGCACTCCTCCTGAAATTAGTGGGAAGGATCATTTTGAACCATTATTCAAGGGAAATCACACATTATTACAAGTTTATTGTCGATAATGTTGTCCTTATCTTATTATTACTTGAGCATACATTTGATCAGTGTATCATATCCCACAGGATTGCATTGGAGCCATCGACGGTACCCATATTCCAGTGCGAGTTGATGTCGACATACAAGGTAAATATCATGATAGAAAAGGGAACCTATCGCAAAATGTTATGGGTGTCTGCTCCTTTGATTGTAAGTTTCAGTATTGCCTTGATGGTTGGGAAGGCTCTGCTGCAGATAGTCGTGTTCTAGCCTCAGCTCTATCCAGATCAGATCCACTTGTAGTTCCCCCTGGTAAGCCAAATCACATTTTAATATACTCAAGGTTATGCTAAATGGTTCAAGTATTGATAATATACTTTCTTTATATAGGAAAATATTATCTTGTGGATGCTGGATATCCAAATGCACCTGGATTTCTCGCTCCTTATCGGTGTACACGCTACCACTTGAAAGAGTTGTCAAGAGAAAACCCAATAAACTCTGCACATGAGTTGTTCAACCATTGACACTCCTCTCTTAGAAATGCAGTAGAACATACATTTGGTATTCTGAAGCAGCATTTTCCAGTCTTAAGACATGCAATGTCTTATGATATCATGACACAATCCTATATTGTTTTAGCATGTTGCATACTTCACAATTTCATTACGATAGAGGATGGCCTTCCATCGGAAGAAGCTATTGAAGAGGAAGATGATTGTGATGGGATAGAGGTGCCACTACTTGAGACATATGGGTTGTCTCAGGAGGATAGAAATCAGTGGGCCCAATTTCGAGAAGATATAGCAAATAGGATGTGGGAAGATTATAGATCTCGAGAATAAATGATTTATTAGAAGGCAATGTGCTTTATATGATTAAATTGATGTATGCATATACAATGATGGTGTTTGATTTTGTTATTCTAATATCAGTCTTTGCTACATTCTAATTAAATAAAAAGAACATTAACTTTCAATTTCACACCTACATTATGTACAAAAATTGTTGATCATATCTGCAATATACAATTCAACTTGAAATATAGATTACATTGATTTAAATGCAAGAAAGCACAATTATTATACATCTTTGCATTGAGAAAGTACAATAACATGCTTCATAATGGGGCTCATGACTATTTACTTGCCATTGATATCACCATTTTGTCTTACTGGTAGTTTTTTTGATGTTGATGTGTTATCATCAATTATTGCTTAAAATGTGTATCATTTTCAGTTAAATTCTTTCAAGTTTATTAAATGTTAGCCTCATTGCATTAGGATGTATTAAAAAATGATATTTAAAGTTTATCATCTTCAATTTTAAATGAAATACAGCAAGGAGTACCAAATGATGAAGATCATAAGCCCACTAGTAAGAAGAGAACAACGAATTCGTTGAAAATCCTATTTTTCTGATGTTACTGCTTGCTGCATTCCATTTAAATTTAAAGAGCAATAACTTTCAATTTCAGTCGTATGATTACTTTAAATCGTAATGCATTTACCTATTCAATATGTTAGCCTTGTTCCATTATGACGTATTACAAATTGATAGTTAAAGATTTTCTACTTCAAATTTAAATGAAATACAGGAAGGAGTACACAATGGCATATACCGAGCTCATGATGAGCATGGACGGATCTGATCATGTGAACCAGATGTGTTCTCCCATTACTTTGAGTGATATAGATGGATCCCTCGCTGTGAGCAACAAATCTTCTTCTTCAAAGAAGAAAATGTGGACAAAATTGATGGAACGCAAGTTTTTAGACTTGCTCCTTGAACAAGTCCATCTCGGACGGAAAGGTGAAGGTGGGTTTAAAAAAGAGGCGTGGACTGTGATAGAGAGGACATTCAATGCAGCGATGAACTCGAATCTGTCACGAGATCATTTTAAGAATAAGCTAAAAACATGGAAAGTAGGATATAAAGTAATGAAGGACTTGAAAAATACAAGTGGGTTAGCTTGGAATGAAGAAACTCAAACTGTGGATGCTGAGGATTTAGTGTGGGATGACCTTTTGAAGGTAGGATGATCTTTGTACTCTTTTCATTGAAGAAATTTTCCCTTCTTATTTTAATAATGAAAAACTTACAACCTAATCCATCTATTAATGCTTATATGTAGAGGAGAGAATTCAAAAATGCAAAAATGTATAAGAGGTCACCTTTCCAATATTTCAATGAGTTGGCTGTAATTGTCGGTAATGACATTGCTGAAGGGTTCGCATCTACAACACCCCTTGATGCTGAAGAAGGGCACCCTATGAATGATGCATTTAATGTGCTTGATGAGGATGATACCAATTGTGGTACACCTCTTGACAACCAACTAGATATTGATGAAGAGTTATATCATTCCAATCAGTCGAGTGCAAGTGCTAGAGGGACTCCTCCACCATCATCATCAAGGAGGGGAAAGAGGAAGAAGGCATCTTTGGATGCATCATTGGATGTGATATGCGAAACTATGAAGGAACTGAAAGATGGCCTCATTAAGCCTTAGATTGTAAAAGTGGATAAATCTGAAGATGATAATATTTTGACTACTGCATATACTGCTCTCAAAGCTGTCCCTGAACTGAGTCGAGCAATTTTCGTGAAAGCACATGATACCTTCGTGCTTCAACGTGAAAGAGCCAAAGGGTTCTTGATGATGGATGAGGTGGAGAGAGTGGAGTGGATTGCAATGACATTTGGTACCATTTAGCTATTTCAACTACTGACTGGATTGCAATGAATTATGCTGCATGATTACTTTATTCAATGGTTTTGCATTAATCTCTAATAGCACTAAACTGAAACTATATTAATTTCACATCACTATATTGGAACTCATTATTGAGCACATTTTGACTATTTAATTAGTGATCTCTCACAGCACTATACTGGAAGTCATTAGTGAGCATATATTTACTATTTTGTTAAACAGATTCTAAACAAATTGTTACAGCATGTATTGGACTGTTTTGCTAAATAGATTTGAACCATGATAAATTATGTATAGATAAAAGCCATGATTGTCATTGATCTTCCATGTATCCATACATAGTTTATGTGTTGGCTGTGTTTAATGGTATTGCATTGATTTGTACATAGTTTATGATGTCATAAGTATGTTGAATGATTTTGCATGGATCTATACATACTTGATATATCCATAGTTTAGTTGTTCATTTCATTGGCATGATTCACTTTGATTAATGGTATTGCATTGATCTCTCACAACACTATACTGGAACTCATTAGTGAGCATATATTTACTATTTTGTTAAACAAATTCTAAACAAACTGTTATAGCATGTATTGGATTTTTTTGCTAAACAGATTTGAACCATGATAAACTATGTATATGTCAACTATGTATAGATAAAAGCCATGATTGCCATTGATCTTCCATGTATCAATACATAGTTTATGAGTTGACTACGTTTAATGGTATTGCATTGATCTGTACATAGTTTATGAAATCATAAGTATGTTGAATGATTTTACATGGATCTATACATACTTGATATATCCATAGTTTAGTTGTTCATTTCATTGGCATGATTCACTTTGATTAATGGTATTGCATTGATCTCTCACAGCACTATACTGGAAGTCATTAGTGAGCATATATTTACTATTTTGTTAAATAGATTCTAAACAAACTGTTACAGCATATATTGGACTGTTTTGCTAAATAGATTTGAACCATGATAAACTATGTATAGGTCAACTATGTATAGATAAAAGCATGATTGCCATGTTTTGCTATTATGATTGGCATTATGATATATACAAGTAATCACATGAGCACATACTGGAATTCATTATTGAGTACATATTGACTATTTTGCTAAACAGATTTGACACAAATAGCCAGACACTGTTACAAAGTTTAGTTGTTCATTTCACTGGTATTGATCTCTCATAGCACCATACTAGAATTTATTAGTGAGCACATATTGACTATTTTGCTAAATAGATTTGAAACAAATAGTTACCACATCTATTGACTATGCTAAGCAGATAGCAGATAGAAATAGAACCATGATAAACTATGTATAGGTCAGCTATGTATAGATAAAAGCTAGTGATATACTTGTAAATTTTATTATTGAGCACATATTGATTATGTCTAGATAAAAGCCATGATTGCCATTGATCTATACATAGCTTATGAATTGGCTCTATTTATATGGTATTGGATTCATCTCTCACAACACTATATTAGAACTCATTACTGGCAAGAAACTGTTACAAAGTTTAGTTGTCCATTTCAGTGGTATTGATCTGTCACAACACTATATTGGAATTCATTAGTGAGCACATATTGACTATTTTTCTAAACAGATTTGAAACAAACAGTATGTATGTACACACGTGTGTGTATGTACGTACGTATGTATGTATTATGTGCATATGTATGTACACACATGTATGTACGCATGTATACATACTTGATCTATGCATTGCATTGATCTCTCACAACACTATACTGGAACTCATTACTGAGCAAATTTTTACTATTTTGCTAAGCATGTATGTATGTATATGCGTATGTATGTATGTACACACATGTATGTACGTATGCATGTATGTATGTGCATATGTATGTACACACATGTATGCACGTATGTATACAAACTTGATCTATGCATAGTTTAGTCATCCATTTTATTGACATGATTGGCATTGGTCAATACGCCGGATAGTTGTTCATTTCATTGGCATTCGCACGATTGGCATGTGAAGTCATTCCAGATGGTTAATTGGCTTTATGTAATGGTATTGCATTGATCTGTCACAACACTATATTGGAAATCATTACTGAGCACATTTTTTCTATTTTTCTAAGCATGTATGTATGTATGTGTGTATGTATGTGCATATGTATGTATGTACGTGTGTATGTATGTACACATGTATGTACATGTGTATGTATGTATGTATGTGCATATGTATGTATGTCTGTGCATATGTATGTTCACGCATGTATGTACGTATGTATACATACTTGATATATGCATAGTTTAGTCATTCATTTCATTGACATGATTGGCATTGGTCAGTACATAGATTAGTTGTTCATTTCATTGGAATTCACACGATTGGCATGTGAAATAATTCCAGAGGGTTAGTTGGCTTTGTTTAATGGTATTGCATTGATCTCTCACAACACGTAGTTTATGATCTCGTAAACGTTTGGTATAGTTGTTCATTGCATTGTTAATTAGAGCTATATTTGAACCATACATACGTGGAATACACAAGGAGTGGCAAATGATGAATGCTCAATTGTAGAACTTGAAAGCATATAGAAATGTGATTTGCTAGATGATTGTATAGTTCATGATTCTGTCCTATGTTATATCTATAGTCCTAATTTGCTTGCATATGTTTTTTTTTTTTCTCTTTTTGTCCCTATTTGATTTCCTATGTATGTTCTCGTTGACAAGATTATCAAAAGTATTGAGGATTTTTGGTAGATGATTGTATAGTCATGATTATGTCCCATGTTATATATATATTCCTAATTTGCTTGGATATTTTTTAAATTTCTTTTTTTTTTTTTTTCCACAATTTGGTTTCCTATGTACGTGCTTCTTGACAAGATTTTCAACGGTATTGATAAAGTGTCTTTCTCTTGTATTTTTTTATTGCTTTTGATTTGCTAATATTGCAAGACCACACATGTTGATAAAAAATGAGCTATCTGATGATTGTTTACTGTGTTTGTAAACGATCAATATTTTTTATGCCACTCCTTGTTGTATTCCATTAAAAAAATAATCAGGTTTTAATTTTTCAAGCATGTTTAGTTCATATATGCAGGATTGACCATCTAACAATACAAACAATAATGGGAAGATTGAGCAGCATGAGAGGGTTGCCGTCGAATGTGGGGCATAAGGGCATACATCATGGATTTCTCAGTGTTTTTGTATGTAACGGTGTGTCATCAAATGTGGGGCATAAAGGCATACATTGTGGATTTCTCAGTGTTTTCGTGTTTAACGGTGTGTTTTCACACCACCATCAAATCATGGATATTGTTCTATCAAGTTAGCAAGTTTTCATATTGTAGTAATTATGTGAAATTCATTATTAGAATTTCATCATGTTAAAATATGATTTATATGATTAATGATTTTCATGATCTTTTTTTTAAAATTGCATGTAAAATCTATGTTGCCAAAATTCCACATTTTTTAAGAGCAATTATTAACAAAGCATCATTTTTCTTGTTAAAGTTATTATCAAATGTTTAATGTATGTGAATGTAAAATGGTATATTTTTTCCTATATAATATTTCATGTAAAATTTAGTTGCATATTTTGTTGACTAATTAACTAACTTAATAAATTTATTAAAAGGGAGAGATACATAGAGGGGCAGAGAGTGCGGGATAAGAAGGGGGGACGGAGGGACAGAGGGAGAGAGTGAGAGAGAGAGAGAGAGGAGCTTGTGTGTTCCTGTATCTGTAGAAAGGTGTATGTTGATGTGTGTTTTATGACTCACCAAACAGTAGAACGAAATACTGAAATATCTTATCCTCTCTTGAATATATATCTGTCTATGACCTCATCAAGATCTTCAAATGTCTCCTCCCCAATTGAAAGTATTTTCCAAGTCGAAGATAGCTAGCAAAATC
The DNA here is from genome assembly GCA_028749045.1 of Cupressus sempervirens. Lineage (NCBI taxonomy): Eukaryota > Viridiplantae > Streptophyta > Pinopsida > Cupressales > Cupressaceae > Cupressus > Cupressus sempervirens. The sequence goes on from CM053790.1 coordinate 683,745,679, forward strand.
CTTTTGGTCTTTTCCTCCCTCCACAATATCCTTGTGTGCATAAACTCCATTGAAAATGTTCAGTGTTAGAATCAAGTGAGTAGGCCCTTTCAAGCTTGGACGGATAATACTCTCCCTTGGCTCTTTATCTGTTAGGAACTTAATGGTTTCATTCTCTTGTTCACTTCGTGAAATGGAATCCTCTTCCACAAAATATGGATCCTTAACCTCCTTATCCTTATCCTATGCACCCTGATAGTTATCATTCTTTAGTGAACTCTCTTTGCAAGTTAACTCAACTAGGTACTTCACTTTTGTCATAGTTTTCATCCAACAGGTAAGGATGCTGCCTTCTGCAATTTTTTCTAAAGGATCTATATCTAGATCATCAAAAAGCTCCTCTTTCAATATTATTCATGTCAAGCTTGATTCCAGATCACAAATTATACGATGATTTTGGACTCTGCGGGGACAATTTTTCCCATTAACAGGGTATCTTCATTTTCTCCAATCAGCAGATAAAATTCCTCATCCTAGGATGGCTCTTTATATGGCGATCTCAAATCCTGAAATCCATGTAACAATTCACTCTTTATGTCAGCAAGGGTTTCCTGCTTTTTATTGGATGTCCATTGCTCCACACTTCTAGCATATTCATCAATATCAAGGGCATTTAACAGATCAGGATATTTTTTGACATGCTCAATAGCCATTTCTTGTGTTTCCTCATCCATATCATCTATATCATGTCCAGCTTCTCCACAATATATGTCCTTAGCCATTTTCTTGGCAAATTCATATGACTTTGGATGAATTCTAGTATCATCCAATGGATCCATAACATGGTTTTCGGATGCTGCTTGTCCATTCCCTCTAACCCTTAAAAAAACCAATAGCATTTATAAAGACAAGTCGCTTCATAGCCTCTACAGTTGGTTGTTGTAACTATTACCTACTCAACAGCTTCATACTTTTCATCTGGAGTAAGGAAATGTTCCAGTGAATGAAGCTTCAATGATAATATTTCTTTGCCAAAACTATATAATGTTGCAACCATGGCCAATGGATTCTGAAGATACCGACCAAGAGCCACAACACGCCTCACAATCCCTCTCTGTGTCGGCAACTAGTCTTAAGAGATGCGAGAATTCTCATATAGTGTAGGCAATAATTCATCTGCATAAACAACATTTATTGTGTCCAATCCTTCTTCCAAATCACGTGGATGAACACAAACACAGGGAGGGATAGAGAGAGGACACAAACACACATATTTAGCGGCTAAGTCACAAGGTTCAAGTTTCAGTTCGAGTTCGACAATTATGAAGTTCGGATGAACTTGACAATAAATTCAATTCGACGATAAATTTGTCTTACACAATTTTTCAAAAATATATAATATATATGATCACAATTTCCAACAATGGGACAAAAAATAACTTCGTACAAATGATTGCATGTATGATTATTTTTTACTTCTCTTTGCTAATAAATAGAATTAAAATAAAAAATAATAATCATTTTATTTATTATTGACTAACAAAATAAAACTGTGAATATTCAAGAATAAAAAATAATAATAACGTAGTCTAATTATAAATAAATTAAATCATAAATATTAATACTTTACTCATTCTAATCTTTGTGTTTCACTAATTAAATAAGATTAAAAAAATTTACATCAAATTCCAATTCCAATTAGAAAATGAACAACCAAACGCAACAAAAAGATATTCCTAGTCATATTATGTTCCAATTCCAATTTCTAAATTGGCAACCAAATGCAGAATATGGATTTGAAAATTCATCTTCCGTGTCAACCAAACGGTCCAACTATCTTCCTAAAATACATAACCAGGTTTTCGAAAACCTGTTTATCAGATAACCTGGTTATGAGAAAAATTCATCTTCCCCAACCAAACGGAGCCTTAGCTTAAATGTATATTATGGTTTCTCGTTTCTGCTAACTATAGAACTTTTCCGCAGGTTTCTTCTGTTGGTAAAGAAAGGCGAAATGATAAAGCATAGGATTCTTTGATGAAGACAGGTGAAAATTAAGTCCAAAGAAGGTGATCAATTGTTAAATGTGGTGGATGCATAGAGCATTCAGCGAACGGTCCCAGTCAAAGAAAACAGGGGCCTCGCTCGAAAGTATGAGATCATTGAACTGAATGTTGATGCGAAAGGCCTAATAAATATAGAAAAAATAGTTGTTTTCAAAGGTTTCGAAATCAAGCTTCTCGGCAGTCACCAATTTAGACGGCATACCAAGGGTGCAATTGGTACACTTTGTTTTTCCCTAAAACAAAATTCTCCCTTGATATGATGCCTAAATTTGTCGCTGCATAGCCACTTCCAGAGTGTACTGGTATACAGATTTCCAAAAATGAGATCCGGTACAAATTTTGTAGTGAAATACATTACTTAGTCTATTATTATAAATATTCTTTAGATTAGGTGAAATTCCCCTTTTCTAATATAAATCCGCGTTATAATTTACCAAGGCACAAACTTACAACCAGCGAATCTGACAGCAACAAGTTAAGATACAGTATAGCTTGAAATTTCTGCGCTAAAATCCTCCCTAGAATGATAGAAGAGGACACATATTTGGGTAATACAAAACATTTTGAGTGTGTTGGTAAGCAGATTCGTCAGAGAAGAATTGCCCAATGGAGTGTATGCGGCAAATCGTTCACAACAGTTGGATAGGCCCTTGATATCCGGCCTTCCTCTGCATTTTGAGGGGCAGCTCCCTCATATGATATGATTTCTAACAGATTTTCAAATAAAGAATTCAAACTTCAAAGTTCAAGGAGAGAGTCATGGAAGACGAATGCACCACATGCCCTCACAACCCTCTGTGGTTAACAAGATTGATAACGGTGGTGTCCAAGAACTACGCTTGAAGGCAACCAATGTTATTAAGCATATTCATTATCATTTGTAAACACTCGCATAGCACCATGAGAATGTCTACCATGACGTATAACAATTTGGATTTTAAAATAAGAAAACCCAAAGCACATCTCGTTTCTTTTTCTTGCACTAAGAAAGCAATAGAGATTCTTCAATTCAGAGATAAAAAGTGTACATACTTTCCAAAATTTATCCCTAGATCAAAATTTCAGCATAGTGTTCCCTTATTTTTCCACCCAAAAAGTCCCCCCTCTCACAAAGCCCAAAAGAGCCCTTATATAGACACGAAGGTTAATAACTACCCTTCTGTGGTTAATAACTACCTCCCAAATATGTGATTTGGGTGAGGTTAATTAACCTCTACAAAATTAACCTTAAATGACGAAGATCACTAATTAAAATGTACGGCTTGGAACATGTCTTCAAAGGTTGAATCGCCGGCTTGCTGAGTTATTTGATGCAGACTCTTCTTCGTGATCATCACCAAGTTGAACATATTGAATATTTGACAAAGAAACAATTTTTCACAACATCAATTGCTCATGCACCAACTATAATCTAGATAGTGATGCTACAATCTTGACTTCCCATTGATATAGATTATAGAATTTTCAATCCTTAGCCAGTCAAGAGGCCAGATACGACCAAATCTAGAAATATTTCCAGCCTTCTCCCATATTCGTAATAAATCTGCCGCTGCTTCTGTTGATTCTGTTACGCATGTCTTCTTTAATGATCCTGAGATAATATTAAGAGCTAGAAAATATTTATGACTTTCTTCAAGTCCCTTCTTAAACCTGAAGCACGAGTGCAATGGCCATGCTGGCAAAGATGATTCTCTGTCATTTAACATTCCAAGTTCAGCACTTATCGTGCGAAGTTTGGTTTCCAATTCATCTTTCTCTACTTCAATTTTTTTTTTGTTTCTGATAAGTTAACGCCTTCTTCCTACAGTCACTATCATTGGTTTGAAAAGAACAAAGTAAATCAGATAAGATGGTAAACTTCGCTTTCTCTTCTATAAGATGTTTTTCCATTGTTTCTTTCTTGGCAGAAAGAAAATTCAAGGAATCTTCTATAACTAGCCGCTAGGTGCGAAGCTCTTGCATTTTCTCTTCTGATGCAGTGATGGTGTCTTTTAGTTCTTCCATGGAGATCTTCAGATTTCTCGCTGTTTTCATAATAGTTCAAGATGAGGTGCGAGGTGCTCTTTTCGGAATGTAGATCCAGATTATCTAGATCACAAGCCCTGTGAAAATTAATGCTCCGGCTATGCCTACTGATGCGCTAATCAGTATTGTGTTTCTGTGTTTCTTGTGTTGCTTTGAGGTTTTTGATGAACATGCATTCAATCCCGAACAATTACCGCACAATCCTGGATTTCCAAGGAAGGATGCCTTGTTCATCTTCTTGATTGAACTGGAACAGGGGACTTGGCCTGTGAAATTGTTATTTGATAGGCTCAAGATTTCGAGCATTTCAAGCTTGGCGATGGAGGCAGGAATGGGGCCTGTGATATTGTTGTGAGCCAAATCCAGTGTCACGAGAATTGAGAGTTTCTGACCGATTGCTGATGGAAGGACTCCCTGTAGATGATTGTGAGAGAGATTCAAGTATTGCAAACCTACTAACCCTGTAATTTGTCCGGGGATGGCCCCTGATGGTTTATTCACCGACAGATCTATGGCCTTGTTGGTAAACAGATTTCCAAAATCCATCAGTATGTTACTTTTCTTCTGTAACCTTCAATATGCCTTCTATCTGGACACCCACGTTGAAGAGGTTAAGAAAAACGTGTTTTTGGATGCTATCATTAACCTTTTGAGAGTTTAGGTTAACAAAAACGTGTCTTTGAATGCTATCATTAACCTATAGGAGAGGTTAAGAAAAATGTATTTTTAGTGGTTAACATTAACCTTTTACTTGGAGGTTAAGAAAAACACGTTTTTGGTGGTTAACATTAACCTTTTATTTGGAGGTTAAGAAAAACACATTTTTGATGGTTAACATTAACTTTTAAGAAGTTAAAGGTTAAGAAATACGTGTTTTTGGCGGCAATCATTAACCTTATATATCTTGAGGCTTAGAAGCTGGATTTCAATGATCTCAAGTGCTGTACGGAACTGCTAACAAGCCGGGGACATGGAGACTTAAAGATTTGCAGATTTCACAGATAGAATGATCAATTTAAGGCTTAAAACCAGGCAAGTTTTAAATACGAACCATGACTTATAAAATTGAAAGAATTTTATAACCGGGCAACAGAGTGAAAGGATAAAATATATAAATTCTTCATATAGTGAATTCCTCCTCAAATTCTACGAATTCGCATTATGATTTATTAAATCACAAGTTTACAACCGGCAGATCTGCCTGTACAAAAATTAAGGTGAAGTAGAGCTTAAAATTTCTATTCTAAAATCCGCGCCAGAATTACAGAAGAGAACTACATATTTGAGTAAAATGAAATTAAAAAATAAATTGTTTAAAGACATGCAATATAAAATTATTTATTTCAAGCCTCCTTTTTATAGAAATTCGCATTATAATTTACTAAACCACAAGTTTACAACCAGCAGATCTCACAGAAAAACATTAAGCTAAAATACAGCATGAAAATTCTGTGCTAAAATCCAAACCAGAAGTACAGAAAACGACTAAATATTTAAGAAAGTAGCAATTCTCACAGAAAAACATTAAGATAAAATACAGCATGAAATTTCTGTGCTAAAATTCAAACCAGAATTACCGAAAACGACTACATATTTGAGAAAATAGTAAATCTTACGGGAAAGCATAAAGAATACAGCATGAAATTTCCGTGCAAAATTCCACACCAGAATTACAGAAAACGACTAAATATTTGAAGAAATAAAATATGTTTTTAATAGTATTGAAAGGACTCACCAGGGCTTGATCCCGAATTTCCTGATTTGCATTGGCGACGTTGGATCCACTGACGGCCATGGCGGTGGTCTTCCGCTTTGAGTGCTCGTCTTACCAAATGCAAGAAAAGAGAGGAAGGAAAAGCTCTGAAATGGAAAGGGAGAGCGTGAGCTGGAAAGAGATGGCATGCAGGCGATCTTATTATAAAGGTAAGCCGTGAAGAAAATGCTTCTTGTTGACCGACGTCATTTGCGGAAGTGACAACGGAGATTCCTGAGTAGGTTACTTGGGTTAGTTCACAACAGCGACACCAAAAGATTCTCAGCTCTTAGTTCACGTTAAACCATGGTTAATACTGCACGTGTCTAATGCTGATTTGTTAGTGCCGGTTTGATTTGAGTATTTATCCGTTCGAGATGCGCGGTCCCCACAAGCAAACCAAACAGATTCTGTTTTACGACGACCTGGATATTTTATTTTATTTTTCCTTTTTCTATTCAGTGATGAAATACATTTTGACGGACTTATAAGAAAGGTTTAAAAGTTTCGATAGTTACAATAATTAATTTGTAGAGTTAGTGTTCTCTTGTATTCTTTTTTATTGAAAAATGCAAAGGATTATTTCAAAAAAACGAATAAAAAAAAATGCATAGTAGCAAAATAAGACTTGGATGAAAGTAGCAAAATAAGACTTGGATGAAGTATATATATATACACACTATTAATATTTTTGTGTATTTTATGTATACTTTTAAAATATAATAAATGTAAATTATAAAGATAAAATGTTGTGAAAGAATAAGTATTTTCATATTTAAGGTGTTTCTTATATGAAAGAAGTTATTTACTTTTATGAATAAGTTTTTGAAACTTATGGAAGAGACAATAAGTTCATGCAACAAATTTAAATCATTGTTCAAATATCTTTATGCCAAGAGACATATTTTATAATGACAATATGAAGAGACTAAAGCTTACAGATGGACACATGTTTGAGGCTTCATGTTTAACTCTACATTTGATGTAATGTAATCAATCATCTTATGAAGATCTATTGGATGTAATTATAAACCATAGACAATGTAACTGTAATGATCTCGAATTTATTTATTAATCAAGCATTTTGATGGATGGATGACATGTATGCCATCCTCTTGGATAATGTGATGTAATTGCACTCTATAATCGTTAACCATTTGTTAATCCTTGATTATGGTAAATGGTATGAATGTTGACTATTCAACTAGGGTTTCATCTTTTGATTTCCACTTTTTCCCTACATTTGATGATGTGGCATTGTCTAGTAGGACACGATTCTTATCATATGAAGATTGTGAGTCTATGCACATAATAAAGAATGTTGGCTATGTTGAGAGGCATCCTTTATATTAACAATAAGGAGAATGCGAGTTTGTACACATAATAAAGATTGTTAGGTAGTTACTCTTTGAATTCAAAACTGGTGAATTCCCACAATCCCAATAATCACATGCAAGCAAATACCATGTCAAATGAAGAAACTCTACAAACACAAAGATGTTATGAAAGCTTGAAGCCAAATAATGTGTATTGAAATGATATGATAATTACAAAAGAGAACCTAATGCAAACCTTAAAGGATGCATGTATAAAATAAAAATTATTAAATGCAAACTAAAGCTTTTAAAATGTAGTGTCAACAAAGAAAGAGAAAAGGTGACTTAGTTAATTAATCAATGTGATTAAAATAATCAAGTTAAATAACCTTTTTACTTTGAGACTTACCCTTAAGATAAACTTAGGGAATAACAAAAAGTTAAGTGCATGAATGAAACTACATGAAAGAGTGCAAACTTGGGGCCTAATAAGGAGGCTTGATGAGGTATCTTGTTATAACAAAATATTTATAAAGTAGAAAAAAGAAGAAGATAAGTGGGAAAAAATATCATCTCCAAAAAGATATGGAAAAAGGGTACAAATGCAATGCCCCAAGATACTCTCTCAAGACCATAAGTAAAACTAACCCCCCACGAGAGAGGTTTGAGACTCCAAATCATCCTTAGAATGGTATAACCCTTGTGTTATTGATAAGACTAACATAGCTTTTATGCAAAAAGAAACAAAGAAAATGAACAAAGAAGAGGAAACCCCTAAACTTGATGTGAAATTAGAAGACATGGATGATGGTCAAATGAAAACATATGAGATTCCTATAGTGGATTCTCAAATGAAGGTGAGATAAAAAAAATTATGTTGACTTTTTCATCTGAGAGGAGATAAATGTCCTATGTTATGTCTTTAACAACTGCGCTAAGTGGTTTGATGCATGAAGCTATGATTATAGATAAAGTTGAAGAGGAATCTTGTTGAATAGATGTAAATTCAATAGAAGTGAAGGTGTAGAAATTATAAAACTAGTCTCAAGAGCAATATTGACTTTAGCTTTAAAAGCTCTCATGAAGAAAGAGTGATTCTTCAATAATGGAGATGATGGACCAAAATAAGAGAAAAAGTACAAGTGGGAATAATGTGTTGGGATTAAAGAGACATAAATAGTAATTACATGCAAATATAACCAATATCATAAAGGAATTAAGCACACATAAATCGACAGAAGACACAAAGATTTAACTGTTCAAAGGAGATTGTTGAAATGAAGAATATTCATATTTTGTCACTGATGTCAAACCTGCTACTTGTTGGTATGAAAATTGCTTACTTTGGTCTTAATGCTATCATTTAATTGATTGATGAAGAGGATTTAAAAAGAAAGGATAACAAGAGAACCTAGAGAAAAGGTTGAGTTATATGGTGTATAAAAGGAGCACTAAGACCAAGCAAGACATTGATGATATAGTATATCATTTGTTTACATAAGGCTATAATGAAATGATACTTGAGAAAAGACTAGAAGAAGGATAAGTAAAGAAACGTGTTTGCCAAGCCTGATCGAGGAAATAGTAGAAGTCGAGCAAGTTAGTGCAGGCTGAGCACAAAGTTAGTTTAAGCCGAGCAATAATTTTAGTATGTGCCAAGCAAAGAGAAATAGATAGTAGGTGCCAAGTGAAGAAATCTTAGTATGTGTTGAGTGTCAGAAGATGACACTATTGACTGATCAAAACTTACTATATGCTAAGCAACCTAGTGTTGACCGAACATTAGAAGACAATGTTTGCTGAGCAATCAACATGTTATTTCCAAGTGATAGTAAAATGAGTTTAATCAAAGATTTGACGAATTTGAGTTGACAAATTTGATTTCTTGAATTGTGTGAAGCATGTGAAAGATTACTATGATGAGCTAGTGGCACATAATTCAAGGCCTAAGCATACCCTAACGTTCATATATTTGAAATTTCAAATATTAGGGCACGCGAGAATACTTTGGTTATGTGCGTTATATCCTAAGTCCTAAGGTTAAGTCATGTTTTAATATTTCTGTGGGGCTGTAACTTTTCATACCGTTATATATCTTCCTAGATCTACGGTCGTCGCCTTGTTGCCTTATGAATTTACAATGGTCTTATGGAAGGTTACAAAGCAACAAATGGACACATAGCATAGTGGACCCTTCTTCCTCAGTTCTGATAGAGTGCATTGTACATCTTCATAGCCATCGATCTTCCTGGGATCAATGGTCCTTGCTATGTCGTTATGGAAAGCTGTGAGTACTTTAATTTAAGCGACATAGTGAGCACTTTCCATGTGGATTGTGGGTAATTTTTTACATTATGGGCTGTCGGTGAGGTTGGCGCATGGAAGAGTTCTAATTGGTTTGAATTCTAGCATGGTTGGTAAATTGGTTGTATATTTCTGGGTCATCATATGGAAGAAGATCAATGGATCTCATTATGTCGCTATGAGAAAATGATCGATCTTTAGTTATAGCGACATATTGATGTCCTGACATCATTTCTTCAGTTCTTATCGCAAGGGTGAAAATTTAGAGCTACAATGATACGACCATTTTTGTGCTACAATCTTACGATCTAGTGTAAGATCATGAAGTTAATCCTTAGAGCTACTGATGTTATGATATTCAGCTATCATAGCATTGTAGAAGTGTATGGTTGCAAGAGATGCTAAGGGTTGCAATCTTATGCTATGTGGTTGTCATAAGATCATAGGTTTGGTTGAAGAGTCTTTCAAAGACATGAAGAGAAAGGGTTTGTCATAGCATCGAGACAAATCAATTTTACTTAAGTTAAACTTTAGGTATATAATAATTAATTCTTTTATTAAGTATTATAAGGCAACCTAGGTTAGTTACCTATTAAGGTTTTGATCTTCTTTTATAAGGATTTATTTCTCTTTTTAATTTACAAACATTCATTCATTCAATAAAATTGCAATTTATCTTTTACACATCAAGAATGTCTCATCTTCTATGGATATTCAAATTCAAGCCTCCATAAACTTCTTCTCTCTTTCTATGATAGGTGTTTGCATGCAAGTGATTATTGGGTTGAGCTTCCTCAACTTCAATATAGACAACTAAAATAATCCATACCAACTAAATTTGACTTTACACCTATCTTAGTCATTGATAAATAAATAATTTTTATCTATTTAAATTAATTCACCATTTACTTCATCTCTTACCTTTAATTAAATAATTTAAATTTATTTAATTGTGTTGATGTTATGTAGCTTCAGTCAGATGAATTTTATATTGAAGATTATATATATATATAAAGGAAATCATTTATATTTCCCTGTCTTTCTCTCTTGCATCTTGATGATGGATCATGTAGTATGATCCAAAACATTGATGCTAAAAATTACTACACAATCAATCCCATGAACTATAATGCATTGATATAGATTGTACAAATCTGATAACATTGAAATCATTTATGGTTGTTAAGGGTTGAATCTCGAATAGAGATTGGGCATAAAGAGGTACCTTTTCATATCATTTATAATGCAAATCTAACCCCAAGGAAAGACATAAAAATCGATATATGCTTTGCCCTTTGGAGTTAGGTGACTACAAATATTAGATTCATTTACAGATCATTATTCAATATTTATCTATATTGAATTGTCATAGAATACACATTTGCAACAATCTTACTTCATTAACAAATTAATTTTGACTTTAACTCTCAAATCATCCATTTTAATTGATTCATTATTCTTAAAAGAGTTAATTAATTATGACTACATAATCCTCTTTTCTATTTCCTCTAATAAATTAATCAACACGACCCTAAAATCATTTTCTATTTAATTTTAGCAATCTAATCCATTTACACATATAAGATATAAACTCAACATCATCTAAGTAATGTCTCTACCCCTTATGCTAATACATGTACCTACTCACTCCACTACGTGTATGAGCATGATCTCCTCACACATGTGTAGCCACCCTATTTCTTCCACTTGTCCTTCTATAACTAGCATATTTCTTACACATGGTATGTGCTCACACATATGTAAGCATGTGCCTATCTCTTACTTCTATGATTCTTTTTATCAGTATGATTATCTAACACAAACCTTGTCAAAATGATAAGATGCATTGAATCATCTATTTAATTTTATTCAGTTATAGTTATCGATCAAATTTATGTCCTACCCCTACATTTCTATTAACCAAAATAAATATGACGTTGTTTCCTTCATCTAAAGACACACCATTCTCATTTCAAATAATATTTCTCTTTTGAATTCTAAAATCTATTATAACATTCAAGTATTACATTGGTTGGTTTGTAATACATAGTTCAAAATGTTATTCAATCATCATTTGATGAGAAAATAAAGTGGAGCATTAGGTGTGATGAACATTGAGAAACTTAATTAGAGGAATAAGGTAAACAAAGGAAACAAATTTTATTATCTCATCTTTATTTGAATGCATCTTCCTTATTTCCTATGATTTCATTTCCCTTAGTTTCCCCTATGATGTCAAATATGATGTCTCTTTTATGTACTTTGCATTGTGCAGATCATTGTTCTTTCTTTGTCTTGTATTATTCACTTATTATATTACCTTTTTCATATTGACTTGTTATATCGTGATGATTGTGTTGTTTTTCTTATGCTTTAAATACTTTTACACATATGTCATGGAATCCCTTTCTTATGAAATTTACCATACTTAGACCATCCACCTATGCTTTCTTCTATGAACAACAATTATTTTCTATGGTCCTACGTTACTATACCTTGCTTTTATAATATATATTAATATTGAATTTTATTATCTATAACATTATCTTTCTTAGGATTACATGGACAAAAATTAGAATTACATACAAAATATAACCAATGTTAGAACAATATAATGCACACATAAGAGAATACAAGACACAAATATTTGATGTGGTTCACCCAATCCCTAGGCTACATCCACCAAGCAACGAGTTTAATATTCTTATTATCTAATGACTAAAACTTGATTAAAATATGCAATCCCTTGCGACTCCACGTCACCACAAGAAACTACTAGATCTCATCATACATAATAAAATCTCCAACACTAAGACATTTTATCTAATCTTTTTGTCACTTACAAAATTAGGGCTAGAATAAGTCATCCAATAGGAAAATAGTTGCCGCACCTTTTAGATTAATAAAGTCATTTGAGGTTTCGAGGACCTTGCCCCTAGAAATGATTTGTGAGGGTGCCCCCCCTTGAACCCACACTATATTACAATAGGGAGCGCACTTGGTGCTTTTCCCCAAGATCTCACAAGGGCTACTGCCCTTGACCCCATCTTGGGGGTGTTGCCCCTGAACCCTCATAGAAAAAATTGGGTGAAACCACGCCAAATGAAGTAGGGAAAAAATTAACCTTTGAGTTTGATTAGGCTCCACATAACAACATCTCCCATCATTATGAGACATTGTGTGCATTCCTCCTTTTACATTGTGTTAGCTACATTGAACTATATTACAACCTTAGTGTTACCTAAACATCAAGGGCATTGTGTCCTTCCCATATCCTTTGAGATCCTTTTAAATTATATTCTTAAATTGAGGGAATATTCCTTCCTCATCTTTTCTAATTATATTTCCTCAAATACTCTTCTAGAACCACCTCTTTTGAGTGGGACCATCTTTGCTTGCCTAATATTTTTCTATGTGCTTGTTTCTTGTCCTTGAACATTATGAATGCCAAATCCTTTTACATTAGGGGCATCAAACCTTCTTTTCTTGAACCTTGATAGTACATTATATATCCACATTACCACTTTAGGGACTTGACACATTATCTTGACTAATATGCACACATGTTCTTAGATGTCACATTGAATATATATATGCACATATCCTTCTAGTGTTCCATATACCTATCAAAGGTTCTTAGCTATTAGGACTATATCATCATTTTAAAGTTTCCTATATAAGGGAAAACATTATGAGAGAAATCCTATAATCTAGCATTTCCTACTTCTTAGCCAATCTAAGATCAACATTTTGAATGTTTTTTTAACATTTATTACTTATAAAAACTAAATTATTAATACTTTAAAGATGATGCAAACTTTATGTTTTTTTGACATTTCATTTGTAATTCCAAATGCATATTAAAATAATATTTTATTTATAAATTTTAATGTACATTTAAATAAATTATAGTTATTATTAATGGTACTTTTACAAGTGATTTATATTTTATAAAAAAGACCCTTTATAATTAAGAATATTTTTAATAATCTTTACCCCATGACAAATGACCCTCCATACAAAACAAAATAAAATTATAAATTATTAAACATATATTAACAACATCAATATCTGTTATACACATTTGTCTATCATTATTTTTTTAATATATTTTATTATTAATTTCTAATGTGAGATTAGCTATAATTTAGACATGGTTTTAAATTCTACAACACATACCTTTTTCAATATACGCCAAATGAGTAAGAATATGATTAATAATATATTGTGACTTCATATTGTTATTATCTTGAAGGTAGTAATAAGAGTATCATGGCACAATTTTGATAAAGATTTATTTTATGTTTAATTATTATTTTTAAAAATTATTATAATAAACTTCATATAGATATAAATTGTGACAAAATATTTTCTTCAGGGCTTTAGGACATTACTAATATTAATATAGTGTAAGTTTTAAAGTTCATAATATTATATTGGTGTAGATTATTATTCTATTTTTATAGATAACATACTTGCATGATAGAGTCTTATAAATCACTTCTTCATAATTTTTTCTACATAAATTCATAAAACAAAATGAAAAATTTAACTCATCAATAAACTTTTCAACTATCAACCTTTTTTTAAATATATTAATAAAATAATAAAATAAATTAGTAATAATATGATTAATATACACTAGTACAATATTGTCTTCAAGACACTACTAATATTAATTTATTGTAAGATTTAAAATTCACAACATTATATTAGTTTAGATTATTATCCTATTTTTTGTATAATAAAATACATTTAAAACTATTGTGTTGAACTCTATGACAAACATACTTCTTAGCATATTTTGAATCATGATAGAATCTCATAAATCACAATTTCATAATTTTACCTACATAAACTCATACAACAAAATGACATATTTAAGTAGCAATAATTTTTTCATAAGTATTATAGTTGTCAACTTTTAGATATATTAATAAAATAATAATATTTAATAAAATAATAAATTTGTAAGAGTATGATTGATATAGACTACTAAAATATTATATTTACAACACTACTAGTATTTTAATTTATTGCAAGCTTTAAACTTCACATCATTATATTGGTTTATTTTAATATCCTTTTTTTTTGTATAATAAGATTAAATCCAAAATTATTTCGTGCTAACTCAATAACTAACATACTTCTTGACATATTTTAAAGCATGGTAGAATCTCATATATTACAATTTCATAATTTACAAAATGACATATTTAAGTCACCTAAATTTTTTTTAAAAAGTTGTAGCTTATTGAATATTGTGGTCATTAACATTTTAAATATATTAATAAAATAAATTTCATACTTTTTTATTAATAAATCTCTATTTTAAAATATTTTCTTTATACAAGGTAGGATTTAAAATCTTTTATTATTGTGAATAGGTATTGTGTCAATGTTAACTTTTATCTTTTTAAATTAAATTTGACAATCATCTACACATTAACTTTGATCTTTTTAAGTTAAATTAAAAAATATAATTAAAAAAATAATTTAATAAAAAACATATAAAATATTTATTAAAATTATAACATTTGAAAATATATAAATAAAAATAAAAAAATAAAAAATAAAAATAAAAAGAATATAAATAATTATAGATATAATAAATTAAATTTTTATTAATTTCTTTAGATAAACTTATTTAAAATATCCCTATTAATTTTATTATTTATTTAAAGATTCTAACATATGAAATAAAACCCTCTCTTAGCGTGACTACAACATAAGACAATCGTTGTACTTATCGTTTTATGTCTTCGGTCTTTTATTGGCAGCTCAATCATATTCATAGCATTCATCATACCGTCAGTGTGGCAGCTCAATCATTTTCACAGTCGCACCGTTAGTGTGGTCGGTCAATCATAATCAGATTCACACCGTTAGTGTGGCAGCTAATCATACTCAGATTCACGGCACCGGCTACGGTGCAACTTATTTGCACCGAGCCTGCCCGTCTACACCCCCTGGGCAGCCCTTACTCTGACGTCCTTCGCTGACAGAACAGTCAGCCAAATATTCCATGCCTTCCGTGCCGTGCAGCAAATAACTCTTTCCGTCCGTGAGACTTTAATCATTTTTAAAACTACAATACTTTTTATATTATATGGTTTAATTTAATTGGATGTGTATAAAGTTAATATTTTAATTTGCTAAAATTGGAAATTTGTAAAAATTAAACATAATCTAACAATTAAAAATAATAATTAATATTTATTTTTTATAAAAAATTAATATATTATTTTATTAATATTTTATTCAAACAATCTTTAAAGTTAGTTTAGGTTACCTTTAAATTTTAGTTTTAAGTTATGATTTAAAATAATTTTAATTTAGTTTTCGTTAGATTTTTGTTTTAATTATAAAGTTGTAAAGGAAAACAAATGTCATTTCCATGTTCAATTATTTTTAATCTTTAATTTGAAAACCCTAACCTTAATATAACTATAGTTTTAACTAGGGTTATAATTAAGATTAGTATAATATAACTATAGTTTTCAATATAACAATTAATATAACTATAGTTTTTAATATAAGATTACAATTAAGATTGTAATTAAGATTACAATTAAGATTATATTATAGTAATCTTAATTGTAACCCTAGTGAAAACTATAGTTATATTAAGATTAGGGTTTTTAATATAATTATAGTTATATTATTAAAAGTTACAATTAAAGGGTCGATCATAGTTAGTATTATAATTAGGGTTATATTTTTTATTAGAGCTAGTGTTAGAGTAAGGATTGAAGTTACGTTAAGAAGTATGATTAGTTTTGTGATTAAGGTTAGGGTTTTTAATATAACTATAGTTATATTATTATGAGTGAGTTTTTACTATAACTATAGTTATATTATTAAAAGTTACAATTAAAGTGTCAATGATAGTTAGTATTATAATTAGGGTTACAATTTTTATTAGAGCTAGTGTTAGGGTAAGGATTGAAGTTACATTAAGAAGTATGATTAGTTTTGTGATTAAGGTTAGGGTTTTAAATATAACTATAGTTGTATTATTAAAAGTGGGTTTTTAATATAACTATAGTTATATTATTAAAAGTTACAATTAAAGGGTCAATCATAGTTAGTATTATAATTAGGGTTACAATTTTTATTAGAGCTAGTGTTAGGGTAAGGATTGAAATTACGTTAAGAAGTATGATTAGTTTAAGGATTGAAGTTATGTTAAGAAGTATGATTAGTTTTGTGATTAAGGTTAGAGTTTTTAATATAACTATAGTTATATTATTAAAAGTTACAATTAAAGGGTCAATCATAGTTAGTATTATAATTAGGGTTACAATTTTTATTAGAGCCAGTGTTAGGGTAAGGATTGAAGTTACGTTAAGTATGACTAGTTTTGTGATTAAGGTTAGGGTTTTTAATATAACTATAGTTATATTAGTAAAAGTTACAATTAAAGGGTCAATCATAGTTAGTATTATAATCTTAATTGTAATCTTATATTAAAAACTATAGTTATATTAATTGTTATACTAAAAGCTATAGTTATATTATAGTAATCTTAATTGTAACCCTAGTTAAAACTATAGTTATATTAAGGTTAGGGTTTTTAATTAAAAGTTAAAAATAATTGAACATGGAAATGACATTTTTTTTCTTTTAAAACTTTATAATTAAAACAAAAATCTAACAATTTATGAAAACTAAATTAAAATTATTTTAAATCATAACTTAAAATTAAAATTTGAAAGTAACCTAAACTAACTTTAAAGATTGCTCGAATAAAATATTAATAAAATAATATATTAATTATTTTTATAAAAAATAAATATTAATTATTATTTTTAATTTTTAGATTATGTTTAATTTTTACAAATTTCATACCAATTTCAGCAAATTAAAATATTAACTTACGATTCTTTACGCAAATCCAATTAAATTAAACCATATAATATAAAATGTATTGTAGTTTTAAAAATGATTAAAGTCTCACGGACGGAAGGAATATTTGGCTGACTGTTCTGTCAGCGAAGGACGTCAGAATAAGGGCTGCCCAGGGGGTGTAGACGGACAGGCTCGGTGCAAATAAGTTGCACCGTAGCCGGTGCCCAGATTCACACCGTTAGTGTGGCAGCTAATCATATTCATAATTTTCCGTTAATGGACGCGTTTGACATTTTGATCTTGCTAGATGGAAGAAAGTATACACATCGATCAATGCAGGGCATGACACAAGTTCATAGCCCAGGGAGAAGAAGTCTTTTAAACGCATTTTCGTTGTCTACGTTTCTGCCATAGTTGCCAGAAACGTGACGGGGAGACCCCGTCTCACGTTTCAACAGACGAAACGGGTTTCCCTTCATGAAACCGCCGTTTCAGTCGGTGTTTAAAAAAATTAAAAATGATCTTCATACGGTTTTTTAAATTCAAAATATCATATAAGATCAGTTTCAGTTTTAAACTGAAGTTTATTATTATTATTTTAATTCAAAATATCACAGGATCAGTTAGACTGAAGTTTTATTATTATATGTTATAGATATTCTTCTTTTGAGGTTGAGTTAACAATTCGCGTTAAAATAGTAAATTAACAATTATGATATTGCCATTAAGATTTAATGTGTGATTTTTGAGTCAAACACCCATGTTTCATGAGTAGTGATTCAACATGAATCTGTCTCTCATGAGAATAAATGAAACACTTAGCACTCATTGGATCTAGGTGATGTTCACAGGGATGAAGAAGCACCGGGACTTTCAATGAGTGCTAAGTGTTCCATTTATTCTCATGAGAGATGGATTCATGTTGAATCACTAGTCATGAAACATGGGTCAATGAATTTGACTCAAAAATCACACAGTTAAATCCTGATAGCAATATCACAATTTGACTTGCTGTGGAAATTATCTCCTACTTATCAATTTAACAATTAGTTAAATATGAATATTATAGATATCAAATTTGAATTTTAAAAATGTGAGAATTTATCGTTTCTCCTAACTATAGAACTTTATGCAGGTTTCTTCTATTGGTAAAGAAAGGCCAAATGATAAAGCTTAGGATTCTTTGATGAAGACGGGTGAAAATTAAGTCCAAAGAAGGTGATCAATTGTTAAATGTGGTGGATGCATAGAGCATTCAGCGAACGGTCCCAGTCAAAGAAAACAGGGGCCTCGCTCGGAAGTATGAGATCATTGAACTGAATGTTGATGCGAAAGGCCTAATAAATATAGAAAAAATAGTTGTTTTCAAAGGTTTCGAAATCAAGCTTCTCGGCAGCCACAAATTTAGACGGCATACCAAGGGGGCAATTGGTACACTTTGTTTTTCCCTGAAACAAAGTTCTCCCTTGATATGATGCTTAATTTGTCGCTGCATAGCCACTTCCAGAGTGTACTGGTATACAGATTTCCAAAAACTAGATCCGGTACAAATTTTGTAGTGAAATGCATTACTTAGACTATTATTATAAATATTCTTTAGATTAGGTGAAATTCCCCTTTTCTAATATAAATCCGCGTTATAATTTACCGAGGCACAAACTTACAACCAGCGAATCTGACAGCAACAAGTTAACATACAGTATAGCTTGAAATTTCTGCGCTAAAATCCTCCCCAGAATTATAGAAGAGGACACATATTTGGGTAATACAAAACATTTTGAGTGAAAGGATAAAATATATAAATTCTTCATATAGTGAATTCCTCCTCAAATTCTACGAATTCGCATTATGATTTATTTTATCACAAGTTTACAACCGGCAGATCTGCCTGTACAAAAATTAAGGTGAAGTAGAGCTTAAAATTTCCATTCTAAAATCCGCGCCAGAATTACAGAAGAGAACTACATATTTGAGTAAAATGAAATTAAAAAAAAATTGTTTAAAGACATGCAATATAAAATTATTTATTTCAAGCCTCCTTTTTATAGAAATTCGCATTATAATTTACTAAGCCACAAGTTTACAAACAGCAAATCTCACAGAAAAACATTAAGCTAAAATACAGCATGAAAATTCTGTGCTAAAATCCAAACCAGAAGTACAGAAAACGACTAAATATTTAAGAAAGTAGCAATTCTCACAGAAAAACATTAAGATAAAATACAGCATGAAATTTCTGTGCTAAAATTCAAACCAGAATTACCGAAAACGACTACATATTTGAGAAAATAGTAAATCTTACAGGAAAGCATAAAGAATACAGCATGAAATTTCCGTGCAAAAATCCACACCAGAATTACAGAAAACGACTAAATATTTGAAGAAATAAAATATTTTTTAATAGAATTGAAAGGACTCACCAGGGCTTGATCCCGAATTTCATGATTTGCATTGGCGACGTTGGATCCACTGACGGCCATGGCGGTGGTCTTCCGCTTTGAGTGCTCGTCTAACCAAATGCAAGAAAAGAGAGGAAGGAAAAGCTCTGAAATGGAAAGGAAGAGCGTGAGCTGGAAGAGATGGCATGCAGGCGATCTTATTATAAAGGTAAGCTGTGAAGAAAATGCTTCTTGTTGACCGACGTCATTTGCGGAAGTGACAACGGAGATTCCTGAGTAGGTTACTTGGGTTAGTTCACAACAGCGACACCAAAAGATTCTCAGCTCTTAGTTCACGTTAAACCATGGTTAATACTGCACGTGTCTAATGCTGATTTGTTAGTGCCGGTTTGATTTGAGCATTTATCCGTTCGAGATGCGCGGTCCCCACAAGCAAACCAAACAGATTCTGTTTTACGACGACCTGGATATTTTATTTTATTTTTCCTTTTTCTATTCAGTGATGAAATACATTTTGACGGACTTATAGGAAAGGTTTAAAAGTTTCGATAGTTACAATAATTAATTTGTAGAGTTAGTATTCTCTTGTATTCTTTTTTACTGAAAAATGCAAAGGATTATTTCAAAAAATGGAATAAAAAAAAAATCCATAGTAGCAAAATAAGACTTGGATGAAGTATATATATATATACACACACTATTAATATTTTTGTGTATTTTATGTATATTTTTAAAATATAATAAATGTAAATTATAAAGATAAAATGTTGTGAAAGAATAAGTATTTTCATATCTAAGTGTTTTTTATATGAAAGAAGTTATTTACTTTTATAAATAAGTTTTTGAAACTTATGGAAGAGACAATAAGTTCATGCAACAAATTTAAATCATTGTTCAAATATCTTTATGCCAAGAGACATATTTTATAATGACAATATGAAGAGACTAAAGCTTACAGATGGACACATGTTTGAGGCTTCATGTTTAACTCTACATTTGATGTAATGTAATCAATCATCTTATGAAGATCTATTGGATGTAATTATAAACCATAGACAATGTAACTGTAATGATCTTGAATTTATTTATTAATCATGCATTTTGATGGATGGATGACATGTATGCCATCCTCTTGGATAATGTGATCTAATTGCACCCTATAATCGTTAACCATTTGTTAATCCTTGATTATGGTAAATGGTATGAATGTTGACTATTCAACTAGGGTTTCATCTTTTGATTTCCACTTATTCCCCACATTTGATGATGTGGCATTGTCTAGTAGGACACGATTCTTATAATATGAAGATTGTGAGTCTATGCACATAATAAAGAATGTTGGCTATGTTGAGAGGCATCCTTTATATTAACAATAAGGAGAATGCGAGTTTGTACACATAATAAAGATTGTTAGGTAGTTACTCTTTGAATTCAAAACTGGTGAATTCCCACAATCCCAATAATCACATGCAAGCAAATACCATGTCAAATGAAGAAACTCTACAAACACAAAGATGTTATGAAAGCTTGAAGCCAAATAATGTGTATTGAAATGATATGATAATTACAAAAGAGAACCTAATGCAAACCTTAAAGGATGCATGTATAAAATAAAAATTATTAAATGCAAACTAAAGCTTTTTAAATGTAGTGTCAACGAAGAAAGAGAAAAGGTGACTTAGTTAATTAATCAATGTGATTAAAATAATCAAGTTAAATAACCTTTTTACTTTGAGACTTACCCTTAAGATAAACTTAGGGAATAACAAAAAGTTAAGTGCATGAATGAAACTACATGAAAGAGTGCAAACTTGGGGCCTAATAAGGAGGCTCAATGAGGTATCTTGTTATAACAAAATATTTATAAAGTAGAAAAAAGAAGAAGATAAGTGGGAAAAAATATCATCTCCAAAAAGATATGGAAAAAGGGTACAAATGCAATGCCCCAAGATACTCTCTCAAGACCATAAGTACAACTAAACCCCCACGAGAGAGGTTTGAGACTCCAAATCATCCTTAGAATGGTATAACCCTTGTGTTATTGATAAGACTAACATAGCTTTTATGCAAAAAGAAACAAAGAAAATGAACAAAGAAGAGGAAACCCCTAAACTTGACGTGAAATTAGAAGACATGGATGATGGTCAAATGAAAACATATGAGATTCCTATAGTGGATTCTCAAATGAAGGTGAGATAAAAAAAACTATGTTGACTTTTTCATCTGAGAGGAGATAAATGTCCTATGTTATGTCTTTAACAACTGCGCTAAGTGGTTTGATGCATGAAGCTATGATTATAGATAAAGTTGAAGAGGAATCTTGTTGAATTTATGTAAATTCAATAGAAGTGAAGGTGTAGAAATTATAAAACTAGTCTCAAGAGCAATATTGACTTTAGCTTTAAAAGCTCTCATGAAGAAAGAGTGATTCTTCAATAATGGAGATGATGGACCAAAATAAGAGAAAAAGTACACGTGGGAATAATGTGTTGGGATTAAAGAGACATAAATAGTAATTACATGCAAATATAACCAATATCATAAAGGAATAAAGCACACATAAATCGACAGAAGACACAAAGATTTAACTGTTCAAAGGAGATTGTTGAAATGAAGAATATTCATATTTTGTCACTGATGTCAAACCTGCTACTTGTTGGTATGAAAATTGCTTACTTTGGTCTTAATGCTATCATTTAATTGATTGATGAAGAGGATTTGAAAAAAGGATAACAAGAGAACCTAGAGAAAAGGTTGAGTTATATGGTGTATAAAAGGAGCACTAAGACCAAGCAAGACATTGATGATATAGTATATCATTTGTTTACATAAGGCTATAATGAAAAGATACTTGAGCAAAGACTAGAAGAAGGATAAGTAAAGAAACGTGTTTGCCAAGCCTGATCGAGGAAATAGTAGAAGTCGAGCAAGTTAGTGCAGGCTAAGCACAAAGTTAGTTTAAGCCGAGCAATAATTTTAGTATGTGCCAAGCAAAGAGAAATAGATAGTAGGTGCCAAGTGAAGAAATCTTAGTATGTGTTGAGTGTCAGAAGATGACACTATTGACTGACCAAAACTTACTATATGCTAAGCAACCTAGTGTTGACCGAACATTAGAAGACAATGTTTGCTGAGCAAACAACATGTTATTTCCAAGTGATAGTAAAATGAGTTTGATCAAAGATTTGATGAATTTGAGTTGACAAATTTGATTTCTTGAATTGTGTGAAGCATGTGAAAGATTACTATGATGAGCTAGTGGCACATAATTCAAGGCCTAAGCATACCTTAACGTTCATATATTTGAAATTTCAAATATTAGGGCACGTGAGAATACTTTGGTTATGTGCGTTATATCCTAAGTCCTAAGGTTAAGTCATGTTTTAATATTTCTGTGGGGCTATAACTTTTCATACCGTTATATATCTTCCTAGATCTACGGTCGTCGCCTTGTTGCCTTATGAATTTACAATGGTCTTATGGAAGGTGACAAAGCAACAAATGGACACATAGCATAGTGGACCCTTCTTCCTCAGTTCTGATAGAGTGCATTGTACATCTTCATAGCCATCGATCTTCCTGGGATCAATGGTCCTTGCTATGTCGTTATGGAAAGCTGTGAGTACTTTAATTTATGTGACATAGCGAGCACTTTCCATGTGGATTGTGGGTCATGTTTTACATTATGGGCTGTCGGTGAGGTTGGCGCATGGAAGAGTTCTAATTGGTTTGAATTCTAGCATGGTTGGTAAATTGGTTGTATATTTTTGGGTCGTCATATGGAAGAAGATCAATGGATCTCATTATGTCGCTATGAGAAAATGATCGATATTTAGTTATAGCGACATATTGATGTCTTGACATGTGTCCCCGGTGGGCACAATTTCTTCAGTTCTTATCGCAAGGGTGAAAAGTTAGAGCTACAATGATACGACCATTTTTGTGCTACAATCTTACGATCTAGTGTAAGATCATGAAGTTAATCCTTAGAGCTACTGATGTTATGATATTCAGCTATCATAGCATTGTAGAAGTGTATGGTTGCAAGAGATGCTAAGGAGGGTTGCAATCTTATGCTATGTGGTTGTCATAAGATCATAGGTTTGGTTGAAGAGTCTTTCAAAGACATGAAAAGAAAGGGTTTGTCATAGCATCGAGACAATCATAAGATCATAAAGAAAGTAAAAGGAGGACCCAATATTAAGATAGGTTGATGATCGTAGGATCATAGAACTTTGAGTTGACCATGATAAGGGCGTTTCACTTGTCCAAATTGGAAAAGAAAAGGGTATTCGACCAATAGAATTGCAAGAAAGGTACAAGATGAATGTTGAATATTATTGACCTTTTGATACATCAAACTTGGCATGCTGATAGCAAGGAAGAAATAACTCTTTAATGGCATATTAGATCTTTTGACTATTTGTAGATTGCTTTTAGTATTTCTCATGCCTAGTAAATGTAAAAGGAGCATGCATTCATCACCTGGTTATCCATCTACCTAGTTATGCATTAATGACTTCTATCTTCTCAGGATCGTTCTTTTGAAAAAATATTGGATTTTCTTGCATTTGGGTCTTCTCCAAGATTAGATTTTCTTGATCTTAATGGTTATCTTAATGATGGTAGTTGTGTTTTTTCTTCTAGTAGAAGTTTCTCTGTTATGGTCGAACTATAAAAGAAAGTTTTGTACCCTTTTGAAGGGTGGGTCATTCTCTGATTCTCTAGTATTGCTTTCCATCCATACTACTATGATTCCTTGTGCCTCTGAGCCATTGTATTCCTCTAGTGTGTCTCTTTTAGCCATTAACACACTGTGCAAGACTCTTTTGACTCTGGTTAATGTTCTTGTTTATATTCTGCAATTTGCATGATTGTATCTATTTTGGCATTTGAATGATATTAAGTGAAATTTCTTCTTATAGCATTCTTTTGTTGTTTGATCTACATGTGATTGTTGGATTAAAGAAAGTCTGAACTTGTATTCTTTGATGTTATAATAGGTTAACTGTGCATTATGGGCAGAGATGTGATCAAACATTCTATTTTGGTGCATCACCTCCTTAAAATAGAGTAGGTAGTTTTCTTTGATGCATTCCTTCTCCCTTTTCCTCTCCAAGAGTAGTTAGGTGCATCTAGATAGTAAAGGAAGCCGACCTTCTCTAGAGACTCAACCTCACAGTTCAAGTCCCACAGCTTGGAGGTTGTTTCCATGTTTCACAAGGTTTTCCTTAGGTTAGAACTTTGGACAAGGGGTACAAAATTTTGTGATGACAATGAATTCAAAGAGGATTGTAAAGGAAGTTTCTAGGAGGAATAAAATGGAAAGATGGGAAGATTCAATGAGTTTGACCTAACCCTAAAATGAACGATTATGGTTAATCAACAAAATATCTAAATTCTCTATTAAGGAGGGAACATGCCAAAAGCAATAAGTAAAGTACGTGAACCTAAGAAAGATAAGAAATCTAGGGTGTTGCTTCATATGGTGGCCAAATGAGAGAATCTACAATCGACATACTTAGCAAGAAGGCTTAAGGAGATGAAGGCTTGAAGGTTGAACAATCTATAGAGATGAAGAAGAAGAATTCCAAGTAGAATGGAGGACTAAATGTGAGATCTTTAATTTGCAAGTGAGTTGTTTTATTATCAGATCAAGTCCTATTGTTACTTTTTAACAATTGTATTAGTCTAGATAAATCCTTTGGACTAAGGTTGACCTAATGGTCATAAGTAAATCCTTTAATAGGGTGACATTCTAATGGAATTAAATTCATCTAGCAAGGCTCAATTCTAATAGGGTGATTGAAATCCTTTAATCAATATCACATTTAACAGTGTGCATTGTAACCTTTAATAGGGTTGGCTCCTCACAGGGCTCACTTTAGAAGAGTGAAAATCTATAGCATGTTATTGGTGGTTTTTCCCAAATTGGGTTTCCACGTAAATCCTTTTGTCAAAATGTGTGATTAATTTTGTGGCATTTCATGTTTACATTTCTGCAAAATTATTTTGACCTAGGACAACAATATGCAAAAGTTTAAGATATTGAGTGATCAATGCATGCATAAGTATAAGTTGAAGTATAGAAAAGTTTTATTTG
Organism: Cupressus sempervirens; assembly: GCA_028749045.1. Classification (NCBI taxonomy): domain Eukaryota; kingdom Viridiplantae; phylum Streptophyta; class Pinopsida; order Cupressales; family Cupressaceae; genus Cupressus; species Cupressus sempervirens. Next base: position 683,771,475 of record CM053790.1, read on the forward strand.
TTCATTTGGACCTTGGATAACCGATTCACCCCCCTCTCAGTTATTCTAAACATTCCAACAATTGGTATTAGAGCATCAAGTTCTTGTGAAAGAAGAATGTTTGAAGGTACTTAAAGGTAAAGATCAAGATGTATAGGAAGGCGATGCCCAAGTTAAACAAGGAAAACTTTTGTGCATGTAAAAGTTTAATGAAGCTACATCTAGGAGGACTTGGAGATTATGCATAATCAACTATCACCACTGAATATGTTGATGTAGTTGGAGCCCCAACTACTAAATAATTGAAATAGAAGAAGGAACACAACTAGGCAATGTTGGAGATTTCATCTGCCCTAAGCCATTCAGAGTTTGATGACATCAAATTATGTGATTTTGCTAAGAAGATGTGGGATGCCCTAAAAAAATTTTGTGGAGGAGACAAGAATGTGTTGAGAGTTAAAGTTGAAAGTCTTAGAGGAAAATTTGATGAAATGAGAATGCAAGAAGGTAAGACTATAGTCCAGTATTATGCAAGGATCAAAGATGTTGTTAATGCAATTTGAGGATTTGATGGAAAAATTGAAGATGAGACTGTGAGCAACAAAGTATTGAGAACCCTGTTGCCTATCTATGCTATTAGAGTCTCTGTTATATAAGTACTAAGGTGTACTCCTAGTAGTAATTTAACCCTTGAAGGGCTGGTTGGTAGACTCACTGCTTTTGAAATTTCAAATTTTAATAATTTCAAATCTAAGAATGTTGAATCTTCTTTCAAAGCTAAGTTGACACTAAAAGAACCAAAAGATAAGAAAAAGAAAAAGGTCAAACATGTTGCTAGTGATCATGAACAGATGATGAAGAGCTAGAAGATTTGGAAGCACTACTGGCTAGAAAATTTCATAGAGGAAAAGGAAAATACAAAGGTAAGTTACCCATCATATGTCTTAATTGTAATGAGGTTGGTCATATTGTAGCAAGATGTCCTAAGAAATCAAACAAAAAGAATGAAGATAAATACAAAGGTAGAAAAAATGATAGCAATAAAGACTAAAGACTATAAGGACAAGGGAAATAAGGCTTGTTACATTGCTGAAGAAGAATCTAATGATGAATATGATGACTATGATGATGAAGTTGTCTATATTTCTATGAAATATGATTTTGATGAAGATGAGATAATTGCATTGATATCTTATGTGAACACAAGTGACAAATGGATCATTGACAGTGGATGATCACATCACATGACTGCCACATGATTGGAGACAAAATTAAGTTGATTACCATTGAGTATTACAATGGAAATAGTGTTAGATTTGGTAATGATGCACTCTCTTTGATAAAAGGAAAAATGATCAATAAGATTGATAGAAAAGATCATGTGTGACAATGCTTACTATGTGGAAGGACTTAACTATAATCCATTGAATGTGTCACAATTGAATAGTTCAGGATGAAAAGTTAAATTTGATAACAGGAAGGCTAAGATTTGTGACTCTGATGGAACACAAATTGGAAGATGAGATTAGACTAGAGGTAATCTATTTTATTTTGACATGAATGATGCTACTTGTCTTGTTGTACAATTTGATGATGTGTGGCTATGACACAAAAGGTTATGTCATGGACAATTTGGTTAGTATTAGTAAGATGAAAAGAGTTAGATTTTTCCAAAATTGAAGAAACTTGATAATGTGATTTGCAAACAATGTTAGTTAGGCAAGATGAAAAAGTCTAGTTTTAAAAGTAAGACTCATACTTCAAAAGAAATTCTGGAATTAGTTCATACTGATTTATGTGGACCAATTGATGTGGAAAGGTACAAAGGTGACAAGTACATTATCATATTTGTTGACGATTACTCTAGAATGATGATAATATTATTTTTAAGAGAAAAATCTGATGCTTTTCAAATGTTCAAGTGGTATATGACAAGAGTTGAAAAGGAAATTGGTAAACTTTTGAAATGTCTAAGATCTAACATAGGTGGAGAATTTAAATCAAATGATTTCAAAATTTTTTGCAATGACATAGGAATCAAAAGACAAATGTTAGCACCTAGGACCCCTCCACAAAATGGGATTGCTAAAAGGAGGAATAGGTTTGTAATGGATTGTGCTAGAACACTGATGATGGAGAAGAATGTTGCTTTGAGATACTAGAGAGAAGTTGTCAGTATAACTATCTATACCTTGAACCGAGTACAAATTAAGAAAGGTGCAAAATCCATACCTTTTGAATTATGGTATGGATACTCACCCAATGTCAAATATTTTAAGGTATTGGAAGCAAGTTACATTCTTAAGGACAACATAAATGGTAAACTTGATGCAAAAAGTGAAGAAGGTATATTCCTAATTTATTCCACATGAAGTAAAGCTTATAAGTGTTTAAATACTAACACTAACAAAGTTGTGGAAATTGCAAATGTAAAGCTTGATGAATATATGAAGTGCATGACGATGAACCAAAGAAGACACTTGAAAATTATAGATTCTTTATGTACTGCTATGAAGACATGTCTGATAATGTTGATACTTTTGCAAATCAAGTTGCTAATCAACAAGAATTAGTGACTGTTGAGTCACATACAGTGGATGCAAAGTTGCATTCAGGAGCTGAGTTACAATCAAAAGCCAAGGTACATTCTGATACTTAGATCAATTTACATGAAAGGAATGTCGAGTTACAATCAAAAGTTGAGGTACATTTTGATATTGAGATCAATTTACATGAAAGGAATGTTGAGTTACCTAATAGAGAAGTGCACAATGAATCTAAAATTGAACTTCATGAAAGATCCACTGTAGAAAGGAGAACTGACCCAAGGTTATCAAAGTATGTCATCAGACATCACCCTACTGAAAAAATCATTGGAAATAAAGAATACATACCAATGACAAGGAATAGGTTGAGAAATGACACATGTTTGTGAAGCATGCATGAGCCTAAGTCAGTGAAGGATGCAATAGAAAATGAAGATTGGAATCAAGCCATGAAAGAAGAAATTGATCAGGTTGTGAAGAACAAAAACTGGGCACTAGTACCTAAACCCAAGAACAATAATATTTTTGGAACCAAGTAGGTGTACATAAAAAAATTGGATGAGAATGGTGAATTTACAAGGAATAAGGCAAGATTAGTTTGCAAAGGATATGTACAAGAAGAAGGAATTGACTATGGAGAGATATTTTCCCTAGTTGCAAGATTGGAAGGAGTAAGAACTTTGCTTGGTTATTCTGCCTATAAAGGATTCAAATTTGATTGAATAGATGTTAAGTCATCATTTTTGAAGGGTATACTAGAACATGAGGTTTACATAGAACAACTTGAAGGATGTGTTGATCTAAAAAATAAGAACATGGTGTTTAGACTGCACAAATCTTTATATGGTTTGAAGCAAGCTCCTAGAGCATGGTATGAAATACTGCACAACTATCTTGTGAAGATTGGTTTTGAGAAGACTAATGACAACACCAATATATACTTGAAGAGACAAGGAGGTAAAATAATTTTACTAGCTGAAATATTTGTTGATGATATCATATTTGGAGGACAAAATGCATTTTATAAGACATTTACAAATGAAATGATGAAAGAGTTTGTGATATCTATGTTTGGAGAAATAAAGTTCTTTGTTGGATTGCAATTATATTAGATGAAATATGGTATTTACATCACTCAGTCCAAGTATGTGAAGGAAATCTTGAATTTTTTTGGTATGGAGGATTCAAAACCAATTAGTACTCCTATGGTGATAGGACACAAACTATCCAAAACTAATGGTTCTACTAAAGTAAATCAAACATTATATAGGTCTATGATTAAGAAATTGCAATATGTAATTCATAGTAGACCTGATATTGCACTAGCTATTAGGATTGTTGCAAGGTTTTTTGCAAATCCTAAGGAGAATCACTTAATGGTTGTTAAAAGGATTATGAGATACTTGAAAGGAACAAAAGACTATGGACTATACTACAAGAAGAGTGACAAGTTTGAATTGAGAGCCTATACAGATGCTGATTGGGTTGGAAACTTTGATAACAAAAAAAGTACAAGAGAAGGAGCATTTTTCTTAGGAAAAAGATTAGTTACTTGGACGAGTAAGAAACAAAATTGTATTTCACAATCTTCTGTTAAATCTAAACATGTGGTTGTTGTTGTGAATTGCACAAATATGGTATGGCTTAAATAGTTACTCAAAGGAATGAAGGAAGAAATCACCAAGCTTGTGGTACTCTACTATGACAAAAAAAGTGATATAAACATATCTAAGAATCCTATGATGCACACAAAGACAAAGAACATTGCAATCAAATATCATTACTTGAGAGAATTGGTCCAAGACAAAGAAGTGAGAATGGAATATGTGAATACAAAAAAAAAGATAGTTGATATATTCACAAAGGCTTTACTTAAGGATGCACATGAATATCTTAGAGATAAACAAAGGGTCATATCGCTATCCAAAACTACTTAAGAAGCAAGAGTAGTGCCCTAAATCAACTGAGTTGAATGACATATTTTACAACTTGATGTAGTGGATCTTACTTTAGGACCTACTTGGAGTAAGAAAGGAGCTGAAAACATAAGATTTACAATCACATGCAAGGTGAAAAAGGGAGAACCTAAATTGATTATATTGCATGTATAGATGAAAAAGTCTTTGGCCTGGTTGTCAAAGAGGGAGCTATTAGAGAAATTAGGGAGATATCAGAAATATCAAAGAAGGAAGGAGAAAGATTGTCAAAGAGGGAAAAGACTAGACGAGGGAGAAATTTAAGGAAGAGATTAGAGTATACATAGGAAGTCACACATATTGATAGAGGGAGAGATTTCAATAAAATGTATTAAGTTTCTTTTTGGTATTGATCTTGGTATTGGCATGCCATCAATACCAAAGAGGGAGAGTATTGAAAGGATATTGTTGAAATGAAGGAGACTGATGACACCTATCATGGGACAATAATTATCTTGTCACTAATGTCAAACTTTCTACTTTTTGGTATGACAATTGCTTACTTTTGTCTTAATGCTATCATTTGATTGATTGATGAAGATGATTTTAAAGGAAAGGATAACAAGAGGACCTAGAGAAAGGTTGAGTCATATGGTGTATAAAAGGAGCACTAAGACCAAGCAAGACATTGATGATATAATGTATTTTTTATCTACTTAAGGCTATAATGAAAGTATACTTGAAGAAAAACAAGAAGAATGCTAAGTAAAGAAATATGTCAACCAAACTTGACTGAGCAAATATTGGAAGCCAAGAAAGTTAGTGCAGGCCAAGCAAAAAGTTAGTTGAAGTCGAGTAGTAAGTTCAACATGTGCCAAGAAAAGAGGAATCGAGTAGGTGCTAAGTGAAGAAATCTTAGCATGTGTCGAGTGCCAGAAGATGGTAGTTGCAATTGAGAAAAAACTTAGTATATCTCGAGAAACCTAGTGTTGACCAAGCATCAAAAGATAGTATTTGCCAAGCAAACAACATGTTATTGCCAAGTGACAAAAAAATGAGTTTGATCAAAGATTTGACAAATTTGAGCCGATAAAGTTGCCTTCTTGAATTGTGTGAAGCATGTGGAAGATTACTATGATGAGCTGGTGGTACAAAACTCAAGATAAACCATTTTGAGAAAAATTCAAAGAGGATTGTAAAGGAAGTCTCTATCAGGAATAAAATGGATATTAATCAAAACTAACCCTAAATGGATGATTTTGGTTAAGCAGAAAAATATCTAAATTCTTTATATAAGGAGAAAATAGGCCAGAATCAATAATTCAAGTGCATGAACCTAAGAAAGACAAGAAGTCTAAAGTGTTGCTTCATATGGTAGCTGAATGAAAGAGTTTGTAGTTGGCATACTAAGAAAAAAGGCTTAAGGAGATGAAGGCTTGAAGGGTGAACAAGCTATCAGAGATGAAGAGGATGAATGCCAAGTAGAATGGAGGACTCAATGTGAGATCTATAATCTGAAAGTGAGTTGTTTTATTATCAGATCAAGTCCTACTATTACTTTCTAATAATTGTATCAGTCTAGATTAGTTTGGATAAATCCTTTGCACTAAGGTTGACCTAAGAGTCATAAGTAAATCCTTTAACAAGGTGACATTCTAATGGAATGTTCTAAAGTCCTCTAATAAGGCTCACTCCTAATAGGGTGACTGAAATCCTTTAATCAAGATCACATTTAACAATGTGCATTGTAACCTTTAATGGAGTTGGCTCCTCACAGGTCTCACTTTAGAAGAGTGAAAATTGGTAGCATGTTATTGGTGGTTTTTCGCAAATTAGGTTTCCACATAAAATCCTTATGTCAAAATGTATGATTGATTTTGTAGTATTTCATGTTTATATTTCTGCAAAGTTATTTTGACTTAGGACAACAATATGCAAAAGTTTAAGATATTGAATGATCAATGCATGCATAAGTATAAGATGAAGTACAAAAAAGTTTTATTTGTACATTTGGACCTTGGCTAACTAATTCACCCCCCCTCTCAATTATTCTTAATATTCTAACATTAACATTGTTCATTGAATCCTTGTGCTATGTCCACCAAACAACAATCCTAATATTATTATATAGTGATTTCAACCTTATTACAATCCGTAATCCCTTGCAACTCAATATTATCAAAAGCAGTGACTAAATCATTATACAACATAAAATCTCTAACCTTAAGACATTTTATACAAGACTTATGGTTCTTACAAATTTAGGGCTAGATTATATCGTCCAATAGAAAAATATCTCCCGAGACCTTTTATAATCATAAAGTCATTTTTGGTCTCATGGGGCACTGCTCCTTGGCCTTGGCCTATATTTTCATAAGGAGCACACTTAGGGGCTCTTCCCTTGGACCTAGCAAGGGGTGCTTCCTCTTGCCCCTTGACCTCATCATGGGGGCATTGACCCCAAACCTATGTAGAAGTAAACTTGGGGGAACAACACTAAATGAAGTCGAAGAAAATAACCTCCAAGTTAGATTACATCTCACATATCAAAAAAATGATCATATGGTGAGAAGCACCTAAATCTAGTAATCATTTAAAAGAGCGTGGGCCAATGATTGCACATAATGCATGACCCTTTCCTATGTCATGTCCATATGTTTGGAATGATGATCAATAATAAAACTTTTTATAAGTAGAAGAAAAAGGAATATCAATGTTTTTGTTCATAGAAGAGTTGTCAAATTTAAAACCTTCTTTGCATATCCATCTATCTTCTTCTCATAGCAATGATACTCATCATGATTTAGCTTTTTACAATAAGCACACATAGGTCTTTCCATATTTTATTTCCCCCCATTAGGAGAAGGTGGTCCAAAGTGGTGTTGAGAATTGAAATCCTTCCTAGGCTCTTTGGTCTTTGGCTTTTGTTTCTGATCCCACTTTCTATGAGATGTATGAGACACTAATGCTTGGTTTTTTGATCCTGAAAGATTATCTAACTATGTGAGCTTGGATTACTTACTCATCAACTAATCAAAAAATACCTCAAAGGCAGACATGTGAAACCATAGACCCAAAGAATCTATGGTGAGATAGTAGGTAGAAGAAAATATCTAAAATAAATCTTAAAATTTAGAGAAAATAAGGTATAAACACTTGGTGTCTATTTTGTTCTTCGTAGTGATTTGAGTTTGATCAAGAAATACTCAATAGATAGAAAAAATTAGGTGTCAAAGAGGTCAATGTTAGAGTATTCTAAAATAAATATAAAAACTAGAATCAAATTGAAAGGTTTGAATCAAAAAATTTGAAATAAGATAAACTAAGTAGTAAATTTAGAAAACTTGATGTGAATGCTTAACATCAAGAGAAAACTCCAACATATGAGATATCCAAGTATTTACAATATGGAAAATAAAATATATGCCCAATATAACTCAAATATGGAGAATGAAATCTCTAATATAGGCTTAAATATATCAAATAGATGAGAGCTAGCCTATTTATATAGGAAATATATGATAGGTGGCTTAGATATTGTTGAGACAAATTTCTCAACTTGTAGGACGTAGAGTCTTGATGGAATTCGACCACCTCCTCTCTAGAAGAATAGTTAGGGCTAACTAGCTACAAACTAAAATAGTTGGAGTAATTGAACTCAACCATATCTTATGAGTAGTTGGATTCAAAGTAGCACCCAAAAATATCCTCCTAAAATGATATCCAAAAAAATAAAAGCCTCTCAATTAATAAGTTCACCTAAGTAAACTTAAATCAAGTGTGAAATGAAAAAAATTCATTTACTCTAACAACCCCCTTAATATAACTTAGGGATCACTATAATGTAGTATGGGTCTCGACAAAAAGACCATGTTAGGTACCCATGTACAACTATAATAAAACCTATCGTAATTAGAGAAAAGAGGGAAAATATTATGGGAAAATCCCTCCCCCAAAAAGAGAGATAAAAAAGAAAGCAAGATGCATGGATGGATGGAGCCATCAAGATCTCCTCATTATTACATACATCTTGCATATACAATAAATAACCCCTATATAGGAGATACGTAGCTGAAGAGAGATGAAGCATCTTCCCATCAATATAGAATGTACACCTATAGTAGATTCTTCAAGGTAAATATAGAAACTACTACACGAGTGCAGAAAAATATTGCTCCTATTGGAAAGAAACAAAACCAAAGGTGCACTAATGAAGGCTTCCAAATTTGTAGGAAGAAACCTCAAAATAAATGGAATATCTGAAACATGCTCAAGTGTCCCCATGTCAATACTAAAAAGTGTCTCCTCCAAATCATGTGTACTATGCCACTCTTCTAAAAAAGGAAAGTCAGGATCAACTAAGCATGAAGGTATAACATGTGAGTAAGTGCACAAAGATGGGGGGCCAAAAGGTGCCACTCTATATTTTTCTCTAATTCAAGCCATGTCGTGATTGCACTATAGTGTAGGTGTGCAATAGGGTTTATGCAACATGGATTAGGTTTTCCAAGTTTCAAGTTTGGGAAATTCAAAGTATAATGTGTGAACACTATATAAATTTTCTAAATAAGTACAAACATGTAAAAATGCCTTTTAAATTAGCAAGTGAAATCTAACCGACCCTTGTAGGCCAATTTTAGCACTAGATCATACATTAATTATAGCATTATTATACATAAGTTACATTTTATATATATACATTTAGAATATTTGAGAGTGATTTCACTTTTATAGGAGATAAGGTAAATATTTTACATTTTTAGGGTGTTTAAGAAATTTTAGACTTAGCCAAATTTTAAGAATTGGCACATTATCTTCAACTTGATTCCTAGTGGACTATTAATTGTAACCTTAATCTCTCCACTTGTGCATGATCATTTAAGGATTATTACTCATGTATTAATTATATGATATTATTAGTTTGATAATTGAAACTTACATTAAACCATTGAGAGAGAGAGAGAGAGAGAGAGAGAGAGAGAGAGAGAGAGAGAGAGAGAGAGAGAGAGAGAGAGAGCATTTATAATCATAGTTACACTTTAGGACACATTAGGACCCCTTAAAACACATTAATCATTGTAGAAAACCAATGTTTATAATGTGTCTTAATATACAATAATATTTCTTAAGGGGTTTTAATAGGTCTTAAGTGGTCATAAGAACTCTTAAGACCCATCGTGACCCCTTGGAACCCATTCACACCCATCAACATACATTAGAACCACTTAGAACCTATTAATCATCATAGGGTACACTTTAGGGTTATAATTGTTGGAAATATAAGAGGAGTAACTAAGAGGGGAGGGGTGAATCAGTTATAACTAAAACAATTCCAAATCCCTTAGATGTCAATACAAACTTCTTATTAACTCAAATCCTTGCACATCTTGGTTAGAACTAGATATTCACTATAACTCAGTTAATAAAGCAATCTCGACATATTAATGTGTATTAACCTTTAGTAACTTAGTTGTAGAAAGATAAAGTAGCAAGCAAATAACATGAACATAAGAGGCACCAAGATTTAATTTGGAAACCTAATTTGGGAAAACCACCAATGCAACTAGTTACAACTTTTCACTCTTCTGAAGTATGTCCTATTAGGAGCCAACCCTATTAAAGGTTACAAAACACACTATTAGGTGTGACCCTATTAAAATTTTTGAACCACCCTATTAGGAGTGGCCTTGTTAGAGGTCTTAGGACACTTCAATCTAGAAATTTCACCTTGTTAGAGGATTTACAAAAATGAGTGTTAAATTAACTTTGTTAAGAGATTTCTCCACTGCTACACTTGTTAGAGAGTAACAATGATTAACTTGATTGATGAAGCAACTAATTTTCAAATTCAAATCATTATCTTCATTTATCCTTTGGATTCTCCCCAATAAGAATAATCTTTGTAGCTCCTTGAATATTTTTCTTTTAATCATATATTCTTCTTTATTCACATCTTATCTTCTTCCACAACTTCTTATTTCAATTCATAACTTGACCTTGCATATATATGAAACCCAATTTCAAGTCATCTTGAATATCTTTACAAATAAACAAATAATATCCACTAAGTTGTCTTACATAAACCAAGTAACTAACAAAGTTATTCTACTATAGGTCGACTGCCACTGAAACTGGGTCACTTGATTACTACGGAGTTCCTTGGTAATCGACCTAACTCAGTTTACACTAAAACCCTTTGGTAACCAACTTGACATGGTTTACTTAGGAATCCTTCAATGACAAACCTATCTTGGTTTACATTTGATCACTGAACTTGGCTTTATCTAAACTTCTGCTCGGCTGATACTAGAGTCCTCTGAGCTCAGTTACTATTGGCAGTGCTTGGTTAGAGTGTAACATTTGTGTAACATAAATGGAAATATACAATTGAATAATTGTTATCAATAATCTCCCTCTTTATCATTGATGGCAACACAACATGTCATTTTGCAAAGAAATATTTGGAGCAAATATCCTTAGTTTGATTTTGATTCTTCAACTAGGAGAACTCCCTCTAAGATTCTCCCTCTGCCATGTTAATTCAAACTCCATTAGATCAAGTTCCTCCTCTTGATGATATACAAATTTATTCCTATGATTCATTTGATATGAAATATTCAATCTCTCCCTCTTTGACATAAAATGCCAAAGACTTGATACAATGAGTTTATAATGTACTTGATGTATTGATTCATATGCAATGATCTCTACCTTCTTTGCATCAACTTGATAGATCTTTAATGCACTTTGGTTGATGCATCACTAATGTATACTCTAGTGAGCATAAAATAGGGGAATGACCCCTATATTTCCTCTTATATACAAAAATACATCCTTAGGTAATGGTTTGGTAAATATGTTAGCAACCTACTCCTTTGTGTTCACATATTCCAATCTTACCTCTATATCTTGAATTAATTCTCTTAAAAAATGATACTTCATTGCAATGTGATTTTGTCTTGGTGTGCATCACTGGATTTTTGGATATATTTATTGCACTTGTGTTATCACAATAGATAACCATTAGGTCGTTGATTTCTTCCTTCATTCCTAAAAATAGTTGCTTCACTAATAGATTAGGGGTCAATTTGCGATGGTTGGCAAATGTTATGTTGTTTTGGTTTTTTTTTTTGAATTATAGCTCGACAACATCACAATTGCAACGTCAGGTGTCACAATTGTGACATCGTCGGGTTATAAGAAAAAAAAAAAGGGCGCATTGGTTGTCATTATACACTTCAAGAGTTTCTGATCGAGGGTCCCTGCATGGAGCAATAGAGTTTTTGAAGGTAGGTGCCGCCATTGAGAGTCGAGCATTTTGAGTGGAGTAAGGGGAAATTATAGTTGAACAAGCAAGAGGGTGCAAAGATTTTAGGAGAAGCATTGACTCTATGGATTCTAGGGTCCATTCAAAAGAATCAATTGATTCACGCATCATGATCTCCCTTCGGAGCTCCCATTGAAGTGCAAATGCATCAACTTCCTCTCTGATTCAAGGGCACAGAATCAGTTGCATCGGTTTCCAACTGAACAGTTTATGAGAGGTGCATGTCGAGAAGTATTGTTTGAATTTTTTTATCAATGGCTCCTGATCCTCTTACTCTTACCATATTGCTACTTCTGTTTGATAATTTGAGTCTTCATTTTATTCTCAGAGGATGTTGTAACTTTCTTGTTTGATGAATTCTTTGTGATTTTTTAAATAAAATATTTATCTTTTAGTCTTGCTTGTCAACATGTCATAGGTTAATAAAACTGAAAGCTTGCTTTTAGATAGATTTATTTTTAAAAAGAATGTTGAAATCTCTTGCATTGGAAAAATATTTCTGAAACATTTGATATACTCTTCATTCCTACTATTACTCAAGAAATTCACAGACATGGTCATTAGGTGCCTCTTAGAAAAAACTATTTCAATGAAGACCAGTACCATACTTCTATTCTGAAAGCTCCTTCCATAATTTTCATTTTTTTATTAAAGTAGATGCTACCTTTTTTCAAAGCTTCAACCGGTAGTAAACTTTGTGCTTCATTTTCTGAGTTATATCTTAAAAATATTCCCACTTGTGTAATGAAGTTAATGTGTCTTGAAAATGTGATAGCTTTTACACTAACACTACTCCTTGCTGCATGCTGATGATATAGTTTTTCCTGTGTATAACCTCTGTTGTGGACTAATCTTAAGTTATTTTTATTTTAGATCCTACAAGAGTTGTACTCCTCTCTTTGAAATTTTGAATAGATCATTTTTTGGGTCTTCAATAATATATTAGGCATGTTCTATTCGTTATAGGAAAGCTCAATATAGTTCTATTATAAGAAATTCTACTTGATGCCTTTGAATTTCAAAACATTACTTCTGCTATATCAATGCCATGTTCATAAAAATCTAAACCTTCTAAAAAAATGCTTCTATAAAATATCATGCTTTGTAATACTCTTAGAACTTTATATGTGGATATCTCCTATAGGTTTTTTGAAGATTTTTCGAATGAGAGCTACTTTGGACCATTCTGTACAAAACCCATATCATTAGACAGATATCAAATTGACGAATCAGATTGTGACTCATTGGGACACTAAAAAATATCAAGGAAGGAACTCTAATATCATTAGTTTAAAGGGAAATCATCATATGTTCACAAGTCTTTATAGCAAGGGAACATTATAGTAAAATTTTGAATCTACTCTTCACAAATAAAAGCCTAATCTACACTAAAGTAATTATTGATCCTTACAAAAATAAGGATTTCCACACTCTAAAAGTTAGTCTATAGATGCAAATCAAAACATGATGGATATGTAGTCATTAGAACCAAGTCTCCATGGTAATTAGTTGATTAAGTTTGAATCTCAAATGTAGGATAACTAAAGTGGATGAGTTGGAACATTAAGGAATATTTTTTATTAGGGAAAAACTAGTCTTTGAAGGAGATCCAAAACCCTTTACAATAAAATGTTTAAAGGGATGTGGTACCCCACTAAAATAAATAGCTACAATAGAAAAAGTATTACAAGACAACAACCCAAAACAAGAAAACAATTGACAACTAAAATAAAGTTAAACAAAGATCCACTTGCCCAAAAGTTAGCACAATGTTAAAGCCACACATAACATAATGATTCTATCTATCAAGGAGACCCACGGGGTTTAGAAAGGCTCCCTGAACCTCATCATTGGGTTTTGACTTGGCTCGCATAGCCACTACTATGGGTTTTAACATGGCTCTCAAAAACATCATCACCCACAACCTTAGAAGATCAATCATCAAAAATCCAACTAAAACTTTGGGGTTTTGGAATGCTCCCAAATTTTGAATTGGATTGCACAATTATTTTGATAGGACTCCCAAGTCTTTTAAAAATCACATACCTCATAGGAATGATCATTAGAAAGTGATCTGAAACTCTAGGGTTTAAGAAGACTCCCCAAACCTCCATGGGATTTATTTTGGATCCCACAACCATAATGGGATCTTTAGAGGATCTCCAAAAGAACACAATTTTTTTTAAAGGATCCCCAACCCTTCAAAATGGGATTAAACTTGGCTCCCATAACCAAAATTTCACCAGCAAAAAAGAGACCCCACCAATCATCCATAGTTGTAATGTGTATTTGGCATTTTTTTCAATAAATTTCCTATGTGAGAAAAATCATGACTGATTTATCATATCTCTATTTTATGCAATCTGAGACAACTTTTCATGGTTTTGTTTGATCAAATACACATGGATTCTTGTCCATGGGTTCCTACAAAGAAGAGGGAATATGAGTACGATTATAGTTAAAAGTCTAACTATCTATCTCAAACTTACAGGTATGTTCTACATGTGATGTGGTATGGTACCTATCTTATCGATTCAAAGCATTCACCCTTGCACCTCATCAACCTTGTAAAGTTTCCTCCACACTGTCATTTTATCGACAACAATAATATAGCATGAATTTCAAACAAACTTTTAAAGATAAAGATTCTATACAAATAAAGCATATATGTCATAGTTCAAACTTTTCTAAAAGAGATTTAAGATATGCTTGGGACTGAATGGCTCAGTCGCCACCTACTCCTTGTAGCTTTTAAAACCTTCAATGATCACCTTGAGTGCATTACTTAGTGATTAGCCTATTGTATAATATAATACAAGTGTTTGAACTTAAACACAACATTGTTGGAAATATTGATGACACATGCACATCAATTAACATGCTTCTGAACATGAACAAAGAAGCAACCCAAAGCAAGCCACATAAACACAGCACCACCAAAACTACAAAATAAAATCATTGGCAGTTATTTTAAAGCTATATCATGCTAAAAATGTATGCAAGGTAGTAGCAAAATCATGAAAAACAATCAATATAAAAAAGCGCATTCTCTTTGTAACGTTTTTGACTGGAGGTAGATTCCTGATTCTTTGCCTTAGAACACTATCATCTTCAAAATCCTATATGAAATATATATGACCATTTCATTTCTTCAATATGCCCTATGGATGTGCCTATCTAACTATATATCTTTTAATTGCATATAATAACTAATTTATGTGCTTTTTCATGACTATGTAATTTATCTTAATTTTTCGACTGTGTTCAAGAATTATTTTGTTTTCTTTCAATTTCAGGTATGGATTTTACGATGAATGTTTGCAAAAATATGGAAATGCAAATGTATGGAAGTATTTTACAGATCTCTTTGATTACTTGCCACTGACAGCCCTTATTGAAAGCCAGGTAAAGAAAAAGATATTATACACTATTTTGTTGGTACCCTGTGCAACACAACAAACTTGTTCTTACTATAAGAAAATTTAGCAAACTTTCCCACAAGCTGAGTTAATATTCACCCAAGACTGTGCTAACTCCAACATATGGTTGAATACATAGCATCCTCTTCAGTTAGGGTCCAATAACATGATTGTCAAGGCCAAATCACTTGAGTATAACAACATACATATACATCAATTTGCTATATTACAATATCCATGAATACATGTATGACTCTTACTAAAATTGGAAGAGAGAGAGAGAGAGAGAGAGAGAGAGAGAGAGAGAGAGAGAGAGAGAGAGAGAGAGAGAGAGAGGTGTAGAAGGAACTCATGTAGGTGCCACTAAATCCAATTTAATACTTGTACACCGATCCCCAACAGTGCCTTGTCACACCACTCAATCATGTGGTACTCTCAGGTCTACCTCACTATGCTTGTGGAGATAGTCACATAGCCCAAACAAGAACACAATGCATACAAGGAGGTATAAGCATACTCACACCAATCAATGTATATAGAGTGCAAATAAATCATAGGCTTATTTAAGAGAAAACATGGAGCAACACAACATGAAGCAATGGCCACAATGCAATATCTAAACACACTCAATCAACCAATACCCAAGAGGTGCTATTCATACTACTAGGACTTCAGTGGTTGAGTATAGTGCATAGGGAATGTCATTACATGCCCATACATGTGTCAACTATCCTCACAAGTCACCCATTGCCTTGAGGAAGTGCTCATGGTATTATGCTTGTGGATTTAATTATGAAACTACCCTCACAAGTCTCCCATTGCCTTGAGGTAGCACTCTTGGTATTCTTGGGAATTTAATTATGAAACTACCCTCACAATTCAGCCATAGCCTTGAGAAACTACTTATGGTGTGCTCGGGGATTCTATTATACATATTGCCCTCAGAAGTCACCCATGGCTTAAATTTTTTAGAGAAGGTAACAATATAAACTCAAAAGACTTGATTGGTCTTCACCAAGAGTGCAGGTCCCAAGATGATCACACAATATAATAACATGACTCCATTGGTGAACATGCCAAGAGGGTGGATCTCAATAAGATCTCACATTACCAAGAAATATCCCAATATATTAATATACCAAATCACAATATCCACAACATCTCATAGATCCCCTTTTACAAGCAAAGGCAATGTGTAACAAGCATACTTAGTTGGCATCTCAGCCAAGAGTATGAATCCCTAAGTGATCCAAAGTACATTTCACATCACATAGCCATATAATAGCACATGTAGAGTTTAAGTGTATTACCACAAAGAATATAACCTCAAAATGATAAATGTCCAATCATGAATATATGCACACTCAATCGACTTGTGACCGACTAAAAATCGTAGAGAACTCAATTATTGGTGAAGAGAAAATAACATTAATGATCAATGAATTCTTTTAAGGCATCAACATTTCTTATAATAACCCGATCCCTTCCAAAAAGTTTAAATTCTTCTAGATTATTCAGAATGGAAATATTTGGATGGCGTAATCATTCTTATATATTCAAATGTTAGGACATTGACCCTTTCATATCTGATCACCATTTAAACCATCATAATAATAATGTAATTAAATATATGCATTTAAACAACATTTAAATAACAACAATGAGTATATATTAAATCTCCGAACTAGATAATAACAAATCATTATCAACAACAATATGTCAACAAATCAATAACCAGATAATTTATGTGCTTTTTCATGACTATTTTTGACTCATATAATTGTGATCTCTCTAGCACTTTGATGTCGTTTAATATGTCTTGCTAAAACTTGTAAATTTTGTTCCTTTTTCCATGTCATATAATATGTCTTGTCTTGTAGCTTATATGTTTTGAAATTTTTGTTAGACCTTGTAGCTTGTATGATTTGATTGCTGGAGAGCTTCTATAGCTAAGCAAGAAGGCCATTGCACGAGTTATATAGCCGTGCGCTCAGGTATGAAAATTGCATATTTTTTAATCTAATGTATATTTTAACTAGAATTTTAGCTTATATGTTTTGAAATTGCTGTTAGGCCTTGTAGCTTGTATGATTTGATTGTTGGAGAGCTTCTACAACTAAGCAAGAAGGCCGTTGCACGAGTTATATAGCCGCACACTCGGGTATGGAAATTGCATATTTTTTAATCTAATGTATATTTTAACTAGACTTTTAGCTTATATGTTTTGAAATTGCTGTTAGGCCTTGTAGCTTGTATGATTTGATTGCTGGAGAGCTTCTATAGCTAAGCAAGAAGGCCGTTGCATGAGTTATATAGCCACATGATCGAGTATAAAAATTGCATATTTTTTAGTGGCTTAATGTTGTAAGGTCTCTTGAAATAAGACCTTCAAGCGGTTGGTCAAAGTTTTACAAATAATCTTATCCAAAAATTTGCCTAGAGCAATTGACTGAATGTCATAAAAGGTGATTGGATTAAATGTCTTAGGAATAAAGTCAAAGAAAGTATTTTTAAAATATTAAAGTATTTAGCTAGGTGTAAGAAGATTTGTGTACTTTTGATAGTTTTTCTTAGTTTGTGAAAGTTGTAGACCAAAGTTTTTATAGCCCGATTTTTGCTTCTGCAAAGAACAATCATGTTAGATAATATAAGTGAACAACAAAATAGGGAGACAATTGCTAGATTGTGGTCTAACTTGAAAAGAAAAGGTGATGGAAAATGTTATTGTCCTTGCAAAATTTGTAAGGGCTTAAATCATAGAAGACTGCTAATCAAAACAGCTAAGAGACATTGTAGGGAGAATGGTCACATTGAAGGGGGGCATGATTATCATCCACTGGTAATTCGTTCATTATATCATTTTAACAATTTATATACATATGAAATCACTTGATGATGAGTTGATGATCATGGTTTATTTATGTTAATCAATTTTATATAGGTTGATCTCCCCAAGGAAGTACATGATATGAACCACAACAATCCAAAGAATATAGTTTTCAAAGTGGAGGAACATGGAGGTGCAAATATCCAAGGTGAAGATAATGATCCCATGGAAGATGACAATCATGCGCCAGAAAAAACAATTGAAGATGATGGTATAAATACATTGATCCATGACACATTTAGTCCAAGCATATTTGATCATGATGATGATGATAGCCTCGATGTACCTCTACTTGAGAAGGCATACGAGCCCCTATATAAAGACTCCCAAACAAATCTTCTCTCTACTGTATTGTTGTTGTTGAACTTGAAGGTTATGAGTGGTTTATCCAACATAACAATGTCACGTATGTTAAGGTATGTCATATATGTCTTTATAGTTAACAAAGGGTGAATAATGTACCACTAATATTGTTTATATTAACAACTTATATTTTTTCCTGTAGATTAATAGGCGAGTTTCTATTACCATCATCAAATATTCTACCTCGCTCATATCGAGAATTATCTGCTGTTATGAAAGATATTGGAATGGAGTATCAAGCAATACATGCTTGTCCTAATGATCATATTATATATTATAAAGAACATGAATTTTCAAAAAAATGCCCTGTATGTCATACGAGTAGATATTGAATAGATCAACTAACAAAAAAGGTGCCTCAAAAGGTTCTTCGTTACATCCCCATTATTCCACAGATGCGACAATTATTCAAGTGTAGTAGCTTGGCTCAATTTATGGATTATCATGCATGCAATAGAAGTTGAGATGACATTATTTGAATCCCCATGGATGGTTCAACATTTATGCACATAGAGGAAAAGTGGAAACACTTCAAAGAAGAACCTTGTAATCTTAGGCTTTCATTGGTAGCGGATGGTGTCAATCCATTTGGAGAGATGAGATTTTTTTACTCGGTGTGGCTTGTTTTTGTTATCAACAATAACATTCCTCCGTGGATGTCAATAAAGAGGGAGCACATTATGTTGGCAATGATTGTTCTAGGTATCTTATCATTTGATAGTTATTAATTTACATATACTTACAAATCTTGCAATAAAATAGTCACAAGAATTATGTAATGTTACTATTCATTCAAGTAGGTAAATATCAAGTTAAATATATGAATGTATATATTGAGCCTCTTATCGAGGAGTTGGTGGAGTTATGGAACGGTGTCACTATGTATGACGTGTCTAGACCAATAGGACAAAGACAATTTCAATTCCATGCAATACTTGCATGGACAATACATGATGCCCTAGGGCTAACACATTTTTGTGGTATGTTATAGTGAATTCAAGTTGTGCACGATAATTCTAATTATAAATATCAACATATTTAATAATCCAATTATATCATTATCTTGTAGGTCTTCAAACAAAGGAAAAATTTGCATGTCCAGTTTGTGGTCCAAAAATGAAATCTCATCATTCAAAAAGTTTAGGAAAGCAAGTGTTTGATGAGTGTAGACACTTCCTCCATAGGAATCATAAGTATCAAAGTATGAAAAAATATCTTTTCAATGGGAAAGAAGAGACTACATCAAAGCCATGAAGAATGACACCTTGCCTATGGAAGTTGGAATATAATAGAATTAATTGTCGAGGTATTGTCATTCCACCTAATGGTTTATGTTTGTAATTTATATATTTCTATTGTGATTTTTGTTTACTAATTGTGTAATTGATGATCGTGAAGGTCGTCAAGGCAGTACTGACAACCTTCCAAAGGGACTAAAAAGCTATCCCAAACAATTTAGCAGGTTTCCCTACTACAAGCACTTACAAATTGTTCATTTGTTTGATTCTATGCATATTGGAAAGAATATAATAGAGACATTGTGGAAAATATTGAATGGAAGGCATGACAAAGAAAAAATTGTCGAAATTTGTAATGAAATTCATGAATCTAATCATGCATTGAAGAATTTCATTCACTCAAATAGCAACAAAAATCAAATTAATATAAGTGCCCTTCCTTAGTTATTAACGGAGCAGCAAAGTGATGCCATAAAAGAAGTCATACGAAAAATTTCATTTCCCACAGGATTTGTTGCGAACATAAACAATCTCATATCAAAAAAAGGTGAATTTGGGCCAGGGCTCAAAACGCATGATTGGCATACTTTCATCAAGGTAAGTTATGTTCTTCTGTATTTACAATATATTCATAAACTAAGTGCACTGTTCGTTATGTTATGTTAGAAAATAATGAAATGATTGGTTTATGCAGTACATGCTTCCTCTATCTCTCCCAGAGCCCTTCAACAATAACATCAAACAAGCGATATACGATCTTGGAAAATACATGAGGTAAGCAGTAATATCTGTTCAATTTGTTGTATATATTTATTATATTCATGATTTGTTTTTCTTTCTATGTAATCTATTGTATATTATTTTGTAAAGTCTCATATCTATAAATTTTTTGTGACTTGAATCTCTTAATGCAGGTGGTTGTCATCTAAAGAAATCCATAAAGAAGATATAAACTATTGGAAGAGAAGAATTCCTCATTTACTGTGTGAAATGCAAAAGTGTCTACCTCCATCTTTTTCAATGCATAGGAACACTACCTCATACACCTAGTTGAGGAGATTGAATTGTGTGGACTTGTACACACTAGGTCAATGTGGATGGTTGAGAGGCACTTGAAATTTTTGAAGGCTTTGGTTTGACAAAGAGCACATCCTGAGGGTTCTATGGTAGAGGGATATATGGTATACCAGACTATGGTGTACATTACTGAATATCTTCTTAAGTTTGCATCAAATATCTGTGTAGATCGCATTTGGGATCTCGAGCCTTTTAAAAAATTAGAAGGGGAGTACTTGATGGGGAAAGGTACATTGAGGAAAGTGAGAGGTAATAAATTATAAGATGTTATTGTAATAAATTATTTCTTAATTTCCAAAATAAATCGGTTGTAAGTTGTCTATTTTTTTTTGTATAGGTGCTCGAGAGTGGGATGCACTACATTTGTATATTGCAAACAATCTTGATTGGATGATGGTATGGATTGAACGATGTCAATATTCTGGTGAAACATTAACATGAGAAGGTGTATCTTCATTGGTTAAAGAATCTCATCGTAATGGAGATTCCAATGTTACGCAAAGGGAAATAGATTTAGCACGTGGTTTAAGAGATTTCCAGGTATCTACAAATTTATTAATCACCCGTATGTTTATCAACTCATGATACAATAATTTTGACATGTTTCACATATTATTGCAAGTTAAACACCACAGGGCTATGTTCTGTAACGGTCAAAAATTTTGCATCAAAGTGTTGGATGACATGAAGAAAACTTGTGATTCAGGAATAATTGCAGTCTTTCAAGTGACTAATATTTCATCTAGAAATGACTTACATCCTCGAGACTCTAAAAATTGATACTATGGCATTTTGGATGATATACTAGAGTGTGACTTTAGTTCCTTCAAATTAATACTCTTCGTTGTCAAATGGTACAGGCTACGACTTAATCCAAATGATCTTGATAGAACTGTTATTGAACATGATAATGGATTTACAATGGTTAATAGAAGGTCATTTGAGCCAGTTGGGGATGAGCCCTATGTTCTTCCGAGCCAATGTGAGTAGGTATTTTACTTAGAGGTTCTACATAAACCGGGTTGGTCATTTGTTGTTAGACATGAACCGAGAGGAAGGCCAATAAAGTATAATGTGATGGAAGAAGAAGATACCGAAGAAGTAGAAGATGATGTAGATGCTGCTACTGATGATGATGATGAAGATGATGTTGATGTTGATGATGATGACAGTGACGATGATGATGATGTTGAGGATGATGATGATGATGATGATGACGATGAGGATGATGATGATGAAATTTAGAGGTATGCCATCAATTCTTAATCTATTTAATATTAATTTCTTGATAGAAATATATTTGTCCTATATGGTTACATAGTTTATTCATTATCTATTTAAAAGCTACAAGTTTCAACTAGAAATAGAATACTACTAATCTAAATTAACTATTAATCTAAATTAATTAAATCAAACTATTTAAAACACATATTGATGCGTGAATGTATTGAGCCTTATTTTATTTCAAGTCAAAAGCATTTGTAAGTGTTTAGTTTAGAAAAGGGAATTCATTAAATATCTATAAAAGGGAGTTGTACCTAGAATAAAATTCATAGGGAAAACATAATATAAGTGCTTAGCCCTTCACTAATTTAAGGTTTTTAATTTTTATGTGATGTACCTTTTAATGTTTTTAATTTTTATGTGATTCTTATGATGGATGTGATTATGATTATGATGTGATTATGCTCATGATAATTGAATTACATTTGCAGGAAACTGAACCCCTTTCAGGAGCATCCCACATAGTCTCATGGATCGATAGGTATAAGTCAATACTCCTTATAGTCAGTCTATTTAATACACTTATAAATAGTAAGATTGATGTCTTCTAAGATCTCTCCCATTTGCAGGTACTGTATTGTATAAAATTGTAACCAAGATTATGCAAACCTCAAACAATGAACAAATGAATAAGCAAATGAAAAACAAAGACCATTCCACCTCTACAACTCAACAAAGGCATCCATAAGAAGCCTTGTTGGTGTATCTTAGATGGAGAGTATGTTTGGTATGCTCTTAGGAACACAAAAATGGATGAATCTCCTGGATGTGTGAATGCAAGTGTGAGTGATGGAATATGTACCTAGACTAGATGATATGAGAAATCAAAATGACAGAATGATGATGCAATGATAAGAGATTCTAATGGTACCTAATGGATTATAATGACTTCTAATGACTCCTAACCCCCCTCGAGGAAAGCTTGAGACAAGACGTCTATTTAAAGTAGATGGAGGAAGCATCTAGAATGTGCTTCGAAACCACTAGGAGATAAGGATAAGGATTGACAACTAAGCACAGGAGATAAGGATAAGAATTGACAACTAAGCACCTCATCTCACATTCTAGATAGATGAATAAGACTGATGAGGTGGCATGTGTGTGTAGAATGTTCCTATGGTGTAGACAACATGTGCTTAAAAGATATATGGACCCATGTGATGACAACTCATATGAATGCACATACTTCTAGGCAGTTTGGATAAAGATTAAATTAAATGAAATTTAATTTAATCAAGGTCTAGAAGAATTAATGGGAATATGGAGGATTTTAAATAAATAAAATTTATTTAAAAAAGGAATATGTGGAGAATCATGTGTTAATTTAAATTAACACATTAGAGCTAGGAGTATTTAAATTAAATTTAAATACTTAGGCAAAAATGAACCTATTTAATTAAAATAATTTAATTAAATAAGTAGAGGAATGTGACTAGTATTAATTAGATTAATATAGTCATTTGGGATGATTTTTGGTGTCTACATTTTGCCCCTCTTTGATGTGATGTCGGCACGGCATCATATCAAAGAAAATACAGGTTGCCCCAGAGAAGATAGGAGAGGACCGGTGACAATGACAAAGGAGAAGGGTGATGGAAAATGATAATCTAAATGCAACTTAACTACATGAATGCAAGAGATTCAATTGTGTTCATATGGAGAGCAAACCTTATTTTAATATTGCAAGAGGAGTTATGCACCAAATGCTATAGAAGCATAGATGACAAGATTCCTTTGCGTGTATTAGACTCTTAACACAATGGATGTAGGTTTCAGAGTCATGAGGGAACAAATGACATATACGCACTGGAGAGGTCTGGGCACACCCAAAGTCTTTTTAAGGAGCTTGGTGGAAAGTGTGCTAACCCGTTGCCCCCAGTGAGCAATGCATTAACATAACTTGAAACTTACATAGATGTGCTAAAGAATCATGAAAATAGATCATATTGCAAAATAACATGTGTAATCAAGATAAGCCATTCAAATGATATCAGGATATGGAAGATCGAGGCACACTGGGGGAGGCTATCACTGACACACAAAGATAAAATTAACAAAAAGACATTATGACTAAGTAGTCAGTCAATTCACCATGCTTGCCATGAACCTGAAAAATTTGTTAAATTTGTTAAGCCTGTGTAGGAAGGATTCATCCTATAAGGCAAAAACTGATTGATTGATTGAATTGAAATGAGATATTTGTGATTGGTTGCTAGCAATGACAGTAAAAGGAATGATGTTCTCAAATCATTGAGTCTAAATGTGAATTTGTGTAAGCTTGTTTGCAATCACTATTTGATGAGGTTGGTTTTATGGATGGAAGCTCAGTGTCATGAGAATATGGATAAGATAAGATAAGATAATGGATGAATTGAATTGGAATGGAATGGAAGGAATCGATTATGAAAATAATAAATATTCTGTTAGAGGAAAATGTGTTGAATGGAAGACTAGAAATTTGATCAAGGTAGATGCAAATAGAATGAAGGAATTGATTATAGAAATGATGTGAATGAAGTGATTGGAAGAAGAGAATATGATGAGATTAGAGGATAAATGAATTGATTGAATAGATTGGGAGACTTGGATTGAATTTGATATGAATGAATAGATAGAATGGATAGAAATGAATTGATTGAATGATTGCAGAATAGACATGAATGAATGTGGAAGATTTGGATTGAATTTGATATGAATGAATGGATAGAAGTGAATGAATGTGGAATAGAATGGATTGAGACCAATGACAAGGGAGAGCCACGATATTTGTAAATGGATAGGAAGGTTGGGTAGATATATGAATGGAGGAATAATATGGATGACCAACGGATATAGTGTCAGATAATGGGGAACAAAGAACCATATTTTAAAGGAGTGACCAACAAAGCCCCATTCCAAGGATATGAAAATGGAAGGAAATAATGGTGGGGAAGGATTGCATGAAAATGGACGGATGGTGTGAAATCTCGCATATGGAGGAAGAGAAGGCATGTGCTCTTCTTAAGCATGTATGAACATTTTTGTTGTTGTGCCTCTAGTATTGATTATGAGCATGGGTATGAAAGTGGAATGAAGGAAGGCATGAAAAAGGGATAATGATACGAAGGATATGGAGGAGGGATAATTATATGAAGGATATGGATGGAAAAGGGATAATGATATGAAGGATATGAAGGAAATGCGTGATAAGAAGTGGATGAAATGAAAGGGATAACCAAGATCAAGGGTATATGGAAGAAGGATAGATGTGCGTAGGATTATGGATGGAAAAGATATGAATGAACATGAAAAGAGGATGGGAATATGTATGCATATAGATGGAAAATGGATGCATGAACATGAACGTGACAAGGACTATGGAATGCAAGATAGGGATAACATGTCAAGATCAAACATATGGAAGAATGTAGGAAGGATATAGGATAATGTATGGATAATGGACACCAAAGGATAATGAATAGTAAGATGGGAGCATGAAAGGATATGTATAGAAGGTTTGTATGGATGAAGCGCAAGGGAAAATGGAAAGTGTAAGTCAAGATCAATGATGGGAATGATAATGGATGATAGATGGAATATGGAAGATAGGTAAGGAAGAAAAATATGGATGGAACTTGCCCCTAGTGTAGAGTGCAAGTGGAAAAAGGGAAGTTAATGGATAGGTAAGTGAAAGTGGAAGACAATGGATACATAGTAGGAAAATGAAGGGAGGACTCAAGCATCTAGGTATATGGATGTATCCCTTGATATTTATGCTTCTTTAATTTGTTTATTATTTTTTTATTTTCAAGGAATTGTTGGTATTTTCTCGTAGATGTTGATAGGCTAAGGAAAAGAATGCTAAAGTGAATCGGGGAATAGAAGACAATGACCTATGCAAAAGTTTGGATTAAGGGAGTTGAGTAGGTAGGAGGAAGACATGGTTGATGGATACTAGGTTGGAAGACTTGTGAAGGAAGTGGAAAGATCTTCATTGGCACACACCTTGAAGGGTAGTGGAAAGGAGTAAATTGTGAAGGATGTGTAGGAGAAAGTTGGAATTTTGGGATATAGGGACCCAAAATAGATGAAGGAGATGATAGAGTTGGGATGGCAGATTTGGGTGTATAAGGACCTAAAATGGATTTGGAAAATGGAGGTTGGGAGAATTTATGAAGGAGGGAGGCCTTTGGATTAGCAGAATTGGATGTCATTTGGAATCTTTCTTTGAGATTCATTGCTACATTAAGTAGCTTTGGTATCCACATAACTTTTGTACTTTTGATTTTTAGCCTTTGTGGCTTTTTGATTGCATTTTGGATCTGATTTTTCTTTTCTTGGACATGTTGCTTAGATGGGACATGTTGATCCTTATGCTTTTGTGAATTTTTGACTTTGTTTTCTTTTTCTTTGGCATCCAATTTGCTTCCATTGGCCATGGTATGGGTGTATGAAGGTAAATAAGATGGAGAACGTATGGAAGGTGAACGTTGGAAGGAATTCAAGGACGTGCACCTTTGTTGATCTTTACTAGGACTATGAGGGGATAAATTGGAAAATGTGGATAAGGTAGAAGGATGTATATAAGGACCTAATATGGAAGGAAGGGAAGAAGAGTTTGACGATGGAACATAAGGACCTAGAATGGATGGACTATAAGAACCTAGAATGGATGGACTATAAGGACCTAAAATGGACTTGGAAGATGAAGGAGGAGAAGTTTTAGGTGTGGAAGGAAGAGTTTTGGAATTGGAAAAAGTGGAAGGTGTAGCAACATCTTGAGGGATTTTTTTTTTTAAGGGGATACTTAGTATTCTCAACGCAAGATGTGAGTCTAGGTGTATGGGTTTCATGAGGAGAATGGATAGGTGTGATAGGATCATGTGAAGGAGTAGGGTTATGAGGGGGATCATGAGGAATAATAGGATCATGAGATGGAGAGGGATCGTGAAATATGGATGAAGGGGTGCATTGATCTTGACTTGGAAGAGGATCATTGAGTAGAATGAGTGGATTGTGAGATGGAATAGGTTCATGAGATGGAATGGAGGGAGTGGAACTATGAGATGGAGTACTTTGATCTTCACATGAAAGAATATCATATAGCTCAAGGAGTGGATCATGAAATGGACTAGAATCATATGAGGATGCGGAAGGAATGGAATCATGTGGTGAAAGAAGATCATATAGCATGGTAAGAGGATCATCATATGTGGGCGTGGAGGAAATGGAATCATGAGATGGAGTAATTTGATCTTGACATGGAGGAGTATTAGTGAATGGAGTGGAAGAAACTTTTTCATGAAGGGGAATATCTATGGATGCTAATGCTGGAGATGGAAAGGAATTGGTAATGTGTGTGGTAGGTGTAATGTCTTGATCTTGATTAGGAGGGGAATCAGAAGATGGACTAGGAGGGATGGATGAATCTTGAGGGATAGTGGAATGATGGGATGGAGAAGTGCTCAGATCTAGAGGAGAAGAGGAATCAATAACATCATGCTTTGAAGGAAGGTCTTGAGATGGAACTGGAGGTGTGGCTTTGGGTGATTGGCTCACATTATGCTGAATTTTCAATCTAGCCAAAAGTGATGTGAAATACCCCTGACGAGGTGGGGATGACATTGTTGGAGGCTTAGGAGATGATGTTGTTGGAGGATTAGGGGATGATGTAGTTGGAGGACTAGAGGATAATGTTATTATAGGATTAGGATTTTGTGGAGGTGGAATTATGGATAAAGGATTTGGATTAGGTTCATAGTAAGGGGGATTACATGGAGGATTAGGATTGGATGGGACATGAGAACTAATGCCTTTGAAATATGAGAGATAATTCTTCATTTCCTCCATTTTCTTGGCAAGGGTATTTACGTCTGAGGCATTGTGTGGGCCGTGAATGGAATTGTATGGAGGGATATGAGAGCTAGAAAATGAAGGACACATAGCAAAGAAAATGACCTTTTCCTGCGTACTTATTTTGTCCAAGAGTGTATTCTTTAGTTCCTCAATTCCTATGGCGAGGTCATTTATGATGGAGGAATTATATTGGCTATGGATGGAATTGTCTACAGATGAAGGATAAGGAGATAGATTTCCCTTGTCATAGGTAGGAGAATGATGAACATGAGATAGATTAGAATTGAAGTGTTGAGAAGGAATTTGATATGGAGGAGGTACGAGACCATGTTGTCGTGCAATATTGTCAATCATTGGAAGAAGCGGATTTGAATCCATGGATGCAAGATGAAAAATGATGAAAAGATTTGAAGAGGGAATATGAACTTGGAATTAGGAGCTTTGTGCTGATTGGACTTTGATTTGATTTGATTTGAAATTGATTGCACTTGATATGATTCGATTTGATTGAATTTGAATTGATTTGATATTGATTTGGTTTGGATTTGGATTGGATGACCTCGCCATAAATTGATTTATTGATTTATTGGATTTGTGAATGTTTGATTTGAATGAAAGCCCAATGATAAGACAATGCTCCTATGTCTGAAGTAGAATATGTGATGTCAAACTGAAATAGAAGAAGACGTGAATGAAGTTTTTGAAAGATTGATTATGACTTGGATGATTGAATTTGACAAGGGATTGGATTAGAAGAATTCTGATTTGAAGGATCGAATTAAGAATGCATGATGAGCTTGACTAGGGAAATTGAATATTAATAATGATGAATCATGACTAGGATGAAGATTAGGAATGTGATTGAATGACAAGGAAATGATTTAGATAAATAAAGAGGATGAAGATGTCAAGCAACGTTTTGAATGATGAAGGTAAGATTTGTAAGAGGGAACGATGTCTTGGATGGAAGGAATATGTGACATGAAATGATTTGGAATGATGATTAAGAAGAGGTGTTTTTTTGTGTTTATGAAATGTTTTTGATTTTTTTGAATTTTTGAACTTTTATGATTTTTTTTTTTTTGAATTTTTAGGTTTAAGATGCAAAAGCAAACAATGAAATATGTACAATACAAATGTGTTTCAAACACTCCAAACACACCAACAGTCCTATAAGGTTGAACTAGGCTGTACAAGGCTCAACTAGGGGGCGTCCTCGATATATGCAAGGTCATGAGGCTCGAATCTGTAGATGAAAGGAAATACTGCCACACAGCTGGGGGGAGACGGTAACCCAATTTCCTCCTTCACTTCTCAAAGGTATAAAGTTCTTTTGGGCTTAGCCAAGAGTGACAATATTACACTTCTAAGAGAGGTGTCTTTCGATTCACCTCCTGATTTTTATAGTCCACCAGAATGCTGGAGTTGAGGTCATCCCAAAGGGTGATGAAATCCCCAAGCAGGCCTCCTAGAAAAATAAAAAAAAGTCCACTTATTTCTTGTACACCCAAGATCACCCAAAGGCGCGAGGGGAGAGAATACATAAGTGGACTTGGGTTTAAAAGACACACATTTGTTGCCAAAGAAATTTTAAGTTTTCTAATCTAATTGAAGACACACGTGATTAAAATGTACAATGTTCATTCAATGTTGCAAAAATCAGGCATATGAAAAGCAAAAACTTTAGTTTTTTGAATGTTTTAGCTAAAAGGAAAATAAAAATAAAGATCTAAATGCCTTTATGCACAGAATAAATTAGATTCTAAATAAAAGTAAAGGCCTATTTGAAGGAAATAACAAAAAAAAAAAAAAATTAATTTAAATTTTTTTTTAATTTATTTTTTTGGATAAAGTTTTCTTTAAAAGAAAAATACATACAATAAATTTAAAGACATACTGTAATGATAAAAACATATAATAGTAAAGTTTTAAAAACAAGCAAAATTTTGCAGGGCGGAGGAGCGTCACCAGCGGAGGTTGTGATACAATGGCGAGGGTAGCTGGGAGCGGGCTGCGAAGTGTAGAGGCTTGCAGGGAGAAACCTGCGCGAGCGGAGCGGCGCAGACGCAAGGTACTGTTGGGTGAAAGGGCGTTGGCAGAGTTGGATAGTGGGCAAGTGGGTGGAGACGCTTGCGGGGAGGGATTGGAAAGGGAGCCGCGCGAGAGGCAGCGGCAGATGGAGGTGCAGAAGAGGCGTAGGCGGGGAAGAGCGATGCTAGTGGCAAGGAGGAATGGAGATTGTGCGGGGAGGTGACGAGGGTTGTGAGGTTGTAGGTGAGCCGCAGGGAAGGGAGTGGAGCGAAAGACACAGAATAGACAGAGCAGGCGGTGGCGCCCGCGGGAGGACGTAGAGTGGGCGGCGGGTGGCCGCTGTTGCAGAAGGCAGCCGCAAAAGGGGCGCGAGAGGGAGCAAAGGCCGCACGGGGAAACAGTGGATGCAAGGGGGTACCACAGCAGCAGCGGTTGCAGTGGCTGCATGTAGGAGAAAAGGGCG
Source organism: Cupressus sempervirens (assembly GCA_028749045.1). Lineage (NCBI taxonomy): Eukaryota > Viridiplantae > Streptophyta > Pinopsida > Cupressales > Cupressaceae > Cupressus > Cupressus sempervirens. The sequence goes on from CM053790.1 coordinate 683,801,840, forward strand.
TGTAAAGGAGATTGCTGGGAGATGAGGGTTTCAAATTGCAGTGGAACCTCGGGGGTTGGACAGCGGCACAGGGCAGAAGCGGGCGGGGTTGCTGTAGAGGGAGGCAACAGCAGTGGCTGTGGGTGGTTCGGGTGCCGGTGGCGGCAGGCGACCATGAGTAGAAGAAAAAGGCGGGGGCAGCACCAACAGGCTGCGACCGCGGGAGAAAAAGGAGCCATAGGGAGGAAGAATAGAGGCAAAGAAGAAACGCCGTGGGGAGGAAGCGTTGGTGGCAGGTTTGAGCTGAAATCCAGCGGTCAGAGGTGGAGCCCAGGGGCGGAGCGGCGTGATCGGTAGTGAGGGGCGCGGAGGTGAGGCTGCGGTGGCGGCGGTGTGCAGGGGAGAGGGAGGACATAGAGAGTGTAGGGTGCGGCTCTAGGATGCGGGTGGAGCCATTGGCAGAGGCGGCGGCGCCGGGAAGAAGAGGGAGCCACTAGGGAGGCGGCTCGGGCAAATGAAATTCGAAATTTTTTTTTAAATTTTTGATTTTTTTTTGATTTATATTTATATTTTGAATAAACACACCCTCCCTATATCTATTTTTTTAAATTTTCTTCTCCCCTCCCCATTAATATGCACTAACAAGATGATATAAAAGAAAATAACCCCCCTATTATATGCACAAAATAAAAGAAAATAACCCCCCTATCTCACTTTTTTTTTTTTTTAATAACATAAATGGCATAAAGAAAAATGAAGAAAACCTACCCAAAGGCCCCCTTTTTTTTTTTTTTTTTTGACCGATTTAGCAAAAGGGGATTTTTTTTTTTTTTTTTACCCAAAAAGAAGAACAAAATATAGGGTACTCACCTCATGCGCTCCAAAGATGATGATGATAGACTTTTGTGGCTTGAGTAGAAGAGCATGCAACTTGATCTCCAAATGCGAGCCTCCAACCTTAGTTTGAACAAATTCAAACTCGTGAAGTGGGTCCCACCGGGCATGCCAAAATGTATTGCATAAAATTGTAACCAAGATTATGCAAACCTCAAACTATGAACAAATGAATAAGCAAATGACAAACAAAGACCATTCCACCTCTACAACTCAACAAAGGCATCCATAAGAAGCCTTGTTGGTGTATCTTAGATGGAGAGTATGTTTGGTATGCTCTTAGGAACACAACAATGGATGAATCTCTTGGATGTGTGAATGCAAGTGTGAGTGATGGAATATGTACCTAGACTAGATGATATGAGAAATCAAAATGACAGAATGATGATGCAATGATAAGAGATTCTAATGGTACCTAATGGATGATAATGACTTCTAATGACTCCTAACCCCCCCCGGGGAAAGCTTGAGACAAGATGTCTATTTAAAGTAGATGGAGGAAGCATCTAGAATGTGCTTAGAAACCACTAGGAGATAAGGATAAGGATTGACAACTAAGCACAGGAGATAAGGATAAGAATTGACAACTAAGCACCTCATCTCACATTCTAGATAGATGAATAAGACTGATGAGGTGGCATGTGTGTGTAGAAGGTTCCTATGGTGTAGACAACATGTGCTTAAAAGATATATGGACCCATGTGATGACAACTCATATGAATGCACATACTTCTAGGCAGTTTGGATAAAGATTAAATTAAATGAAATTTAATTTAATCAAGGTCTAGAAGAATTAATGGGAATATGGAGGATTTTAAATAAATAAAATTTATTTAAAAAAGGAATATGTGGAGAATCATGTGTTAATTTAAATTAACACATTAGAGCTAGGAGTATTTAAATTAAATTTAAATACTTAGGCAAAAATGAACCTATTTAATTAAAATAATTTAATAAAATAAGTAGAGGAATGTGACTAGTATTAATTAGATTAATATAGTCATTTGGGACGATTTTTGGTGTCTACAGGTACTAGCGAATAGGTATTTGTCAGAAGTGTCTTCCTTGAGTGAGGGAAATATAGGAATAGAAGAGGAAAGTGAGACATACAATTTATCTAGAACAAGGAGATTAACTAGAGGTCAAAGGACTAGAAGGAAATTCAATAAATGCATAAAATTTTTCCTTGCTCAAGGGAGGTCATGTTCTTATGATGATGAGATAGAAGGCGACATCGAGGTGCCCTTGAGGTACCAACATCTACAGAAACATTGGGTACCCAAGGAACTTCTTCCAATAAACACTAAGTTTTGTGTTAATGAGAGGATATATCGCATAGCACCATCATCATTACATGGTTTGGGCCTATTTTCTATGGACGACATAAAGGTGTCTTACAACAAAGTTTCTGAATTGATGGAGTATGTTGGACCGTGCTACAATTACAAAAGTTGGATGCATATTGTTCAATATAAAAAAAGTATGCGTAGGTATGCCCTCTCAGCAAATTATATACAAGAACAAGACAATAATCAAAGTAAAAGTGTGGCTATATACATTGATGGAAGGCCAAAAGCAACAGGGAATATTGCAGGTTTTATAAATAGTACACGGCTCAGGTCAACTATAAAGCAACCCAATTGCATATTTGAGGTGCGCGAGGGAAATCGTGTATTCGTCTGTGCGATAAAATCAATACGTGCAGGGGAAGAGCTTCTTATTGATTATAATTTGAACCACATAGATACAAACAAGGCTACTATCATGGGGTGGTACATACTATTAAACCAACTTCTAATCAATGACTCCAACATACCATTTAGTTAATAAATTTTTGGCTAACATTTTTATACTTGATCTTTGACATAGGGGCACAATATGGAGCAACCACCCGAAGGGGATGCTGGTGATGTTCCCGGCTCATCAACACATGAGCAGGTAAAACTCATTGTAATTGTGCAGACTAGATAGAAGCAAAATGTTATTTTTTTAATGTTGTTTTCTTCATTTTTTTGGAGTAATTTTGCTAATACTAATACTATTGTTGTCATAGAGGGCTAGTGGTCGGAGGGAGGGAAAGGAACCTGCAGTCCCTCAGTAGCTCGCCCCTGAGGAGGACCTGTTTTACATTAATTTAGTAGAGACCGATGACTCGATCGGTTTAATTAAAAAGTTACTAAAGAAAATTGGCAGAGAAATTATACGTTTGACAACCATTAAGCTTACTACTTAGGAAATAAAAAATAGGGCATCTGAATTGTTACACACCTTTGAAACCTTAAAAGTAAGTATTAATGAAATGTTTAATTAAAAATAGGAGTTCAATAATGGTTTTTATGTTATGCTATTTTATGACATTAATTAAAAAATGGATGCGTTGTCTTTACAGGGTTTTTTGTGTGATTTCGAGCTCCATTCCCATGATGAGGGTGTTGCAGGTGGTTCAGGTAGATCGCATGTTCCATTCCCCACTTGTGTTTTTCGTTGAATATATATAGGAATTATCATAATCATTGATAATACATGCAATTAAGACTAAATTTATGCACGCATTCTATATTTATGCATGCTCATGCCACCTCCATCCAAGACAACCACAAATCTCTTTTTGACTACTGAGTCGACAACATACAGCTTACAGGCATTGACTATTGCACGATCTACTAGTACACAAATCTCTCTTTTTCTCTTTTTTTTAATGTGTTTAAGTGTTATGTGTTTACGATGTCATCTTTGAGTACATTATATATCAACTTGCAGGCTCATTAAATATGTATGGTTAGCAATATTATATTGACATGATGATCTTAATCCTTGTTCCAAAACATATTCTTAATTACTATAATGTTTCCATCACACTAAAGAATGAGCCCTCAAGTGAGCAATAGGGACATCTATGATGCTTTTAGAAGATGAAAGTTTTCCAAAAAAAACTTAAGGAAAAGCAAAAGAAACTAATAAAATGAGGCATCAGGTGCTTAGGACAACCTCTGGACTTGCAAAATGCTGTCCACATACAACAAACATAGCTACAAAATGAACATGAGATGCCCAACAATAAAATTTCCTCAAACATAAAGGGATGATCAGCTTCCTTGAGGTTAGTTGTTGATTCACATCATATGCTCCTACATCAAACTCCCCAACTAGGTAAAGACTAGTGAGAATAGCTCACAAATGGAGTTACGTAGTAGGACTACTCTTTTAGACTGTGTCAACCTATAGAAAACTCTATCATTGACATAGATAGAGGTAGTTCTACCTATTCCAACACTTGGCTGGGATTCTCACCATCCACCTACATAGTTTGTTCTCTTCTTTTCTTCACTCTTGTGGACTTGTGCTCACCATAGTCCAACCTCCTCATCCAAAGGATTTTCTCTTCTTTTCCTCCACATAATCTCTCATCTCCTCCCCTTCTTTGTGGAATCATATCCACTACAAAATGATCACCTCCATGGATGCCCTATAACATTCTCAACTTTCTTTATATGTGATCAATTGAATCCCGCAAGAAAATCTGCCAACATCTTTCCCTACCTTCAATAAAGGTAAACCAAATTCTTTATCACAAAATTCATCAAAATTTGCACCATGTTCTTACGCTGGTCCATCATCCATGAGCTCTTCGTATTTCACTGTTGCAATCACATCTGCCTCATCTTCAGTATCCCATATGTCTTACACCTTCTAAGTTTATCCATCCACTCATGCTCTATTGCAAAAAACTATGCCCACAAATCTTCCTCTACCACTTCATCAGCCTATGAGGCATTTTCTTCTCCATCACATTCTTTGCCTTCAATTGTTTTTGCTATAGCTTCCCCTGCTTTTGTACCATTCAGGTGCTTGATCTATTCCTCAAGTAACTTTCTCTTATCAACAGGTTCCTTGTCTAACACTGGACCTTCATTCTAATCTACTTCATCCATGACCTCCAAAGGAAATTCCTTCATTGATGCAAATCTATCCATTCTAATCTCCTCTTTCATCACTTTTGAGACGACTAGGGCTTCTCATCTCAACTTTTGCACTTCTCTCTGAATCACACTCATCTATCTCTTCTTTCAATCTTTCTCCAACAAAGGATTGTCAAAATCCATCTAATAAAAAATTCTCTCTTCTTTTTCTTTATTTTCACCATCAATCACTTCAAGTCTTTCCAACTCTCACCTTTTTACCTTCTTTTTCAAATGTTCTCACTTCTATCCTCTATAACCAATAGGAGTCTAGAAGAGGTACCTCTCCAAGATCTCTTCCACTCACTTTCATTTAGTGGAAAAAATCTGCACACATCTTACCTAGCTTCATCTCTACTAGAGGATAGACAAATTATTTTTCACAACTTCTTTACTATTCACCCTTCTTGACACGTAGATCTTGGTGCAAATTGCCTCCCTTTGACGAAGATGGCTACACACTTAGGAACATAGGCTCTAATACCATTTGATGACAATGAAATCCACAATCACCAACAAAATCCAACCTTGTCTTTATGGAAATGAGAACTAAAACAAAATAAATTCATTTTCATAAAGCACATCTTCTGTGACAAAAACTAAAGTAATGTAGTAAATAACTTTCCCACACAAAGAACATTCCATAATCACTTCAAATGTCAGAATACAATAGAGATACATAGAAACAATATATTTGCAGCAACAAGAAATTTAAAAAAATTAATAAATAGAATATATCTGATAATAATCTCCTTCACAATTCACTTGACTAAGATATGCAATTCAACCTTGCACAACTTTAACAAAAATATGAATATGTAGAGTCTCCTTCCATACAATTTGACAATTAATGGCATAAAGAATACAAACTTCTCCACATAAACCTATGAATATTATCAATCAGATGTAGGCTTCTCTCATACCCTTATGCTACCTCCTTTTTTAATTCCTTGTATATTCTCTGCATGCAATCATCCCCCAAATCTAAGAATGGGAATTATTGAACAAGAAAGATCATAAGTTTTATTGAAAGTTTGAAGCTGCTACTTGATAAATTACTGTTAGCAAGACATAGTAGAAAATAAGACTAAAAAATACATTAATTGTTGATTTTGTTTCACTGATGTTTACACAGCATAGCAATTTCAATACATAAGGACATATTTCTATAGCAAGTCAATTTGTGATATTGTTATCAGGATTTAGCTATGTAATTTTTTAAGTCAAATTCATTAATGTATGATGTCCCCATCCTTATCCTAGTGACATAACAGCAATATAATACTTATGTGGTTAAGGGGTGGTAGATCTTGAGCACCAACAGCTAGCTAGCTTGCTTAATATGATTACTTGAAGAATTTGCATATCACATCTTGAGAAACAGTGAGAAAGAAAGTCAACCATTTCCAAATTATTGATGTAACCTTGCAGACTTATTCATGTAACCTTGTAACCTTGTAAACTTATGAAACTTTTTCCAATAGGAGCTGCAACATCATTCCCTGGATGTTCCTATGTTCCTAGTATGGGAACGGTGAAGGATGTCATATTGATCGTCAGTGACGATGAAGGCATTCCATTAAAAGTAACCAAAGTTCTAGCTACTTTAAAGTTATTATTCTATAGTGATATAATAGTAATTTAGTTTTTGATCACTCTTCATCAACTAATGATCCCATGATTGTTTTGTAGGGAATGATGTTTTTTGGAAAAAACTTGGTGATGAGTGTTTGCGAATATTCAGGCCCACCGTGCGTACCTGGTAGAACATCATATCCTAACTAAAACCCCAAACCTCTATTTTGATTTCATATCACTGCTAGAATAGTTTTCTTTTTCATCCATTTCTTGAACTATATTAAAGGTAGCTTCACTTCATTTATGAGTCTAACATGTTTTTTTTACTTAAAAGGTGGAATCTCCAAGACAAAAAGTTGAAGGATGATCTTATAGAGAGCATGACCCAACTCTTTGGACCTCGTGCATTTGACAGAAACAAGCTCCTTGAAAAATCTAGTTTATGTTTGAAGTATATTAGGGACCAGTACATAAAAAAATTATGGGATAACCCTAGGTACGAGTGTCCACCCTATGTTCCTGAGGCTAAGTGGCAGGCTCTGATTTTGGATGGAAAGTATAAAGCTAACAAGAAAAATACAATTACACCAGTAGAGAGTACACGAACAAGGTATGTGATACTGTTGAGAATGTAATTATGTACTAATTAACCTCTATATTTATACTATCTAACATATTTCAAACTTTTCATAGATTTCCTGACACATCAAAGGCAACAAAGGCAAGACTAGAAAAGCACAAGACACACAAGCTCGACTCTGGTGGTTTTTCAAAACTTCAAGCACGAGTTGTAAGTATTCTTGATCCTCAACTTTTGCAAATTTTGTATTTCCTTTTGATATTTTAACTACCCTCCATTGGTTGATGAAACAATGCAAGTAAAATTCACCATACCACGCAAAAATGCAAGGCTCAGAGTTCAAGAGATGCCTCATAGAAGAGGATAAGAGAATTGGCTTCCAACAAGGCTATAGAGCCGTGGTTGAATGGCTATGAGCTAAAATCAGTGTGGAAGGTTCTAATAATGATGCATCTAAGCCACAAGTAAATAAGCTAAATGAAATTTATTTCAAATTGAATACTTTACCAATTAGGCTATTTGATGTTAAGTTCCAATATAAAGTGAGTATATCTGTTTTAAGCAACCAATGATAACAATGCGTAGGATGTTGGAATGCAGCCTGACAATCCTTCTACACAATCTGTGAATGCTGAAGGTTCGCATGATGTGCATCCCAGTGGTGGAGGTATACATTTGCTATTAAATTTTTTATATGTAATTGCAATTGGTGTTTGGATTAACATAACATTTTGTATAGCAGTTGTAGAGGATCGAGGGGTGGATGTTCATGAGCGTGTTGACGTTGAGTCTAGACAAAATGATATGGTTAGATCAGGTAAAGAGCGCCATAGTTATGTTATTTAAAATAATTAAATACTTGTAAATATTATAATAAATTATTTTTAATTTAACTCTTTTATTTGTTATTGCAAAGGACCCCCCTTTGCAATAGCATAGGAATTTGAGATCATCAAGAATAGAGAAAAGAATTGATGAGGGGGGAATTAATGATGACATTGATGCTCCTCTTAGAGCTTACATAGAAAAAAGAAATAGAAAGAAAAAAAGAAATTATTGTCATCTACATACCTTAATTGATTATGACTGAATTTCATGTCTCAATGAGTTTAATTATGTGCTAATGAATTTTCATGAACTATGTGTTAATGCAAAATATTGATGAATGTTGCATGTTTATGAATCTAATGTGTTAATGAATGTTATCATGTGATATTGATTAAATGTTACATTTTATTAATGGTTGAAAGAATGAATGAATGTTAGATGTTAATGGGGAATGTAGAGTGATGTTAGGGGGAGGGGGGTGGGGCCAAATGAGCTTCCACCTTCACGTGGTTGGCCCTATTTAGTAGAGAATATTAAACTATTCTCAAAACAAAGTGAAGCTCAATAAGATGTAAGTGAAGCTCAAATTGGCACGAATAGGGAGTCAATATGATGTAAGGGGTCATTTGAAGTCCTAGGGTGTCCTAGGAAGATTTATGGGTGGATGGTAGTGTTTACATGATGTAATAGGCTATTAAAGCCCCTAAATGATGTAAAATGCACTCAAAGTGCAAGATCTTGTAAAATTGCCAACATTAGCAACATAAGCCAACTTAGGCTTGAATGGGGTTAGTTAAGGTTATAGGTGTGTGAAGAGTGTTTTAAAAGGTCTTTTAGAGTCATTTAGGAATGACATTATAGTTGACATTATAGGAATGACAAGGATTGATGATCTTATTTTTACCTTTTTCTCTAACACACATTACTTCCCATGTTATCATTCTTTATGATTCTCTAGCTTAAGGATCCTCATATTCTCAAAGATTCTTCTTATATGTGACTTAAATTGGTAGGTTTAAAGATATCTTCTAGGAGGTATATGAGGCCAGTTGGAAAGATAAATATGACGCAACAAGAATTTGGTTGGTTTTGTTTCTTGGCACAATAATATGAAGATTGCAATGTTGATTATCTTGATTCTGTCGGGCACACAATAACTTCTGTCAATGATTGATTCATGAATAGGTATGAGCATAGGCTTATTGATGACATGGTAGCCTATGATTTGAAGAGTGATGGTGCCTATGTTTGGGCATGCAAAAATTATGACGGTGATGTGTAGAGTGATTTCCTTGCATAGGGTTAGTGGTGCAAAATACTATTTTTCATTGAATCTAGCTTTGAACTGATCATTATATCTAATCTTACATATATCTATTGTTTTTGTAAGGAAGGAAACATGATTACTTTCTTTAGAAGCAAACCTGACTAGATTTTCTGTTTTCCAGATTTGGATCTCTTGGTTTGATGACATCTGTCTTGGTGAGATTGTAATCCACTTTACTATTATATATAACTTGGTTCAATTACCTATTTGTTTGGTGTATATGTTTTCTTACAAGTAAATCATTTTTAAACATGAGATTATTTAGTAGTGTTTATGTTATTTGTCAGCAAACATGCACACATTCATCATATTCTATACCCTCATTCTTATTCATACTTTAAGTTGGTTTAGATTTGGTTCATGAGCTGTATGCTCTAATTAAATATTTTGCTGAATTAAGCTCAATTTTCATATCCTGTACTTGAGGTATTGCCTATCATTTGTTGTGGTGTTCATTTCTGAGCAAGCTTGTCTGCATGTACACACCATGACATCTTTACATGGACATTATGTGTTGCCACTTTTATCCATTGGTGGAACTGCATGCATTTAAATGTCTGGTAGATGTGTCCATGATTCTATGTATTTTTGTGGCTATGCAGAGCTTATATTTCAAAAGTGAAACTTTTAGAGGTTTTTAATATTTATTGTTGTGATTGAACATAAACATGCACAATGGCATGGCTCAAGTTGGGCTCATGATTCATGTATTCCAGTTTTAAGAGGACCTGTTCTGGGTTGTTAGCCAAGATCCAAAATCCTCTATATTTGAGTTAATTTTGTCTCATCATTTTTCAAAATTTCAAATCTTAATCTTCTATAGGGCCAAGAGATTCCTAGCAACACAGAACATTTATTTTTTTAGAAGACTAAAAATGTTCTGGTCAATCACTAAAATTTTGATGCAATTTTAATTTTGTCTGTTTTCATAAGTCTAATTGCAGTTCTAGTTTGTTGAAGTTTCCCAAATTTAATGTCTACATATAGAATATTTTTAGTTGTTTGCAACCATTATCCCTGTGGGACTTGTAGAATAATTTGAAACTAGTAAATCCATTCTTCACAAATCATTCCTGATTTTAGTTATTTTACAGGTTTGTCTTGATGGAAAGACTATTGAGGCTGAAACAGCTCATGGTACAGAAACTCGACATTTTTGTGTTCATCAAAAGGGAGATGAAACTAGCACAAATAGCATAGCTTCTATCTTTGTATGGACACATGGGCTTGCACATAGGTACAAGCACTTGGTTTAGAAGTTCAATGATTGATGGGTGATCCACATTCTATTTATGGCGGTGACCAACATCTACATGATAGTGTATCCACTAACTTCTTTTAGATCTAACAAGAATTCATCCTAAGAATGATCTAGATTCACTTCCAGTATCTTCTCTGTGTTTAATTTCTTTTATTGCTTTTATGACAGGGAAAAACTAGATGAAAATCCAAGACTACTTGAATTTTCAGAGAAGCTAGAAGTTGCCTGTGTAGGAACTATTGAGACAGGGAAAATGACAAAAGATTATTTAGGATATTTAGGCATGGTACAATATCTTTTATTTTGTTTGGACTAATACAATAATATTTGACATTTTGAAGTGTCTATTCGTATTTTTTATTATAAATATAAGATGCATACATCTCCTTGTAAAAGCCAATGATAGAGATGAAATTAATTAAGAAATAAGTCATAAAGGGCTTCATTTGAAGAATCATGAGAAAATGCTCATAGTTTCGTGACTGAATGCTTTGTTGAAGTCTGTGTTTTAGTTTTTTTAAATTTCAAGATATAAACATCTTGTTGTGAAAGCCAATGGTAGAGAGAAAAATAATTAAGAAGCAAGTCATAATCAATTGCATTTGAAGCATCGTGATCAAATGCTCATAGCTTTGTGACTGAATGCAACAATAGGTTCTATGTTTTGTTGCTAAGAAAAAAAATCATTTATCACTTTGTATGTGCTTCCATGTAATATATTAATAATATCTTTTATCAGCATGCTTTTGTAGTATCTGTCAAACTATTGATGCTACTCACAAATCGAGGAAAATAGAGGAATACTATGAAATGTTTAATCTAGGAAATGTTTGTAAGGTATGTAACAAACTAGGAACTATGATGGTCATTTAATTTTTCCCAGAGAGAAGCACTTGCCACAGGCCATATTAGCAGCCAAGGATTTAGTTCTGAGTAAATGGTTACACAAAGTTAGAGCATTATTTAAATTTAATTAGATATAAATTAATATTCTTAGCATTCAAAATTCCAACTATCATTTTAGTTCATTCCTAATGGTGATCTGTTGGTGATAATTTAGTTCAAAAGGTAATTTATGGAAGACCCAGTTTAATCCATCAATCTATCATGCAATATTTTGCATAATTTTTTCTCAAATTGCAAGATTTTATGCTTTGATTGCGAATAGGACTTAATGTTAATTCTTAACATCATCACCGTAATGTGTTGTTATATTCGGTGGATTCCATCATTGTAATTTAGGCAGTTCCATTTTTCATTATAGAACTAGTTGTTTTGTCACTATGTGCTGCTCTATTTTTCTGTGTTCTTTCCTACAAGTCTGGCTTCTATTTTCCTAGGTAGATTTGTGTAATAGCAAAAATTCAACAAGCTACACTCACCATGAAGAAGGTCATATGCCACACAACCAAAAGAAATCTTATGAGATAAATATAAAATGAAATATTGAGATAGCAATTATTCACTCAAACATATGTTAAATGGATAATGACTTTACAATGGCTTCTAGGTAATTCTGCAATGGAATACATGCTTTATCAAACTTGCAACATGCACAATACATAATGATAATTCTTAGCCTTTATTACCTGCGTATTCATAGCTGTCAAATTGTTTGCTTGCTCTCGCTTATTTGAATGCTACATGATGTGACAATGCTTTCTTTTTTGCCACAGGAACAAGGGAGCGACGACACAGACAATAGCAGGTTCGGCTCTTTGACTGCATACCAGGTAATTTACCCAATTCTCAAGAATTAGATTTTTTGACACTAAATGCAGAAGTTATAATTACTAGGCTTTATGAGCCTTGAATATTTGAATGAGCATTTTCTTTATCTGCCAAATTTTGAGACTATGTCTTTGGCCAAATATTAATTTGTTCTCTTCATATAGCTGAATTCATATGTATGAAAATTTATTGAGTACTTGACAAGTAAGTTTATTATTTCCCACAACAATGGTAATTTCTTTTGGTTCAACTTTGATATGAGACAATCACGACACTCTCTACTTGGATTGCTTATGTTGTAATATTATATCAATTATTATGCAGCATTTGCTTACACTGTGTGGATCCATCAGTTTTATTTTAATGTGATATACCTAATAGAGTATTGAGTGTAGATAGTTTATTTGCTGAACAAATTTTACCTGATTTAATCGTGGACAACCATATATGCTAATTGTAGCATCGATTTGGTGGAGCATTTTATGTTCCTGTTGTGATGATAGTTTGTATGAGTACTATATTGCTCAAACAAATATAATGACCAGAGGTAGAGACTAATGAGAATGATAATTTGGGTTAGCATGTTGGTGTAAGATTGCATCCAGTGTATCTATTATAACTTTTAAAAACATGTAACTATATGAAGAGAATGGCTATAATTTGTATTTCATAAAGAAAACTATAAGGAGTTTTATTGTTTATTTCTCCACTTTTCTCCTAAATTAACTATAGAATAATATAAAAGTTAGAACATTCAACAATTCTTATTGATGGTAGGAGACTTATTTTCCATTGAAAAATAAGTTTCAATGTCACCACAAATCTATATAAGACATCTAGGATAGTAAGGACCAGCGGAGCCATGAAAAAGTATAACAACAATGCATCATAATTTGCAATAGAAGGCAACACCATTCCCCTTTTAATTGCTAAGACCAAAGTTCAAACACAACACCTTAGAAACATTACTGATAATCCCTCCCTACCCACTCCAAATTTGATTCAAACAACATAGAAAAACCTTTCAAACAAGCTTACTTCTAGCTAAAGAGATAAGTTCCATTTCTTGTAGTCTCTCTCTTTCTGTTTGGCTTTCCTCTGAGTCTTCTTATGGAATCAATGCTTGAGGTCTCTCAAGAGCTGCCTAAGTAATGATTTAATAGTAAGTTTCTACAATTTATAAGAATTCTTCAGTTGATGCTTCTAGAATCGATTGTTAAAGGATTTTTACATCAATATTTCGGAACACACTCTGTGATCCATCCTCAGAATGTGATGCAAAATGTTGATGAAAAATTGACTCTGAAAAACTATGATTTACATGGACAGGTAGATCATTATTTTCTTGAGTATTTTGAATCACCCAATTCAATTAAGAGAAAGGGGATTTCAGGGATTCAACTTACAATCTAAATAATTTGAATTACCCAATACAATCAAGAGAAAGAGGATATTAGGAATTCAACTTACGATTTAGATAGGCCAATGTGAGGGTGTAGAGAAAGTTAAAGAGAGTTGCATATCCTTCCAGTACTCCAATGGTCATCCAGTACCAGTAGCTTTCAGGAAACAATCCATGAGCTTCTAACATTGCCACACCGATTGTTTCATTGCTTGCTCCACACTGCAACAATAAACGATCATCACATTATCAGAACATTTCTCAACTGAAACACAAAACAAACGTCAATGCCCCTTTTTGATCTATATATGTTATAACATAGTTATGATCCTAACCTTCAGCAAACACGTTGATAGATATTCATTCACTACAATGACATTTTGAGCATACATGAGAGGAGATATCCAATACCCCCATATCCACCAGGGCTTGATGTCCTCTGCAAACATAAGATCCACGAGGAATGTCAAATTATTTCAAGTCTGGATTACTAGAATCTATTCTACTTTGTTGACAATGGTATGGTACCTCTAGATACAATGAATCCACCAAGGACTAATACAATCAGGAGTACAAATGTTCCAAAGGTGTTTGCCACAAGCTTACTCCATCTGACTACAACAATTAAACAAAAAAGAAAGAGAGACATTTGGTGTAGGACGAATAAGAGTAAAAACTGTCAGAAAAACCTGCATGAGAGAATGGATTAGAGTCATCAAGTGTTGAATTGATGGCGCTATGAGGAAACAAATGGTCTTGAATCTAATACCTTTGGGGATTTGGGGTAAAGCCAATGGTATAGTAGGTGAGAATGACCCATATGGAAGATTCCAAGAGTGAGAGAGGAACTCTCATGACCCATGTAGGAAGTGAATAAGCCCAGGCAAGATACAACTTTGAATCTCTCTACTTGTAGAACACGAGAAGGTGAATCATAGTAATAGATAGCTCTATAAATTCGTTGAACATGATGTTAAGCAGGGTGAAAAATAGAGCACTGAAGTAAACAGACATGAAATATATTTTTTTGTTTTACTTCTTTTACCGTCGCAATTGTGACGGCAACCCCAAAAATAGCGACGAGGTTGCCGTTGCATCTACAACAACTCCATTGCAATTGTTGGGGTTGCCATTGCAATTGCGACGACAACCCCAACAATTGCGACGGAGTTGTTGTAGATGCGATGACAACCCCATCGCAATTGTAACGAAAAACATAGGAATTGTGACAGAGTTGATGTGCCAATAAGGTGGCTGCATAGCGATGGATAGGCATCACAAATGTGACAGCAAGGGGTAGACATCATAAATTGTGACTAAATAACTATGAAGTCAATGTCTGTCACAGTGGTGACACATTGCTGTCATAATTGCAACACATAGCCATCACAAATCGATGCCAAATCTATTAGTGCTTGATCCAATTTATGATAGAATAATTAACTGCTGCAACAACATTATCTGCTTCTGATGTAGACTAAGAGATGTAATTCTTCTTTTTGCTTGTCCATGATACTAACCACTTTCCAAGAAAGAATGCTCCTCTATTGGTTCTTTTCCTTTCATCAATGCTTCTAGCCCAATCAACATTAGTAAAGGATTTCAAGTTGAAGTTTCCTCCTTTTTTATACCATAGAGCATATTCTTGAGTGCATTTTAGATATCTCAAGATAATTTTGATTACCATCATATGATTTTCTTTGGGATTTTTAGAAAATATTACAACTATACCAAATGCTAATGCAATATCAAGCCTGGTGTGAACCATATACTAAAGTTTCCCAATCATGGATATATTGGTAGTCTAATTTACCTCTTTTGAATCATCATTCTTGGATAGTTTATGTCCAATAGACATAGGTGTTCCAGCTAGTTTGAAATCTTTCATTCCAAAGGTCTTCAATATCTTGTTTGGTTGAGAATTAGTTCAAACTATCTGCAACTTAGGCTAAACTATCTGTAACTCGGGTTCCTCTATTTGAGACTCAGTTTCCTCTTTCTAAGCTAGCAAACATGTAGTTTTAGTGAAGTCTAGGTAAAATGAATTACCTTTAGTCTAATTTCTAGTCTCAACTAGGTTTCCTTTACCATCCAGAAGCTTGGCTTTCCCATTCATGAATTCTAACTTGTATACAATGTTGTTAAGCTATGCCACACTTAGAAGATTGTATCTTAGTCCTTCAACCTAGTAAGCATTGTCACATTTGAGTTCATTAGTCAATGCAATGCATCCTTTTCCCTTCACATAACATGGTTCATCATTTCCAAATTTAAGACTTCCACCATCATAATGCTCCAAGTTATCAAACTTAGTTTTATCATCAATCATGTGATGAGAACAACCACTATCTATTATCCATGTGTCATTCTTGCTAAAATGAGAAATAAGCGCTATCTTTTCATTATCCTTGTCATCTAATTAATATTTAATAAAAATATTTCCATTTCATGTTCCTCATCACTATTAGAATCTTTAGCAATATAACAAGATTTCTTAACAATATCCTTTGAAGTTGCTAAATTTTTTGTCATCTTTTCCTTCTTTGTTTGGACACCTTGTAGAAATGTGACCAACTTCTTCACATGAGAAACAAATCAATATAATTTTGCCTTTGTATTTATATTTTCCTTTTGATAACCTCCTTGTAAGTAGGGCTTCAATAGCTTTAAGGTCATCATTAGATTCTTCTTCTTCTTCACTATCAGACTGCTTTCCTTTTGAGTTTCCTCCCTATCTACCAAGAGTTAGTTTTTCTTTGAATGCTGATTCTATTCTGTGAGATCCAAGAATATATTTATCAAAATTATCCAACTCAAAAGTTGTTAACCTTCCCACTAGTGCATCCAAAGCTATATCATTTTTGGGATCACATCTCATCTCTTGAATAACTAATACTCTAATTGCATAAACAGGAAGATGAGTTCTTAATACCTTGCTAACTACTATCACACCATCTATTTTTCCTCATGTAGCTTTGATTGCACTCACACTTGCTTTGATTCTTTCACTATATTTAGAAATGTTTTCATCTTCTCTCATTTTCATCTGATCAAATTGGCCTCTTAGACTTTCTGGTTTGGCTCTTCTCATATTGTCATCTCCTCCATAGATATTTTTCAGCTTGTTCCACATTTCATTAGTAGTATGATAGTCTTTGACTTCATAAAATTATGAATAATTGAGATAAGAAGCAACGTCAATCATCATTGTGTTGTAATTATTTTTATCCACCATCTAATCCACAGTCAAAGGATTGGGAGGTACCACATACTGGTTTTCCAAGAAGCATATGCCTATATCTCCAATTGTTCCTAAATTTAGCTTCATGAGTTCCTGCCATTCTTTGAAGTTTTCTCTATTCAAATTAGGAATCTCTCTTCTACAAGACATATTGATCTTTAGCTTAGGTCCTTAAAACCTTTTTTGCAAGCACCAACAACTCTAATACTAATTTTTGGAAATATAAGAGGAGTAGCTGAGAGGGGAGGGGTAAATCAATTACCACTAAAAAAATTCCAAATCCCTTAGATTTCAATAGAAACTCTTTATTAACTCAAATCCTTGCACAACTCAGTTAGAACTAGATATTCATTGTAACTCAATTAACAAAGTGATATTGAGATATTAATGTGTATTAACCTTTAGTAACTTAGTTACAAAAAGAAAAATTAGTAAGAAAATAACATGAACACATGAGACACCAATATTTAACATGGAAAACCAATTTTGGAAAGCCATCAATGCAACTAATTACAACTTTTCACTCTTTTGAAGTGCGGCTTGGTAGGAGCCAAACCTATTAAAGGTTACAAAACAAATTAATAGGTTTTCCCCTATTAAAGGATTTGAATCACCCAATTAGGAGTGGCCTTATTAGAGGTATTAAGACACTTCAATCTAGAAATGCCACCATTTTAGAGGATATACAAACATGATTGTTAAGTCAACTATGTTAAGAGATTTCTTCATTGCTACAATTGTTAGAGAGTAACAATGATTGACCTAATTGATGAATCAGCTGACTTATAGATTTAGATCACTATTTTGGTTTATCCTCTAGATCCTCCTTGATCAAAATAATCTTTTCAACTACTTAGATATTCTTCTTTTTATCAAATATCCTTCTTTATTCACATCTTATCTTCTTCCACAACTTCCTATTTCAATTCATAACTTGACCTTTCATATATATGAAACCCAATGTCAAGTTGGCTTGAATAACTTTACAAATTAAAAAAAAAATCTACTAAGTCCACTTATACAAACCAAATAACAAACAAAGTTATTTTGTTGTAGGTCAACTGGCACTAAAATTGGGTCACTTGGTTACCACTAAGTTCCTTGGTAACCGGCTTGACTTGGTTTACATTGAACCCATTTGGTAATCAATTTGAATCAGTTTAATCAAGAATCCTTCAATGACTGACCTAGTTTGGTTTACACTTGATCACTGAGCTTGGCTTCTTCTCTCGATTGATACTAGAGTCTTTTGAGCTCGGTTACTACTAGCTGTTCTTGGTTAGGGTGTAACATTTGTGTAACATCAAGGACAATATATAATTGAACAATTATTATCAAATATAATGTGTCTTAATTGATCCTACTTTATTCTAAGGGGTTTTAGTGGATCATTTGTGATTGTACGAACTCTTGGATCTCATTACAACCTCCTAAGACTCATTTTAACACATATTGGCCCCTTAAAGCATGTTAATCATTGTAGGACACACTTTAGGGAAATAATGTATCCCGATAGGTCCTAATGTTTCCAAAGGGGTCATTAAGGAATATTACAAACCATTAGAACATATTAGATCCCATTAGGACACATTTCAACCCATTATGACCTATTAGCATGCATTAGAATCCATTATGACACATTAGAACCCATTACAACCCCTTCTAACACATTAAAAATTGTACGAAACACTAATGTTTCCTAAGGGATCATAATTGGTTTGAATACCCATTAGGACTATTAAGACCCCTTAGGATGAACTAGGACCAATTAGAACACATTAGAATCCAATAATACCCCTTTTGACCACTTTAAGGGGCATATGACACACTAATGGGTTATAATGTATCCTAATGTGTCATAAGGGGTTCTAATGTGTTATAAGTGATCCTATGACCCCTCAAGAGCCATTGGGATCTATTAGGGGCCAATATGATACATAATAGCCAATTATAACCCCATAGAAGATATAAATGCTTATAGGTTACACTTATGTATCCCAAAGGTTGTAATGGATCTTAAGTGGTTCTAATGAGTCCTAATTTGTCCTATTGTGTTTTGAGTGGTGCTAATGTATCATAAAAACTCATAATGGGGCATAAGTGATTCTAAGACCCTGCAAGATCTTCCAGGAACCCTTAGAGAACATTAATCATTGTAGGACATATAAATGTGATGTAAATGATCCTAATGTATGATAAGAGATTAGAATGGATCATTAGTGGCTCTAAAACCTAAAATGGCCCATTAAAATCCCTAAGGACACCTTAGGCCACCTTAAGACCAAACAAGACACATTAGAACCCATTGATACACTTTATAACACATTAAGAAGCATATGTCACACTAATGGGTTTGTAAGAGGCTATAAAGGGTCTTAGGATATATCAATGTGTGTGAATGTATGGTAATGGGTCCAAAGGGGGTGTAGGGGGTCCTAAAACACATTAATATGTCCTAAAACCCCTACTGACCCCTTACAAATCTTACCATACATCTTATGGTTTTTAAAGAGTATAAAGAGGTCAAACGGGACCCTAGGTAACCTATCATACACCAATATATCCACTAAGAGGTCACAAGGGCTCCTAGAACACATTAATGCATTCTCTGACCACTTAGGATATATTACAATGTATTAAGAACCCTTACCATATGTTAGTGTATGGAAAGGGGGTTCTAAGGGGTCTTAATGCATTGTAAGGTGTCTTATAAGGCTATAAGGGATCTTAAGGGGTTGAAGGACACATTAATGTGTTCTAAGACCCCTTGAAATCACTTTAATGCATGTTAAGGGATCCTAAGGGGTTTCAAGATACATTAATGTGTCCTATAACCCCTTAGGGCCCATTACCATTTACTAATGGATGGTAAGGGGTCCTACAATTTTTTAAGGGGACCTAGGATAATATAATATGTCCTAAGTCCCCTTATGACCTACTAGAACCACTCTCTCTAAATATTAGGGTTCTTATAGGTTATTACTGAGTCCTAAGACCCTTGGAAATCCTTAGGACCCCTTATTATACAATAATGTATGGTAATGGGTCATAAGGGGTATTAAGAGGATCTAAGACACATTATTATGTTTTAGGACCCCTTAAGACCCCTTACAACCCCTTGTAATCCCTTACCATACCATAATTCATGGTAAGGGGCCCTCCAACACATTATTATGTCATCGTACTCCTTAAAATCCTTCACCATTCATTGGTCTTAAGGGGTTTAAGATATCTTAAGGAGTTGTAAGACACATTAATTATGTGTTCTTAGAACACTTAAGACCCCTAATCATATATTAGTCTATGATAAGGGGTTTAAGGATCCCTTATGGCCCCTTTAGGTCCTTTAGGAACCATAATATGTATATCATCTTAAATTGGACACACTTTAATTTAGGACCTTTTAGCTCCTCTTTAGTGTATTTTCATTTCATGATCTGACTTTGAGAACACACTTTTCCTCCTTTTCTTCTATTCCTCCTAGGTGAAACTGGGGTAGGACCTAACAAGTCCTCCTTGATTCTCTTTTCTCTTTTCTATTTACTAAATTGGACTTAACTTATGAGTATCCTCTTCCTTCTAGACTTCATACTCTAGATTGGATTTCCAATTGATAGTCCATAACACTTGTTACAACCTGACTTATGCTAATATCAAATCTGGGATAGGAAGACTCATAAGGTTGACCTTCTAGTCTAGGTCTAGGTCAACTTGGATGACTTGGTCCTAGTCTAGGTTGACAAGTTTTACCTTGACCAAAAGTCTCTTGTGATTCTAAGCCCAGTTCCATTTTAATCTTGTAGTAAAATCTCACTTGTGTAGTCGACTCCCATATGGTAATTTTATGAAGATTGGAAAATATACTATCAAAAGGATTCAAACCCCTCACTTTCACATGACAGAAGAAAGAGTCAAGCATGTATGGACACCCCAATGTTCCATAGAGAAATTTCAAGGTGAAAGCAAGGGTTGGTTTCTTATTCTTCATTGCAAAGCAAGGTTATTATTCTTCATCAAGCATTCAAAGGAAATACATCAACATGTAGTTACAAATAGATCTTGAAGTTTATTAGAGTACTTTAGCCTTGGAGGTTTGGTATGATTAATACATACTTCAAATCTTATACTTTGCACCTTAATACTTTTACATTCTTTTATATACATTCACATACATGCACATTCACATGCTAGGATTTCACTCATGGAGTAGATTCTTAGAATTTTAGCCTTTTTCATTCTAGATCTATTGTTTATTTAGGTTTGGTCTCCCCTTAAATAGATAATCATGGAATGTTATAGATCATAATTAATGATTCAAAATTCATTCTTTTGTTTCTTAGTCCTATTTTTCTAATTGGTTACTCTATCATCCTAGGGATTGATGCCCTATGAAAAATGCGTAATTATCTCCTAACTATCTACAATCCAAAAATATCATGTAGAAGTCAGATAAAATGATTTACATTAGTGTTTTTTCCCTTACAAACTTATATGCAAAAACTATTTTACTCAAAAATTGAATGTTCCAATTCTCGGTCATGACTAACATTCATGCTATCCCTTGACTTCTATAGGCTAGAGATGTACTGACTAACTTAGCATAAGCTATTGTTACATTTCTTGGTCTCCATATGTTTCACTCAACATGTACTATAGCTTAGTCTCTACTAGTGTGCTTGGCAACCTCTGACTTGTTCAACATGTAGTAAAATATAAAAAAGTCCATGTAGCTCAACCTTCTTAGGATGGCTCGGTCGCAGTGAAGACCATCGACCAACACTACCTAGAAAATGACTAAGTGTTGGGCATTAATACGACACAAGGCTTAAATATCAACAATCTCTCCCTTTGACATGAGAAGAAAAAAAAAAATTCATGACTTAAAAATTCATTAGAATTCCAAAAAAAAAAAAAGCACTCCCCCTTAGACTGTGATTCAGTCTTTAAAAAATTGACTTTGCTATACAAAATATATACATGTATGTGATCCTGTGATCTCTGATGCTGACTTATATAATTTATCTTTTTTGATTTTGATCATTATGCTATGATTTACCTTATGAATAATGTCATGAATGATTTCCCCCTTTTTTGACACTCTATGGCTTGGGGTTTGCAAGGGTCAACTTATACTTGTCAGACAATGTTTTATGATTTGATAAAATCACCTCTACTCCTTGGATCCATTTAGATCTAGCTGATTCTAGGACTTGAATCTAGATTTCTAGTTTGGCAGCTAGATCAACTAAACTATCTATAGTTGAGAGATGGGGATCTCTCTTAACCAAAACTTGTGCAATAGATAATTCCTTTTGTATTATCTCCAGATGAGGTAGCAACATGGTCTGGATTAGCAACATGGTTTGGATTGAAATCAATTTATATCTAATGTTGTTGTCTTTATCCATTAGCTTGGCTAACCTCCCTTGACCAAATGTTAATTTAGTATATGTATGTGAGTTTGAAATTGTGTTCTTTCTCAATGAATTAGAAAAAGCCTTCAAAGTTGCTTGTAGTTGATCAATGGAGTGTTGATTCTCCATAGTGAAGACATCAACATCACAAAGTTTCATAGATAGTGAATAAATGATTGTCAAAATCCCTTCCAAACCAATTCCAAGATTACAAAGCTCAAACTACCCAATTGCAAGTTCTGTTGAGACTTTATCCAAAACTTTGTGCTTGAACTTTTTCTCACACCATCTCATCATCTTAATCATTGGTCTCTATATCTTCATTTTTCACTTTCTAAACTATATACATTAATTGTTCCAAAATTGGCTTTTTCCCAATATCAAAAGCATCGAAAAAAATGTCTTTTATATCATGGAGTAACTGTTTTTTCTTGAACTCCCTCCTTACATGTTCTTTCTTTGTCTTTCGACTTAGCAAAGATTGTAGATCTTATATTTTCTCTAATGTCATATTGTCAGGATCATACTTGGGTAAAGTAATGACCTTGTCTAGGATTATTGGAGTCTCAGATGTGTCAAAATTGTATGCTAGTATTTGTGAATGAGGGTTTTTGTCAGTAGGTAGTGATATTTTCAATTATTTCCCCTTTGTACTTATTCTCGGTGTTTGTTGTTCAGTGTGCTTCTATTGAGTTGATGTAACTTGTTGAACAAGTGTAACTATTAATGTATCAATATGAACAATAATTAGTAGTTGAATAAGAGCTTCAATAACCTCTTGCTCCTTGGGCTTCTTGATCTTTCCTAGCATGAATGTTTTTATCTGCTTTTCCCCCTCTGTGCATCTTAAGAAGATTGATCTTGTTCACCTTTTCCTCCTATTTTCTCACCAACAACATTTTTAGAAATTGGTAGCATAATGATGGCCTTTCCTTGTTTCTTGAAACTTATTTCTGGAACAACTATGAAAGCTAGAACTTGTGTAGTATTAATCCATGGATACTCTTGTATTTGTAACAAAACTATATTGGTGCATGGGAGAGAGGTGTCTAAGGTATTTAATTTAGATTTTTTTAAGTCTTCCTCAATTAATATATTCTAATTCTATGGTGATGAATCAGGAACATCCTCTATAGTGAAAATATCCTATTGTTCACTTCCCTCTACCAACTTCCTCACTTCTTCTTCTAGTTTGTCAAGTTCATCATCATCTTGACTCTCTAATTCTATAGAATCTCTTTCCTCTTCCTCTTGATCTTCTCCTATTCATGGAACTAAAAATTCAAATTCTTTCTTCCATAGTATTTTTTCTTCACTACTTTTTACCTTATTCTTCAAAAATTTGTATGCCCTTACTTTTGGCATGAATTTCTTGGTAAAATATTTTAGGGCAATAGGCATATGAGTCTTCCTTGAATCAAGCATTGTTTGTACTCCTCAGTCTCTCTTATTTTACTCTCAATGAATAATGCCCACTTCCATTTTGTATCTAATTTATTATACAAATCCTTAGGGATACCTTTACCTAGTTCTATAGGTGTATATCTAAAATTTATCATCATATTTGTCATTTCTTTTTTAATCTTTTCTTGATCTTCCTTATTCAAAGAATCATACTTAATTTTCTTAAAGGATTCTATGCTAGCTAGATTTATAATATTCATGTACACCTGATCAATTGTCATGGGAAGTCATCTTGGTATAACTTGAAGCTTTCTCAAATCATCAAACTCAGTTTCCTCTTCTTCATACTCCTCCTTATTAGCTGTAACTACTAATTCTCTTCGTAGCCTCTTTGGTAGGCTCTGCTTAGTTCCTCTAGTCTATTCCCTCTTTGCTAGGATTCTTTTTATCTTAGGAGCTAGGGGTTGAGCTTGATTGAATCTTGTTATTACTCTCCTCTTTGTTTTACATTAAGGCTGTGTAACTACCTTTACATTCTCCTTTAGATCCTCCTTCACCTTAGGATCAACAATCACAATTTTCTTCTATTTTGTTGCCTTGAGATAAAAAACAACTAGCTCTCTACCTTTTGATTCTTTATTTTTTTCTTCTTCATTAGATTCTTCATCCTATAAAACCATTATTCTCATTATCGATGCTATTATAGGGGCCATAATTTTTGCTCTAATTTTGAAAATTATTTTTTTGGGAAGCAAATTGTCTTGGATAATTGCCTTGGCTTATTGAGAAATTCAAATTTATTTTGATGAGTTCATTGGATAAAAGAGACATTGTCTTCTCCATGGCCTCAAAATCACTATCCATATTATTCTCGAGTTTAGCAAGTGGAAAAGTGTTCTGCTAAAAGAATACAATCTTTTGGGGATCATACCCTGAATATGCAATTGTTGGCATTAGAGAAGTAGTAATATATTGTGGTAAAGGTACTAGATTCAATAGGGGAATTTGATCAAGTGTAGTAGGTGCTCCTACTAGAAATGGTGGTATGGTTGCTACATTATTCAAAATTAAGAAAGGAATAAAGTTCCCTCCACCATGGGGATCTACCTTCTTTGTAAATGCAATGACTTCTTTGAAGGACTTCTCAAAGGTATCAATGTCTTTGGGAGGGAGCCTTATTAGAAAAATAGAAGTTAATGAATCCATTGTTCCCAAATAGATCTGGATGAAAACTGCTTGGGGGACATTGTAAGGAAACTCCATCCTTTGATACATCCTATAGAAGTGATGATTAAACTATGAAAAAGACTCATGGAGATCCCTCTTAATTGAGATTAACTGATGATGTAGGATAAATAGATCAATTTAGACCTTGATTTGATCCAAAAACTTTCTCTCAAAAGATTTCCAATCCCTAATTTATGTTAGAAGTAGATTCAGGTACCAATTGAATGTTAGTTCCCCCAAAGAGTAAGGGAACAGTTGGCATACCACATTCATGTGCTAAATCTAGTTTTGATTATAAATTTACTTGAAAATTTTGAAATGATTTTCTACTATTTGTGATTCTTTATGGATGAACAATGGTAAAAATATTTTAGAATTTTTGGGTAAGTCATGTAATGGACTAGTTAGGGTTTAATGGTAAACTTTGGGCATGTTAAAGAAAGTCATGGTGCATGATGATTGAAATTGGTAAAGTAGAATGTAGAGTGGATGATGGTGATGGAAATTTTAATGTGAGTGAGTGGAGCCTAGGTATCCATTTATCAATGTGACACTTGCAAAAATTACTGATTCCTAGGAACTCTTACTCTCTAGGAGAAGACCTCGATGCTCATTGAAAGGAAGACAGTAGGTCAAGATCTTCCAGTTTGCACAACTCTAGGAAAATACACTATGGATCCTAATACACCAATGCAACAAGTACATGTACTAAAGAGTGCATCTTGGTGAAAAGTGCAAGGTGCAGCTTAGTGAAAAGTGCACCTTCTAAGTGGTCGTTTGGCACAACACTAATGAAACAAATTCTCATGAATCTCTCTCTTGAAAAGTTGATTAGTGACCAACTCCAAGATTTTGGATGACTATTTTTCAACCTACTGGGTAGCTGAATTGAAGATAAATGTAAATTTTCACAAGGAGGTCTTTGCTAGTATCTATCATTTCTGCACAACTTTGGCGAAATGAAACCACAAAACCAATGTATTTTATATTTTTATATTTTATGATGAATGCAATTTCTAATCAATGCAACTGTATGAATTCCTATTTTAACCACATATTTGAAAAGAAAATAACAAAGATATAGTAACAAGACATTAATGCAAATTAGTGAAAGGGAAATTCCTAATGAATATAAGCCAAAGAAACAACATGTCTATGAATTAAATTATCAACATGACCTTGTAGGAAACTTATGAAATTAAGAGCAACATTTCCTCAACTCCACAGATGCAATCATTAATGAGAGATTTAATGAAAATTAAAAGATATTTCATGATTCATAAAATTGTGTAGCCATAGAAAGTGCATGCACATGAGACAAAATGCTATGCAAGAACAATAGCGATCCTTTCTCAAATTTGTCACAATAGTAGAATATTTCAACATAAGGAAAACACCATAACTAAAAGATCGTACAATTATCATAACACAATAAAACCATTAGCTCCATTACTATTCATGAACTTAAATTCACAAAAAATAACACACTCTAGCAAGATTTACTACACTCAGAATGAGAGCACCAATATAATTTATTATTGCATAAAAATATCAACCTAGAGTACATATTAAATCTATGTATTTATAAGAAACCCTCTCCTTATTTTGTGTTAGGAGTAAGATATCTTCTAATGCAAACACTATACTAAAAACCAATAAATAAAGATAATTATATAAAAACTAAATCTCCTAATGGCACTAAGTAGGTCTTCACCCTTGTTTAAATCAATTAATGGGTGCATGAGCCTTTACATAACTTAAAAAATTAAAAAAAGAAGAAGATAAGAAGAGGGAAGACATGAGATGATTTGGGAGTCACCGAAGCTTCAAAAAATTCAAGCTTGGCCTTCTTTAGATGTTTCTATGAGTTAAATTGTTGTCAAAATGCTCTTTTAGTGAATGGAAATCTCAAAAATTTGAAACGGTAGTTAACTTTTAGTGCATTACAACTAATCCAAAAATTGGATGTGCAACTTTGTGTTTGGCACACCTTGCGAGAAGTGCACCTTATGAAAAGCACACCTTTGTGAAAATTGCACCTTATGAAAAGTGAACCTATGCGTGAAATGACCAAAATTGATAGAATTTTTTCATCCACAATTTTCTAAAAGTGATAGAATTTTTTTCATCCACAATTTCCCAAAAGGGGTAGAATTTTTCTAAGTCCACAACTTTCCAATTCCATCAGCATCTAGGTCTTGTTGACCTTCAACCTAAATGATGTTTAAATGCTCCCCTTTGAACTTTTGGATGATAGAGGTGATTTATTGAGGATTTGACAAGTCTAAATCTTTATACTTTTCCTTCAATTCCCTATGGAAATCATGAACTTCTTGCCTTACATCTGCAAAATCATCTTGTTTAGAGTCTAAATCCCTTAGTGACTCCATAGTTTTGAAAATTTGTCTGACATCATCCTTCGAGGATACTACTTCAAATGATGCTTGAAATATTGTAAAACTATTTTAACTAAACATAGTTATGTTCTATAGTCATCATAAAAAATATCTAAGTTGGTTGCAGTAAAATATTTATCCACTTCTAATATTGGCCATGTGTCCTTCTCCACATATCTTGGATACCTTCATGCATAGACAACATGACCTTATTACTGGCCTCCAATCATTGATGTTAATGAATTTTTCTCTTTTCTAACATCTAGCT
This sequence comes from Cupressus sempervirens, assembly GCA_028749045.1. Classification (NCBI taxonomy): domain Eukaryota; kingdom Viridiplantae; phylum Streptophyta; class Pinopsida; order Cupressales; family Cupressaceae; genus Cupressus; species Cupressus sempervirens. Next base: position 683,829,329 of record CM053790.1, read on the forward strand.
CCATTTAATATCTCTTACTTTTGAGTACAAATCCATGAAGTGTGACTTCTTGGGAACTCCTTGGAACTTGGAAGTCATGGGTTTGAGTGATCTTAGCTGTTGGAGAAGACAAGGAAGCCATGGTAATCATTGGGACTTAAGGGACCTTTGGATGTTTTGGATATGTATACTTGTGCATGTTTAGAGACAATTTCTTCATCAAATCTTTAAATTTCACACTTGCGCACTTGTGCACATGTGTACCTTGGGACCTTTAAGACCTTGTGCATCTGTATGATTTCAAGATTTGAGTACTTTCACACCTATGCACCTTTGCACCAATGAACCTTCACACTAGCACACCTTTAGACTTAGTGCACCTTTAGACTAAGTGCACTTGTAGATTTAACACACCTTTGCACTAGTGCACCTTCACACTTAGCACACCTTTAGGGAGTTGCACAAGGTGTTGAGTTCCTCAAAAATTCAAAGTTCCAAATTTAAAAATAATTTGTGGGTTTTTCTCAAACAAAGTCTAGGACCACTCTTATGTCCTTATTCCTAACCTCTTTGATGATTTATGCCCTCTTTATAATCCAACATTATCATGAACTTAAACTCTTTTTGCTTCTTCTATCTAAAATTCTAAGGTATAAGTGTTGAATATGCACATGCAATACCATGGTAATATTCACTATTATAAATGATGAGGATGCCATTATGACCTCACAAAAGATTAATATACATATACTAGTACTAGTGGGTAAAAATTATGCTTAACAACTAGACCCAACTGAATAAAAAATAGCAAAAATTGGTCAAAAACTAATGAAAGCCACAACTATGCACTAGTGCACCTACGTAGGTGCACTAACGGGGTCAAGTACCATGGTCTTTGCACCTAGAAAGGGATGCACCTAGTGCACCTTGAGAAGGTGCATAGGTGTACAACGTGTGCCTATGCAAACTTACAAAATAAGTTAAGGCATTATACATGACACACCTTATTGGGGTGCACATGCACAGTTGTGCGCACCTCTAGCCTTTATCTAGAACTTGATATTCTTAGCTAGTAAATTTCAAATGATGCTAACTAACTAGACTCCTAAACCTGAACTATAGAATTTCTACTCCCCAAGCCACCTTGGAAGGTACCCTATTTCGAGGAATGAGCTTCTTGGATTCAAATTAAGAAAAGGGGGGTCCACATTTTTGAAGTAAAAAATTGGGCATGCACTGTGGAACCACAACACTATTTACAATAGTTAATTATTCATTATGAGAAGTTCCACGAGGGAGAATTTGATTAAAGCGAAACATAGTTGATGAAAAAAGAAAACTTTTGTCAAGATAAGACCATTGTCATTATTAGTGAACATTATTTTGGCCTTAGTTTTCATAAGATGTGAAGAAGTTTGTGTAGAGTTTTTGAGTGTGTTAGACAACTAAAGGATTTAGTCAGAATATAGGACTCTATCAGCCATTAGTAGTTCCATTAAGGCCCTGGGAATATATTAGTATGGATATTTCGCTTAGTTTTCCAAGGATACAAAAGGGTAATGAATTCATAGTAGTTGATAGGTTTCCAAATATCTCTCATTGTATTCCTTTGAAAAAGACCCATGATGTAGTTCACATTGTTGATTTTTTCTTTAGAAAAGTGGTGAGGTTACATGGTCTTCCAAAGAGTAGAGTTTCAGATTGTAATACCAAGTTTGTTGAGAATTTTTGGGGAACCTTGTGCAGGAGGTTGATGTTAGAATTATTTAGAATAAATGCAGGGGGGGGAGGGGGGCTAAGTTATCCTTAGGTCTAGATGTACTAGTTAAACTTTTGAACTCTTCAAAAAACTTAGATCTAATCATTAATCCACTCAATCTCTAAAGCAACTTGTTAGTAACATAAACTTTCAATCCACTATCCAATAATATAAAAATTAAATAATGTAAAACATTAAACAGTAAAACATCTCAAATAACATCCTCACAAGTAAGTCACCAAGATTTAATGTGGAAACCCAATTTGGGAAAAAACACCATTTTTACTCTTATGAAGTGAGGCTTGTCAGGAGCCAACCCTGTTAAAGGTTATAAGACACACTATTAGGTGTGACCTTGTTAAATAATTTAATCACCCTATTAGGAGTGGCCTTGTTAGAGGACTTAAGAACATTCCATTAGAATGTCACCTTGGTTAAAGGATTTACAAATGACTATTAGGTCAACATTGATTAAAGGGTTTCAACTAATACAATGGTTAGAAAGTAGAAACAGGTTGACCTGCTAAATGCAACTCACTTTGCAAATACATATTATAATTTGGTTCAACAACTGATTCATTGACTAGCATCCATTATCATCTCCATTATAATGCCCCGCCAAGGGATCCAAAAGAATTAACCTAAATTTTTACTAAGTTTGCCAAACAATTTTTTTTTTTATCATGAAAGATAAGCCATTCACATCAAACACATAATAGCAGAAGCAATAACATACATTCATCTAAAAGCATACACAAGCATACATAACAGGTTACATTTCTTAAGGATCCCAAGACATTGAGTCACATTTAACCTAACTAATACTAAGTCTAACAACAACCACATCCACATGAAAGAATGGTTAAAGGTCCACAGTCCATAATATACATTTGTTCTAAATGCCTCTTAGCAATTAAATTTGGAATGCTCAATCATCCACTGTACATGTCATAGGGTATGAAAGACATAAAAGAAATACATATATAAAACATAAAGATACATCATCCTCATCGAATCCATGATACAAGCGCAATAAAGTAACTGAAACTAATAATCATACATGATACATCCATCCATCAATAACGATATAACAACCATTGTAAAAGATAACCATCCATCATAAAACACAACTAACTAAGTGCACAGTTCCTCCCAACCATCAATAGCATCATTAGACCATCATGGGCCCTAGCCATCCCTCTGTGCATAACATCCCAAGCCACCAAAGAGATCATCGATACTATAGTAATAGGGATGTCACTCCTAAAACATACTACAACATATGCAGAAGGAAATCTAACATGCTACAACATATGCATAAAGAAATCTAACATGCAAGAATAAAGTATAAGATGATCCTACAAAGCAAATAACATCATCTATCGCATGCTAATCATCAATATAAAGAAATGTAGTGCCTGCCCCTAGTTTGCATTTTTGCTATCATTGTTGAACTTTTTTAGGGCTAGTTTTATATTGATGATTATTAGTAACATTATTTTGAGATTATCAAATATTATTTCAGATTCAGTTTATTGTATGATGAGATTACTTGTTACTTTATAGTTCATGTATGCATGATGATTATTCACTATTTTCAGATATTGATAATGAATAGTTAGATGATTTATTATCATATGTGTTTTCTTATGGATACTTACCCCATACTTGCATGTGTATGGTGTGTGTGTTTGTTTTCTTTATGTATGACCTTTCTGATGTGGTTAAGGAAGGGAGTCGTAGTCACCTGCTAGTCTGGATCTACACGATGCACCACTTCCTGCCATTGCCTGTTTAGCTTAGGATATATTGTGCTTGTACATGCATGGATTTTATGTAGGTTGCAGGTATCAGATATTGACTTCCTTGAATTTCCAGGATGACCGTACCCTATCACATTCTCTCAATGGTAAGAGAGCGGAGCTAAATTCTCAAGTCCAAATCCCAACCCTTTAAGCCATTTGTCCTAATTGAAAATTATGACAAGTATCTGAGTTGTGTACCTTCTGAATGCGTTGGATGACGTAATTTGTGATATTAACCCTTTTGGTTTGATTTTGTATGTGTTTTGCTATGATAGGGTTTTTGTATTTTACTTTATGAGTCTTTAGTGTATTTTCTATTAATTAAGTCTAATTAAAAGATTTAATTAATGGTTTAATTTAATGGAAAATTAATATGATATTTATTTTATTTAATTAATTGAGAAATTAATTAAATAAAAGAATTAAATTTGAAGATTAAAGTTATAAGTTTAAAGTTGGAACATGATAATATTTATTTAATTTAATAATAATATATTTAGAGTTCATTTTTGAATAAATGCTAAATAATAATATTATTATTTAAGTTAATAAATATTTTATCAATTAAGCTTCAAAAATAAATTTAAAAGTGAAAAAGATATTAAAATTATTAAAATATTCTAGGTTGCATGATGTGTGCATGTGATTAAAATAAATAAATAAATAAAATAAATAAATAAATAAATAAATAAATAAATATATATATATATATATATATATATATATAAAGATAAAACAAGTGGATTTAATAAAGTGAGTGCATGAGGTGTAAAATTAATAAATTAATTTAAAAAGGAGTCAAGTGAATATTGAATAAATTATGTGCATTATTTTAATATTTATTCACATAGGAGTATGCAAGCTCTTGAGAGTTGTCATGTTGACAACACAAGAGTTTGCACTCTAATTATACACGTGTTGTCTACACTTAGGAGTTAGCACATTATTTGAGCACATGGTGTCTACAAAATTCTGGAGACCTCATCATGTCTATCTTCTTATTGTAGAAGTTATGTGCTTAGTTGTCATGCTTATCTCCTAGTTCTTTCTAGACACATTCTAGATGCATCTTAGAGGCCTTTATATAGAGGCTCTCCTAGTGTGTATGGACAAGCTACATGAATTTGAGAAGCTCATATGCTTCTACATGCTCATATGTTTCTACAAGAACTTCTAGTCACTTGGGGGGTTTTAGTTGGTTATGGCGAATGTTGGAGAAGGAAGGAATTTTCCTATGGACTTCTGAGGCATAGCAAATTAGCATCAGTATCCAGGTGCACTCATGATTTTCACATATTCCCTTTGCACTCTTTCTCTTCCTGTCTTCATTGTGTCTGTTATATGTGTCTGAATATACTCCATGAACAAATCTTCAATCTTGAAATTGGAATCTAGATATGTATGTTAATTTTTATTTGGTTGCAAAAAAAATTAGAAAACCCTAGTTTTATTTATGAAGGAAATTCATCACAAACTGCCTTGTCGCTGCCCCTTACATAGACCCAAACTCAGATATTCATAACTTTCTATCTAGCCCAAATTTATTTGATCGCTCTAGTCAAATTTGGCACAACTTGGCCCTCTCCAACATATTTCAAATTCGACTTGATCCAATGGTTCATTGGGGAGATATGGCCCCCGTACTGGAACTATTTTATTCAATGATAGTCATTCCTCCATTTTCCATAACCAGGAGTTCTTTGTGCTTAAACTTCACAAAAATAATCTATCAAAGCATGCAATGAATTAAAAACTAAACCAACATAGATATAAGACATTTATACTCAAGATTTTATCCAAATGAGAAGTCTTTTTAATACAAAAAGCAGACTGTGCTCTTACAGCAGCAAGCTAGAACTTTGCAGAGAATTTAATTTGGTATTGTATGAAACTTTGATAGCCTTATATCATTATGCATTAGTTTTATATGATTTATTAACTAATCTAATTTAATTTAATTTAATTAAGATTAGTTAATAGTATAAGGAGTCTAATTAATTATTAGTCAATTTTAGTAAATGGATTTTTAAATGAGGGCAAATTAAAAGAAAAGAGACATTGTTAAGTGTTTAGTGGAATTAGAGAATTGAATTATTAATGAGATTGATTTTACTTAAAATCAAGAGGATTATTTTAAATAAATGATTGTCCTTGAAGTGTTTAAAGGAAATTGTAAACTAATTTTTTGAAAGTTGATAAGTATTATTCTAATGTTTTGAATAATGTGAATGATTTTATCTAAAAGTCAATGGGAACTAGTTCAATGATTTAAATAAGTAAATAATTATCTTATGATTATTTTAGAGAATTATTTTAAAATAATGGAGGGATAATTCTATGCTTTATTCAAAGAAATAAATGGGTTGACTTGTAGAAGAATCTTATACTCTTGAAATATACTTGAAACAAAATTGGAAACCTCATATTTGGCTAATCATGTAATTGCAAAAGCAAACCAAAACATGTGTTTGTATCTTGTTTCTCTATGCTATATGTGTTTTGGGGTTTGTCTTAGCTTTGACCAATCTTAGGTTGCTACTAGAGGCTCAGGGGTTATGTGAATGTGATGGCATGTTGATGTTATTTGATCTCGATCTTTCTAAACCCAACCATGGTAATATGATGGTATGCTCTACGAGATGTTTGCATTTACTGATTGTTATTGCTTTCCAGTCTTTTTGTGTGAAGCTAAGGTGTATGTATTTGAGACACTTGACTTAACCATTTTTGATTCATCGATTAGTTATACTTGTGTTACTTTTCAGTCGCCTTAATGAGACTAAAGTGTTTGTTTTGATCTTGATGATGTCATGTTATAACATGTTTTGACTCAACCATTTTTGGAGTCTTCGATCAGTATTACTTTGAGATAGTTTTTGGTTGCTTGTTGAGAACCAATGGATATTGTGATTATCAATGATACCTTCAGTTGCCAATAGAGAATTGTTGTGGTCATGATTATTAATGGATGCTTTTTAGTTGCTAATGGAGATTTGATGCTTTTATTGTGGATTATCTTTTGGTATTTTTCCAGTCACTTGTATAGGACTATGGTGATTTTGAAATTTATGATTCCATGAGCTTAGGGTAGGTTATCTACTTGTAGTGTCGAGAAGTGGCTTGCAATGGGGGCTAGGGCCCTAAGTGGCTGCCAGGTTAACTCATTGTAAGTTATTTAATAAGTGAAAATATTTACACTAAATGGGGATTAAATGAACCTAATAAGATAATTGTATGTTCTCGCCCATGCCTCAAGTGCTAGTATAGACTAGGATGGGAGTAGAGAGAATGCTTGGTTGTGACCTTGCATTCCATAGTATGCCTCGTCAGTATGAGAGGATACTAGTGGCCACATAGGGATCACTAGGGGGCCGGGGTCTATTGAGAGATTTTTAGGGTAACTCTAGCATGATCTATGCGATGACACTTTCTCACTTGCATAGTAGGTTTCCTACATGTCTTTGTTGTGCCTCTTGGAAGTAGATGTCGATTTGTGTTGGAACCCTTGAGTTAGTATACTTTTAGGATTCCTGGACTTAGAGATTTTTTGTGCTATGTGATTTGATAACTTGTTTGGGACTTGAGATTATCTCCTCAGTGTAGTGGGAGTGGACCATTTAGGTTCCACACGATCAGGTGGTAGTTATTTTTCACTCTTACCATTTGAGATCCATCCGTAGTCATCATGGCTGGAGCATTCTTTGTTGGCATTTATCTTCATTTTGTTCTTAGATCTTATGATGGATGTTATTTACTTACATGTTTCTTTATATTGATGATTAGCATGTGATAGAAGATGTTATCTTCTTTGTAGGATCATCTTATGCTTTATTCCTTGCATGTTAACTTTCTTTATGCATATGTTTTAGCGTGTTAGATTTCTTTCTGCATAAGTTGTAGTATGTTTTAGGAGTGACATTCCTACTATGATAATATCAATGATCTCTTCGGTGACTTGGGATGTTACATATGGAGGGATGGCTAGGGCCCACGATGATCTAATGATGTTATTTACAGTTGAGAGGAACTGTGCATTTAGATAATTATGTGTTGTGTTTATGATTTATGGTTATCTGTTATGATGGATGTTTATATCTTTTATGATGATGATGTATCATGCATGGTATAAGTTTCATTTACTTATTGTAATTGCATCATGGATTAGAGTTAGGGTGATGATGTACTTATTTCCACACATGTATATTCTTTTAAGCCTTTCATACCTTGTGTCATGTATAGTGGATGATTGAGTATTCTAAATTTAATTGCCAAGAGGCATTAGGAACAAATGTGTAATATGGACATTGGAATTTCTATTTATTCTTTCATGTGGATGTGGTAGTGGTTATACTTAGTATTAATTAGATCAAATGTGGCTCAATGTCTTGGGATCCTTAAGGAATGTAACTTGTTATGTATGCTTACAGTTGATTGTATGTTATTGTTTCTGCTACTATGTGTTTGATGTGAATGGTTTATCTTTCATGATTTAAAAAAAATTGTTTGGAAAACTTAGTAAAATTTTAGGTTAATTTTTTTGGATCCCTTGGTGGGGCATTACAAGAAACATACCAATAAATAACATCCATCATAAGATCTAAGAATAGAATGAAGATAAATACCAACCAAGAATGCTCCAGCCACGGTGTCTCAGATGGACCTCAAATGGTAAAAGTGAAAATACACTACCACTTGACCGCATGGGACCTAAATGGCCCACTCCCACTGTGTTGAGGAGATAGTCTCAAGTCCCAAATAGGATATCAAATCACATATCACAAGATAAAAAATCACATAAAATAAGTACTCTCTAAGTCTAGGAATCCTAAAAGTATGCTAACTCAAAGGTTCCAACACAAAAATTGACATCTACACCTAGAGGCACAACAATGACATATAGAAAACCTACAATGTAAGAGGAAAAGTGTCATCGCACGAATCACGCTAGAGTTACCCTGGTAGTCTCTCAATAGACCCCAGCCCCCTAGTGATCCCTATGTGGCCACTAGTATCCTCTCGTACCAATGAGGCATACTACAGAATGCAAGATCACAACCAAGCATTCTCTCTACTCCCATCCTAGTCTATACTAGCACTCAAGGCATGGGTGAGAACATACAATTATCTTATTAGGTTCATTTTAATCCCTATTTAGTGTAAATGTTATCACTTATTAAATAACTTACAATGAGTTACCGTGGCAACCACTTAGAGGCTTGACCCCCATTGCAAGCCACATCTCGACACTACAAGTAGATAACCTACCCTAGGCTCATGAAATCAAAAATCACAAAATCACCTCAATCCTATACAAGCAACTAGAAAAATGCCAAAAGATAATCCATAATAAGAACATCAGATCTCCATGAGTAACTAAAAAGCATCCATTGATAATCATGACCACAACAGTTCTCTATTGGCAATTGAAGGTATCAATGATAATCACATTATCCATCAGTCCTCATCGAGCAACCGTATAGTATTCCAAAATAAATCTCAATATCCATATCAATGATAAATCACAACATCCATATGTTCTCAACATGCAACCATAAGGAATCTCAAAGAAAACAATACTGATCGAAGACTCCAAAATGGTCGAGTCAAAACATGTCACAACATGACAACATCAAGAACAAATCAACACTTTAGTCCCATCATGGCAACTGGAAAGTAATCCAAGTATGATTGATCGATGACTCAAAAATGGTTAAGTAAAGTATCTCAAATACATACACCTTAGCTTCACACAAGAAGACTGTAACAATTAGTAAATACAAACATCTCATAGACCATACCATCACATTACCATGGTTGGGTTTTAAAAAGATCGAGATCAACATTAGCATGACAATGCAAACACATAACCCGCAAGCCTCTGGTAACAACCTAAGACTAGTCAAAGCTAGGACAAACCCCAAAACTCCAAAACACATATAGCATAGAGAAATAAGATACAAACACATATTTTAGTTTGCTTTTGCAATCACATGGTTAAGCCAAATATGAGGTTTTAGATTTTATTTCAAGAGTATAAGATTCTTCATTTAATCCACAAATCAACCCATTTATTTTTTTTGAATATAACGTAGAATTATCCCTCCATTATTTTAAAACAATTTTCTAAAATAATCAGAAGATAATTTACTTATTTAAAACATTGAACTGGTTCCCATTGACTTTTTAATAAAATCATTATTTTACTAAAATCAATGTTACTAATAATAGAACTCCCTTAATTCCAAGACATGTCTCCCATTATTCAAATTATTAGAATGTGACTTATCAACTTCCAAATATATGGTTTCCAATTACCAATAATCATATTATTTAAAACTCCATTGTATAACTTATTTATGAATTAAATTTAATTAATTTTACAATTAATTAAATTAATTAATTACTACATAACTACATTAATAACTTAATGATTATCAAATTCTCTAAAGTTCTTATTAACAACATAGACCAATATGTGTCTATATAGAGTATAATAATTATTAGGGTTTGTTATCAAGTGAGAAAACTCTCCTTTACCCTATAACTACATAAATTAAGGTTGAACCCCCGAAATATTTGAAGTCCACATTCCTAAAATCATCTAAGGTTATATGTTGAATAACTTAAATCATTAAGATTAATGATCTCTCAATGATTCAATTGCAATTTTCATTACAAATCATCAACATCATGATAAATTGAATTCATTTCCTTTTCAATCTCAATTAAATTCCATCTATTTACATTGATTAATAATTCAATAGATCACTCTCCTTCAATCATTAACTAATCTTAATTAAATTTAATTTAATTAGATTAGTTAATAAGTCATATAAAACTAATTAAAAGTTAACTACACTTAGAAGTGTTAATATTAACAAATAATAATAAACTTGTTATTAAATATTATTAAATAATAGCAAGTTATATTAAAAAATTATTAATAATCATTATTATAAAACAATATTAATACAATATCAACAAATTATAAAATATTAACATTAATATATATATAAACAAGGACGCATAGCGTCAAGTTCCTGCCAAAAGCTTATAAGATCAAAGTATTAAAATATTAAAAATGTATGCAATATAGCTAGGTCCCGTAGTTGTTCCAGATCTTGCTAAAGTAGCTCATCCAGATCTTGCTTCCGCTATTGCCTTTACAGAAAAATATCCAAATTCTTATGTTCGTGCCCTTTCAATAGTAGGGGATAGACATATTCTGACCCAGGCTTACAGAGAGGAGGGTATCCATCTTATATATTATATAGTTATACAACCAGTCATCTTAGTAGAATGTCAATTGATTTCTTAATACTTATATATGTTTAGCTTAAGTCTTATATAATTCAAGTATTTAGATTCTCCTTTAAGCAAAATGAAATTGTAATTTACAATGTTCAATTTGCAACTTTTACAAAAGAATTTTATTCTAAGACTTACATGTTTATATTACTACTTTATGACTTTTATTAAACGTTATTTTCATTTTTTGTAATTAAAAAATATAAAGATAGAAAAAAAGATATAAAGCTTTATTTCTTTATTTGTTAAACTAATTCACATTATAAAACTAGATTTTCCAAATATTTACATTGTGGAAAAGTCTAAAGTTATGGAGAAATATATTTTAATTTAATTTTTCAAGAAAACATATGTCAAAACATGAAGAAGATATTCTTACATATTGTCAAACTTATTTATTTCATTTCAGCAAGTTGTCTCATCATATTAATGGTAGCAAAGATATTCTTACATATTGTCAAACTTATTTATTTCATTTGAGTGAGTTGTCTATCATATTAATGGTAGCTATAAAGTTTCAACCAAAAAAAAATTAAAGTGAAAAAATAAAAGCTAACTCATGACTGTAGCAAGGATGCAACCAATAAGATTAGAAATAAATACTTTTCTGCAAATTAGTAAAATATCAATATATTTTAGAACTATATAGAGTTAAAAGTTTTTGAAAAATAAAAGAATATGATTGGATACTTTAATTAGAAAGTAGCATTTCACTGAATGCTATAGTATCCTGCCTTCGGCAGGAACTAATAACATAACATCTATTAATATTAATTAGTAAGCATATATAATTAATTAAAAACCTATTATTAAAACTTAATAATATTAAAATTTTACAATATATTAAAAGAAAGGCATTAAAGTCTTAAGCAATATTAATCACTCAAGTATTATTAAACTTTTTAACGGCCACAAGCTCATCCCAAGAAAAAAAGTAGAAACCATCCTTAAGAAACACCTTCCATTATATGAGTCATTAGGATAAGACTTATTAGTAATCAAATAAATAATTTTTAATTCCCTTTCAAACACTTCAAGGACAAACATTTATCTAAAATAATCTTCATTGATTTAAATAAAGTATTTATCATCTTCATTAATCTCATTAATTATCCAATATTAATATTTAATTCAATTTCTCAAAAATAATTAAAGGATAAGTATCAATCTAATGTTTAAACTATTAAAATAATGCTCTTTGATTTTCAAAAACTTCATCTTGAATCTAACAAATCAATATAATAATAATTTCCAAACTTAAATTAATTAGATTAATATAATTTTGCTATTTTCAATTCAAATTATAATCTCAGTTAAGTCTTGGTTAAATGTTATCTCAATTTGAACCATTTAATTGAATTATCAATAATAATTCTTTATAATGTAAATCAACACTTAATAATAATCCATCAAACTATCAATATTTGATATCTATTAATAATATTAAATACTAAATTTAATATTATTAATAATAGTAAAACTTTTTTTTAATAACCTTATATTTTAAAAGGGATCAAATTAGTAATTATTTTGATTCATAACATCATATAACATTAATGCAAAAATACCCTATGCGTACTTGGCGGTCACGCACTACTAAATAATAATACCTAAGTCATAACAAAGTTGATGTGAAATCTTTTCCATGTTAAAGTTTTTTTAAAGCAAAGGTGTTATAGCGATGGTTAAATTGTTGTCATAAGTATGACAGGCCATGCGCCATGGAATACATAGACATGCGACAGTATAATGAACCCGCCCCCATCGCAGGGTACCCTGCAACATACAGGTACCGCAGGTACTCTGCAATGATTAATGAATTCGCCAATATTTTAGACTGTGGGGCATATTAAAATTGCTAGACGTAGATGGTACATTGAAAAAAAGGCCATGTGGGTAATTAAATCAAGGCCATGCATTTCAAAATGTAGGCCGCCAGTACTATCAACTTAATAATCTATATAAAACTTAAATTGCAAAGAAATCAATAGTTAAACTTTATAACATTAAAGTTCCATTTTATTTAAACCAAAATCTAAGCGATTATAAATCACCGGAGTCTTCACATTAAGTTCAGAGCCATGTAGTAGGGCTGCCCATGGCTGACACGGAGAACCGTACCCCTCGCACAACAAATGAATAGGAAGTGGTAAGCAGGGTAGGGTGAGTTGTATAGTTTTACTTATTTGTTTATTTATTTGATTTTTTTTATTAACACACATACGATATTAAACTTGTCTATATCAAATTTTATATAACAAATTTCTTCCTTCCTTATAAACATAAATTACACCACTTCGACAAGCTATTGTTTTGTTTAATTAATAAAACAAACCCTCTTCATAATAGTAATGAAATTTTAATAGATTTATATATATACATATATTTTTTAGCTATCATTTGTAAATATGAACTGGTAGAAAATTATGACCAACCATTCAAATCTAGAACTTAAATTTTCATAATTAAAAATCATTCCATTCCAAATTTGAACCCTCATCCAATTAGGTTCTCAATTCTATTTCAATTCGAACCCAACCTGATTCAAAACCTAATTTCTTGTATTAATGAAACTAGGGTCTTCTAATTGGGTTTTCTCTTTGATTTTCTTTGCTCACGGGTAGAATCAACATGCATATCAATATTTCCACCATAACAATCGTTCATCACAAGAACTATTGAAGTGGTCATCTAGTAGACACGATGAAGACACGAAGAGAGAGAGAGCATAATAAAATATGCAAAAATAATCACGAGTGCCTACTTGTACACTGATGCTGATTCGCTACGCCTCAAAAAATTGTAGAGAAATATCTTCTTGGACACTGATGCTAATTTGCTATATCTCAGCAAATTGTAGAGAAGCTCCTCCTCTTAGATCCCTCTCCTATCCAAAAATTCCTTCCTTCTCCAACATTCACAATTCCTCCAAGAATCGAACCTCCCTGAGTGATTAGGAGTGCTTGTAGAAGCATATGAGGATGTCCATGCACACTAAGAGAGCCTATATATAAAGGCCTCTAAGATGCATCTAGAATGTGTCTAGAAAGAACTAGGAGATAAGCATGACAACTAAGCACATAACTTCCACGATAAGAAGATAAGCACGATGAGGTGTTCAGAATGTTGTAGACACCATGTGCTCAAATAATGTGCTAACTCCTAAGTGTAGACAACACGTGCATAATTAGAGTGCAAACTCCTGTGTTGTCAACATGAAAACTCACAAGAATTCGCATACTCCTATGTGAATAAATATTAAAATAATGCACATTAATTTATTCAATATTCACTTTACTCTTTTCAGTTTAATTTATTAATTTTAAATCTCACACACTTATCATGAAATTATTAATAAATTAATTTTCTTTTCCACTTCAAAATTTATTTTCAAAATTTAATTGATAAAATATTTATTAACTTAAATAATAATATTATTTAGCATTTATTTAAAAATGAACTCTAAATATTAATAATAAATTAAATAAATATTATCACATTCCAACTTTAAAGTTATAACTTTTATCACCAAATTAATTCTTTTATTTAATTAATTTTCCAATTAATTAAATAAAATAAATACTAAAATATCATATTAATTTTCTCTTAAATTAAACCATTAATTAAATCTTTTAATTATGCTTAATTAATAGAAAATTCACCAAGAAAGAGTGCAACAATAATAGCAAAATGCAAACTAGGGCAGGTACTACATCCATCACTAAATCACTTGGAAACCATTCAAGAAATTAGTCTTCACCTCAACTCTTTACTATTCAACCTTCTACTGAGGTTTGCCAATTAATAGAATCAACAACTGCTCCAACCTTACTAGGTTAGCCTTTATGCCTCCTTAAATAGTTAGCTTGATCTTTTGTCACTTAAACACCATAGTTGATATTAGGTTTAGGTTAGATTCATCAAATCCTTCCATCTTTTTGTCTCCTCCATCTCCTTCTAGAAACTTCATAAAAATTCTCTTTGAATTCATGCCTATAATTGCTCAAACAAATTGTCTCTTTCATTAAATAATCCATCTCATCAATCCATATCTTCAACATGCTTTACATATTTTAAGAATTCAACTATGTCAGCTAGGAATCTTAATTCCTTCACAAAATAACAAATGTTGACATGTGGCCAAAATTGTGTTCTTCAGCCTCGGTCATAACTAGATAACTTGGTCATCACTAAATTTCTTACTCAACTTATAGTGACTTTGCTCAATCCTTTTACTAGTGCTCAATCTAACTTTTTAGATACTCTATCTTTATTGGTGTTCAGTTGACACTATATTTTCTCAGATTCTATTATTCACTCAGTCGACAATAGCATAACTAAGCTTCAACTATAAGTTCCTTAATATTCTTCTTTGATGCTTGGTTAAGCCTAAGTATTTGTTCTTCATTGATAATCTCTTATAAGATTCAACTCAACTATCTTCTCCACTTAGTTTTATGATTAAAGAACACATTATCCTATCAAAGTCTATATGATCAAGTTCCCATTGTAACTTTCTCATAACTCAACCTTTCCACTAGGTCTTCTTGTAATCTCATCTTCTCAAATCCTCTTTGTCAGTCATCATGATATGGCACTCTACTTAGGTAGAAACTGTCTCACCAATAAGGTTTGACATCAACGACAACATAAAAATTGTTCCAATTGTAGTTTCCAATAGTTGAAGACAAAGTTGAATTTTAGTTTTTCACATCACCCACAAATTGATGATAAGACTAAAGTAGTGAATAGAAGTCTTGGTAACCTACTAAGGTACTTATTAGGTAATAAGACAAAGGGATGAGACTAGTTGATTCTAACATAGGGAGGATTTTCTTATAAAAATTCTATGAAAAAATCTATTGGTATGTTATGATTCTAGATTGTGTACGGGGGTAGTCCAAGGACTATACTAGAATTAAGAAACATGGAACAAGGAGGCAAAACTAATGCTAAGACAAATGACTTTGATGAGCATGCTAAGAACCTACATGAGGAAGTACATGATCATAACATCAAAATGAATGTTTAGTGTAAGGCTAAGGAAAATCAAAAGAGGATGCATAAGGAGTTCCATGTTAGAGATTAGGTTATGGTGTACATGAGAAAATAATGTTTTCTAGTAGGTTCCTAAACAAGCTAAAGATGAAAAATTTGGTCCCTGCAAGATTTTGAAGAAACATTATTCAGGGAATATGCATATGAGATGATTTTTCTAGATGGAATTTGAATTTCCCAACGTCCAATTCCTACCTTTAAGAAAGAGGAGATTGAATAAATTTTGGATAGTTACATTGGAAGGAGTAATAGAAAGAAATAGTATGAGGAGTACCTAGTGAAGTGGAAAAAATGACCTATGTAAGACCCAACCTGATTATCGAAGGAAGAGGTTGGCCATTTGGATTTTCCTCAACCAACTAAGACATCATAGGGTCACTTCTTAAATTACCCTAGGTGTTTGATGCAACAGAATTCACTTGTATTAAAATAATCCTATATCACCCAAAACTATATCTAGTGATAGTTTTTGTTTGATGTTTTCACATTTTTGGATACCCATTTGGGAATATTAAGGAGTTCAATTCTTAGATTTCCACTATTTTTCTGCAACATTTATGGCACACATGAAAATGTAGGAAAATGAGATATTTTGTTGGAGGTTCATAATTATGAATAATTTGAGGGTGCGAGATCAAGGGAAGGCTATATTGTAACTTTAAACACCCCCAAAATAGAATTAGGTTAAAAAAATTTATCATTTGAAATTTATTCTAGTTTTAAGTTGTCATAAGCCCTCCTAAAAACCCTTTAGAGTCAAAATTGAGGCACTAAATGGCCTTGTATAGGCTTGAAAAATGGGGCATAGTCTTAGGAAATACATATAACTATAGAGAACTTAGATAGAATTATGATAGTGTAAATAATTTGTCAATTAGAGTCCTAGATCAAAAGTTATGCTTCTTGAAAGTTGGATGATTGTTTTTGGAACCTTCTATTTTGGTACATACTTCTAATTTTAATTCTAGATCCTCTATTTTTGTGCCCAAGTAGAAAATGGCATAATTTATATTTTTTTCTTGGCCCTAACCCTAAAATAGGCTATTTATGACTCATCCTTGTAGTGAAAATGCATCTTTTGGGAAGTTTTGGGAGAAGGTACTATTGGAAGGGTTCTTCTCCACAATCTAATATATTGTAGCCCACAAAATATTTAGTTGGGTGTTTCTCAATAGTAATGGATGTAATAACTTCTTATTTCATATAGTAGTTTCCTTTTCTACTGTGTTCATTTTTGTCTGAAGTTGTTCCCTCCTAAAAAATGTGCCAAATGATTTAGTAAGCATTCATAAGGTTGATTTTCCATCTTGATATTGGTATATGCATTTTTATTTCTTGGGGACAAGAAATATTTTTGGAGGACTATAATGCCTACATTGTTGGCCTAGGTATTAGGAGAAAATATTGTAATCAAATAAATTAACTTATCTAATTTAATAGTTTCAAGAAACTTTTAATTTATTAATTAAGCATTTGAGATCAATACAATATTGTAAAAAAATGAATTTACTTGGTGAAAACAAAATAAACATTGTAAATTCACTTCCATTAAGAAGAATAAATCAATAATTTCAAACTGATACTAAAATTAATTTTCCAAAAGTTCCATACATCGATCGATTACTTTCTAACTAGCTTTAGTTTTTTGTTCCAAGTTCATCTTTGAATCTCATCCTCATATCTACTTCATCTTTTAAACCAAAAAAGGAATTTGTGTATCATCTACAATTTCATTCAATGCCTCTTGATTGTCTTAGATGCCTTATGTGTTTCCTCTTGCCTTGCATAATATGTATGTTTTCTTTGTTCTTATATGCGTTTTCTTTCTTTGTGTTTTGTGTTTTCCTTGTGACTTGTGTATATTCTTTGTAAATGACATGCTTGCATCCTATCTAATTTATGTCTTCTTTTTGTAAACTTTGTACCTATGTATCTATACACCATGTTCCATGTTTCTAGCCATTGACATTATGGATTGATCAAATCCTTTAATTTGTTTAGTGTACTTGGGGAATGCCAGTTTGTGGTCAAATAATATTTCATATCAATGTCTCTTCACCTCTTCAAATTATAAATTCTATTTTCTAAAATTATCACTATATACTTCTTGATTGTCTTGCATTGCATGCATGTTTTCTCTCTATGTATTGCATTTTCTTTGTTTATTGTATTTTTTCTCTATGTATTGCATATATTCTTAGTTCCTTACATTTTTTCAACATGTATGATTTGAATGTCTTCTTTGTCTATGATTTATGTTCTATACTTGTCTTCTTCATGTTAAGTATTTCTCTTGAATGCCATTTTTACTAGTTAAATTCTTCAATGTTTTTGTATTTTGGAGATGATTATTGGTATGAATATAATCTCACATATCTATGTTTCATAACTTCTCCAACTTAATCTTTTTTTTCCATCATTTTCATTATGCTTATCTTAATTTACTCTTATTTCATGTATGTTGTCTCTCTTCCTTGCTTGTTATGTTTTCTTATTTTCTTGCACATACATCTTTTTTCCTACATGTCAAATTTATGTGTGCTTTGGGTATACATTACTCCTTATGAAAATTTTCTTAATGTTGTGTATTTAGGTAAAGGATATATATTTTTTATAAGTATCTTTGTTTCTTCTTGATTTTTCTTAGATTGACATGTGTAAATTTTATTTCCTTAGAGTTTGGAATTGGCATTCTTATCCATACTTGATAGTATCTAGCCCTTTGAGTAACCAAATATGGTATTACACTAGTGTGTAACTTTGGTGTCCACCCAATAAGGCTCTAGAATCTAATATTCAAATCTTGGCATTCTAGACATAGAGAGTAACATGAATGTTTCTTCAAATCATTCTTTGGAATAAATTTAGGATAATGGGCCAAGAATTAGAGTATTATCTAGTTATCTTTGTGTCTTTCTCTTATGTTCCTATTGGTATATCATTTCCATATGTGTTTTCATCTTCAAAATCACTCTTTCTAAGTATAACATCATCATGTTCATTCAATTCCACCTAATTTTCTTTTGTGTCTTATGTATTTACTTGCCTTCTTGTATATTTTATGTGTTTTCTTTTTGCATTATGTATTGGAGTTGATGAAATTCAACTCTGAAGATGCCCAAGATCACCTGCATGTGAAAATCTATCAAAGAGAAGCCAAGGAAGGAAGAGTGTGGAGCAAGGGAAAAACCATAAATGGACATGAGAGACCACAAGTATGCAAACACAAAAAAAAATGTATTTTCAATGAGAAGTGATGTTGTGAAAATATAATGAGGGAGCCTAAATATAAAGAGCTCCAAGAATCTTCTAGAACAAGCTAGAAGATGCTAGGAGATAAGTGTGATAACTAAGCATACATCCACATAAGGTGGAAAGTCCTCAAACAATGTGAGAGGATAAGTATGACTTAGGAGAGAACAAACTCTCATATTGTCAACAACTTATAACTAACTCCTAGACTAGAACTAATTAATGAATGCATTTACCTAAGTAAGCTTAAGTAAATAGAATAAATAATTAGTAAATTAATTATTTACTCTAACACCCCCCCTTAAGTGCAACTTACGGAAATGCCTTAAACTCACAAAAATAAGAAATGCAGAATGTAGAATAGGTCTTGGTGACAAGGCCATGTTAGGTACCCATGTACAATGTAGTAAAATGCAACCTCTGAAAATAGGGAAAGCGAGAAAACCACGTGGGAAAAACCCTCCCCCAAAAAGAGGTAAGAACCTAGTGAAGAACCAAAGAAGCCTTAGACTAGGGAAACATCCCCTAAAATAGGAACACGGAGTGATGATGAAGAAGCATCACTGAAGTATGTCGAAGTTGCAAATTTGCCAAACTACTGATCTGAAGCACCTCCATGGAAGAAGAAGACACAAACTGAGCATTTCTATATGGTAGATGATCCATCTCACTGAAATGCATAGGTAGCCAGCCACTACAATGGCCTTTTACATAGGATCAACCACTGAATACATAGTTCACACTATCAAACCATCAAATCACGGATGCATTAGAGCAATAGCATAACCCCCCCTTAATGCAGACGAGGTGTGATGACAAGCAATTGAAAAGGTGGACCAAAGTCTCCTGTAGACGAACAAAGAATGACAAGAGAGGAAGAGAAACAGACACCTATAAAGACAGGGTCACATTGACACTACATGGGGCTAATGTCATGGAAGGGACACTCACTTTTCAAAGGGAGAATGCCTAAAAATAACAAACAACTATCCCCCCATGGTGCTTTATAAAAATAGTGTATGTACAACTGACTCAAAACAATGTTCATGACCCCCAAGAATGCAAGAGTGGCACTTTATCTTAGTGTGATACAAAAAAGAGCTTCAAAATGATAGCTACAATGATCAAAACCAAAAACAAGCTGCAACAGAACAAAGTACATCCTAAAACAAAGGAAACCATGCTAGGAAATTGATCTTCGGGCCTAAAACACTCAAGACATCCACCATATAGTAAAAATGCCAAAAATATGATAGAAAGAGCATGGGACAAAAACTAAAAAAATTGACCACATTTATGGAAAGGTGACATAACTAGCTTTTCAAAAATGTAAAGTTTTCAAAAAACTGACATGGGACACAAAAGATATGCTTGTCGAAGTCAAAAACATAACTTTGGACTTTAACTAAAAATAGGCAATAAAAAAGCATCAAAACTTAAAAATACCTACACCAATATCTCTGTCTCGGAACCAAATTTTTAGTACTTCTTTTTGATCAGAAAAATACCTCTGTATGCTCAAGTTATGGCCAAAAAACTGCAAGTAGGTCCAAAATGACCCTGGAGAGGTGCAAGGGCTAAGATGCTGATGATGTGATGCTGACATCAGTAATCTGCGCATTTAAAATTGATAGCCACATGGCCATCGCTGCAAAAAAAAGGAGCCACATGGCAGTGCCACATGGATTCCATGTGGCAAGATGGATGAGGTGGCAGGGGCTACGTGGTAGATTGTGGTTGTCTTTAGTCACTGCTGACTAGGCACTGACAGGCCCGCTAACTGTGTGTTGTACACTCGCTGAGCTGGCACTGATTGTTCAAAAGCTGATGTGGGTGAGCGAAGTGGCCATAGGGGTGGAAAAATAGAGGAGACATTGGCTAAGTAGCAGGATTGATGAAGGAGCTACAGAGACTGGTGGAGGTGGCAAGAATTGGAAGCGCCGCCAGCGGAGATCTGCGGGCAGGTGGTGGCTAAGTTGCGACAGTGCTACAGCTGTGCAGTCGGCTGCGGCAGCCCATGGGCTAAGTGCTGGTGGTGCAATGGTGGCCCTATGGTGGCACACCCTAAATTCGATTTTTTAAATTTTTTTGTAAAAAATTATCAGTATTGGTCCGTACGGCCCTGCAAGCAAATTTTTTTGGCCTCCCGGAGCTCTGTCTCCAAAAATGACAAGTTTTATATGAATCCTGACTACAAATGGCCTTTCAGATGCAATGACAACATCCGTTTGGGCCTAATGTGCTCCAAAAAATTGCTAATCCCTTGATTTGGAAAAAAATGCATAAACAAACTAGGGTTTGTGACTCCAAATCATGACTTCAAAAATTCTTCAATGAAGCAGCCACATGGAGGCTCTAATACCATGTTGGAGTTGATAAAATCCAAGTCCAAAGATGCCCAAGATCACTTGCATGTGAAAACCTATCAAAGAGAAGCCAAGGAAGGAAGAGCGTGGAGCAAGGGAAAAACCCTAAACGAACATGAGAGACCACAAGTATGCAAACACAAGAAAAAATGTATTTACAATGAGAAGTGATGTTGTGAAAATAAAATGAGGGAGCTTGAATATAAAGAGCTCCAAGAATCTTCTAGAACAAGCTAGAAGATGCTAGGAGATAAGTGTGACAACTAAGCATACATCCACATAAGGTGGAAAGTCCTCAAACAATGTGAGAGGATAAGTATGACTTAGGAGAGAACAAACTCTCGTATTGTCAACAACTTATAACTAACTCCTAGACTAAATCTAATTAATGAATGCATTTACCTAAGTAAGCTTAAGTAAATAGAATAAATAATTAGTAAATTAATTATTTAAGATAACAAATTTCCACAATCCATTATATTGTACTGGTATGTTTCTGGATTCGATTGTGTTAAGATTTTTACCATCAACGTTTCGAATCACACTACGTGATCCATCATCAGGATGAAGAGCAAGAGAAGCACAAAAAATATATTTTTTGTGCTTCTCTTGCTCTTCATCCTGATGATGGTAAAAATCTTAACACAATCGAATCCAGAAACATACCAGTACAACAAATTAATTATTTACTCTAACATTATGTACCTTATGTTGAGAATAGATTGAAGAAGCTAATCAAAGAGGGAGATTATAAAGGGATATTGTTGAGAACATACAAGTATGATCAATATGCTTCAATCATTTTTTTTTCATTGATGTCAAACTTGCTATTTGTTGGTAAGACAATTGCTTATAAGATTTAAGTACTACCACTTATTTGATTGATGAAGAGGATTTGATCAAAATATGTAACAATAGAACCTAGATGAAAGGTTGAGTTATGATTATGTAAAGGAGTAAATGAATTAGTTAAGACAATGATAACATGATGTATTGATAATCTACTTAAGATTACAATGGATGGTCACACTAAGAAAGTTTAGAAGAACAAGTTATACAAAGTTTGTTTACCAAGCTTGACCAAGTTGATAGTAGGTGCCAAGAAAAGTCAGTGCAAGCCAAGAAAAAAATTAGTTGGAGCCAAATAAATGCTTATTCTAGTGCATGCCAAGTAGAATAGTGGATGTCAAGTAAAGCTTTGTTGATGCTAAGCACCAATAAACTTTAGTTTGTGCTAAGTGATTTCACAGAGGATGTCAAGCAACATAGTATGTGTTGAGCACTAGAAGCTAGATAATGCTGAGCTATTGCACTATTTGAAAGATCATAAATTTGATGGATCTAAGCTAAAAAGTTTGTTGTCTTAGATTATGTGAACTAGGTGGAAGATAAGATTGATGAGCTAGTGGCATAGAATTCAAAGTAAATCATTTCTAGGTGAATTCAAAGAGGATTCAAGGAGAAGTTTCTAGAAGAGATATGGAACATGGGGTGGATTCATTGTATCTTACCTAATATATCCTAATCCTAAATTGGACAATGGAGAATAAGTGGAAAAAGATCTTAAATGGCTGGTTATGAAGTAAGGTTGTGATGTGTGAGAACCTAAGGAAGTCAAGGAGACAAGGGTTTTACTTCATCAAGTGACTTAAGAGAAGAGTCTACAATGGAATGTTAAGAAAGAAAGCTTAAGGGTATGAATACTTGAAGGGTGAACAAGCTATCAAAGCCTCAATGAGTCAAAGCCAAGCAAAATGGACGACTAGAATAGAGATTTTTAATCTACAAATGGAGTTGTAAGTTGTTATCAGATTAAGCCTTACTAATGCTCTCTAATAATTGTACTAGTGTAGGGTAAATTCTTTGAATTAAGGTTGACCTAATAGTCATTTGTAAATCCTTTAATCAGGTGACAATTCAAGTGAATGGTCTAAAGTCCTCTAACAAGGCTCATTCCTAATAGTGTGATTAAAATCCTTTAATAGGGTCACATTTAATATTGTGTATTGTAACCTTTAACAGGGTTGGCCTTTCATAGGGCATCACTTTAGAAGTGTGAAAATAGTAGCATGTTACTAGTGGTTTTTCCCAAATTGGGTTCCCACATAAATCATTGTTTCAAGTGTGTTGATGAATTTGTTATGTTTCATGTTTACATTTTTGCAAGTCAATTTGATAGTAACCTATAAAGTTTTAAGTGATTTCTTAATCTTATGGATGCATGCATGATGAATAATGTTTTATGGGTTCACCAAGCTGTGAAAAGTTGTATTTATACATCTAGACCTTGGATAACTCACTCCCCCCAGTTATTGTAAAGTATTCCAACAATTGGTATCAGAGCCATCTGCTTAAGAGAACTAGTTTGAAGGTACTAGAAGCATAAATATCAAGATGTCAAAAAGAGAAGTACCAAAGCTTAATAGAGATAACTTTTCTTCATGACAAAGTTTGATGAAGCTACACCTTGGAGGACTTGGAGATCATATACAATCTACCATCTTTGTGGAGCATGTTGATCCTGTTGGTGCCCCAATTGTTAAGAATATAAAAAAGAAGAAAGAACATAACCAAAAAATGTTGGAGATTGCCTCTGCCCTAAGCTATGCCAAATTTGATGATATTAGAGGTCTTGATAGTGCAAAAATTTTTTGGGATGCCCTAACCACTATCTATGGAGGAGATGCAAATGTTCTAAGAGACAAATCTAAAAGTCTCAGAGGTAAGTTTGATGGTATGAGAATGGAAGAAGGTGAAAATATTGTTGAATATGTTGAAAGGATAAAAGAAGTTGTTAATGCAATAAAAGGACCTACTGGTAATATAGATGATGATACTATACTAAGAAAAGTTTTAAGGACATTATTGCCTATATATGCTATTAGAGTTTCTGTAATTCAAGAACTGAGATGTATACAAGGGAATAAACTATCACTTAAAGGTCTAGTAGGTAGACTAACTAATTTTGAGCTATCTAACTTTGATAATTACAAACCTTAAAAGATTGAATCTACTTTCTAAGTTAAGGTGTCATTAAAGGAACCTGATGAGAAGAAGAAAAAGAAAAAGAAAAAGTATGTGTCTAGTGATAGTGATATAGATGAAGAGGATGTAGAACAAATTGAAGCACTATTGGTAAGAAGATTCAACAAAAGTAAAGGCAATCTCAAAGGTAAATTACCCATCATTTATTTCAATTGCAATGAGGTTGGCCATATTGCTGTGAGATGTATAGAGAAGAAGAACTATAGAGGTAGTGACAAGTACAAGAGTAGGAGAGATGAAGACACAAGGATTACAAAGACAAAGGAAAGAAGTCTTGGCATATTGCCAAAGAGGAAACAAGGGATGACTCTGATGAACATGATGATGAAGTGGTGTATGTTGCAATGAAGGATGAATCTAATAAAGATGAGGCAACTGCACTTGTGACTTGTGTGAACAAGAATGATAGATGGATCATTGATAGTGTATGTTCACATCACAATACTGGAGACAAAAGAAATTTCATTACCCTCAATTGTTATGATGGAAATAGTGTAAGATTTGGTAATGATGCACCATGTTTGGTAAAAGGAAAATGTTCTATCAAGCTCATAGATAAGATTTTATGTGACAATGCTTACTATGTTAAAGGACTTAACTATAATTTTCTGAGTGTGTCACAACTAAATAATTTGGGATGTAAGGTTGAATTTGAAAACAAGATTGCTAAGATATATGACACTAATGGAAAATTGATTGAAAAAGGTGATCAAACTAGGAGTAATCTATTCTATCTTGCATAGAGGATGCTACTTGTCTAGTTGTAAAGTTTGATGATATATGGTTATGACACAAAAGGTTATGTAATGTCAATTTTGATAACTTGGTCAGTGTCAGTCACATGACAAAAGTTAGAGGTTTTCCTAAGTTGAAGAAGCTTGATAATATAATGTGAAAACAATGTCAGTTAGACAAAATGACAAAGTTAAGTTTTAAGAGTAAGACTCATACCTCTAAAGGAATACTAGAGATTGTTCATACTGACTTGTGTGGTCCAATTGATGTGAAAAGCTACAAAGGAGATAAGTACATTATGCTAATTTTTGATGACTATTCTAGAATGATGAAAAATTATGTTTTTAAAACAAAAATTTGATGCTTTCCAAATGTTTAAATGGTACTTAGCAATAGTTAAAAAGGAGATAGGTAAAAGTCTAAAGTGTTTGAGACTTGACAGAGGAGGAGAATTTGCATCAAATGAGTTTGAGATGTTCTGTAATGATAGAGGAATTAGAAGATAGACATCTGCACCTAGAACCCGTGCACAAAATGGAATAGCTAAAAGGAGGAACATGTCTATAATGGACTATGCTAGAACACTCATGATGGAGAAGAATGTTGCTTTGAAATACTAGAAAGAATCTGTAAGTACAACTATCTATACCTTGAACTATGTACAAATCAAGAAAGGCATTCATTCAACACCATTTGAGCTATGGTATGGATACTCACCTAATATAACATTCTTTAAGGTGTTTGGAAGCAAATGTTACATTCTTAAAGACTTCAAGAATGACAAACTTGATGCAAAATGTGAGGAAGGTATATTCTTAGGATATTCTACAAGAAGTAAAGCTTATAAGTGTTTAAATACTAACACTAACAAAGTTGTGGAAAGTGCAAATGTAACTTTAGATGAATATACAAAAGTATATGAGGCTAAACCTATGAAAGAACCAGAAGAATTGATGATGAAGGGCCACACCAACGTTACCAACTCACAACCAATATCACAACAATATGGAGACAAAGAGAAGATAAAATGCTTTGCAAAGAATTCTTTTATTAAACTTCAAAAGCCTTACAACATCAATAGGAAGTTTAGAAATGCTTCAACATAAGAGAACTCCCAAATAAGATCTTCCACAAGAAGGGTCTTCACACCAAGAGAACTTCCACAAGGAAGAGCATATACTTGAAGAACTTACATGAAGAGCTTTACTACAAGAGATTACACTTGAAGAGCTTATCCTTGAAGAGCTTGATTACAAATGCTCTTATGCCTTGCTTAAAGACATTACAAACAAAACCAATGTGGGCTAAAATGTAAATGCAACTACCTTAAAACAAATATTTAATTCCCACCCAAATACAACTAAGCACCATAATGTGGCTAAATAGAAAATTACATTTCTTTTGTGGATCACAACAAATATTAAATGCATGATTTAAGGAACTTTCCACAAACTTCTAAAATGCCACTTACAAACCTCGATAAATGGAATGATAACTATTTATCTTATTTTTGTATTTACGCCACCTATGCACCTTGAACATAGAAAATCCTCTTTTCTCTTTTTTTTCTCTTTTTTATTTTTTAGTATTTTCCCTCTAATTTTTGTCACTTTCTCTCCTCTAGTTTAGTTTTTTTTTTTTTCTAAATTTTTGATCACACCCCCTTTTTGATGATGCTAGATGCTCTTGCATCAGACACCCATGGTAGGAAAAAAATTGTGGATATGAATTCACAAAATGAAGTAGCCACTGCTAACATTTTTTTCCTTCTCTTCTAAGACCTAGTTGAAACAAGTATCTACTATCGATATATTTCCTTCCTCCTTCATTTCCAACACCTAGCTAGAACAAGTGTCTCCTACTAAAAATATTCCTTTGCAATGAACTTTGTCCAAGTATAACTCTCATCCTCATCCAATCTTGTAGTACCTAATATCGTTGTAATACACTAAACAACACCATACAAATCTTCTTTTCCATACCACACATCACTAACAAGATCCTCATGTAAACCATCATCAGCATTGAAATTCATCTTAAAGACAACATCCCATGATTCGTAAGAATTTATCTCTTTGACATATACATCTTTGCTTGCCTCTTTCATGTCATCAACAATGCATGTAACTGCTTCACTTGTTTGATCTCCAACTAAGGAATTATATGCATCCTCTACTATTGTAGTCTTCAAATCATCTTTATTTACTTCTGGCTCAGATCTTTTCATCTTCATCCTGTTGTTCTTCTTTTGTATCACATGTGTGATACTCCACTGGATCTTCTTTCCTTTCCAAATCCAAAGAATTATCAATATCTCTTTTCTGGTAATGCACTCTTCTCTTTTGCAACTCATCTTCTAATTCATTCACTTGCTTCTATAAATCAAAGAATACAACTCATAATGCCTCTTGATTTCTTGCTCTAATTTTCTCAAGTCTAGGAATCCTTAGAATCCATCCAATCACAAAAGTCATCTTCTTCTTTCTCTTCTCAATTATCAAGTCTATATAAGACAAACTTTTTGCAACACAAGCACCTTGTGCAAACTGCCTCATAGTTAGTGATTTGTCTACACACTCAAGAAATTCTTGAAAAACTTCACCCAACCCAAGGTCTTGGTGCAAAACTACCTCACATTCGGCGATCTATCCACATGCTTAGGAACTCCCACTTTGATACCACTGATGAAGGGCCACACCACCCTTACCAAATCACAACCAAGATCACAACAATATGGAGACAAAGAGAAGATAAAATGCTTTACAAAGCATGCTTTCATTATACTTGAAAATCCTTACAACAATCTCCAAATGAGAGAACTCCAAACTCTTCCAATATAAGAGAGCTTCCTCACTAAGAGCTTCACTACAAGAGCTTACATTTGAAGAGCTTGCACTTGAAAAGCTTACGTTTGAAGAGCTTGATTAAAATGTTTATAAGCCTTGCTTATATAGGCTCTTATCACCCAAGATATTAAAAACACAACCAATGTGGGATAAAAGGTAAATACAACTACCTTAAAATAAATATTAAATTTCCAAATAAAACTAAGCACCACCATGTAGCCCAATTAGAAAATTACGTTTCCTTTGTGGACCACAACAAATATTAAATGCATGATTTAAGGAAATTTCCACAAACTTCTAAGATGCCACCTACACACCTCGATAAATGAAATGACAACTATTTTTCTTATTTTTCTATTTATGCCACCTATGCACCTTGAAAAATAAAATTTCTCTTTTTCACCTTTTTTTTTTTTTTTTTCTATTTTCAATTTTTTTAAAATTTTCTTTTTTATTTTCATCACTTTCTCTCTCCTCCACATTTTTTTTAAATTATAAATTTGATCACACCCCCTTTTTGTGATTGAAGATGCTCTTGCATCAAGGAGTCTCTATAATGTTGGTATGCATGATTAATAATCTCCATCTAACTGACATTTTTGAAATTGTAATCCTCTCTATAATGTTGGTTAGTGAGATTAATATAATCTCCTTTTAACTAGAATGCATAAGATTGATGTGCCAAAATATTAGATGATGAGACAAAATATGCACATGTGATTGGCCTTGAATAGAGAATGTCTCGTCCAAGAAGAACCTTAATGGGAGCTCTTCATGAGAAGATAGTGAATTAGCTAAGGGTTATGAAGCCTGATCTAGAGACTTCATAAAGGTTGGGGTTAAATTAGAGGGTAGAATAGTATGAATATGTTTGTTATAATTATGATTCTAACAATTATTTTTTCAGGTATTACTTTTCTCAAGATAACTCTAGTAGTGGGGACATTACAACATGCTTTACAATAATGTAAATAAAACATCATAAATATGAGGAATCACCAAATAATTGTACATATCTATAATGTGATGGTTTTGGAAGTGTAAGGCCCTACCATGTGACCCAAAAGATATTATCCTAAAGCTTTACTAAATTTGTCAAACATTTTTTTTTTAAATGTTAAAGATAATAATTTAACAACAATAGATATAAATATAGTGGAAGCAATAACATACATTCATACATAAGCAACACATAAACATATTACATTCCTTAAGGATCCCATGATGTCGAGTCACACTTATATTTAATTAATATTATATCCAATATATAACACATCCACATGAAAGATTAACTACAAGTTCAAATCCATTTAAATAATATACAAGTGTCTCAAATGCCACTTGGCAATAATTAGAATGCATAATCATCCACTGTACATGTCACAGGGTATGAAAGGCTGAAATAATATACATCATGAAATAGATCATATCATCTAGTAAGATTTATGAAATCAAATACAATACACTAAGTATAACCATCCATCATAGAAATATAGGAATATATAGAAAGGAAAATCTACACAAACACATCTATCACCGACATTTGATGGTCAAATCTCAATGGTCTAAGAAAAAGAACTACCACTTGAATTCGAGAAACACAAAAAGGTCCACTCCTCCTACAAATAGGATAAAAAACTCAAAGCGAAAACCAACATCTAGGTTCAAGGAATCATCTAAAAGAAAACTATCCCAAAGGGTACCAAGGCACAAGTATCAACTAATTTGAGAGGCAACACAAACACATAGGAAATCTATTATGAAGGTGGGCAAGTGTCATTGCACGAACCAACTCTAAAGTTACAAGGCTAGTCTTTTAATCTTGCGGCCCCCTAGTCACTCTATGTGGCACTAGTATCCTTTCATACTGACAAGGCATACTAATGAAGCATGGTCGCAACCAAACATCCTCTCTACTCCCATCCTATCCTATACTAGCACTCAAGGCATGGGTGAGGAAAATAATGACTCTTATTAATTCATTTTAAATTTATTTAATGAAATGTTATCACTTATTAAATAACCTAGAATGGGTTACTTGTCAGCGTCTTTAGGGCCTTAGCCTCCATTGCAAGCCACTTCCCAACATGACATATAGATAACCTACCCTAAGCTCATTAAAATCAAAAGATCACATACCATACATTAGTTGTTAAACAAGAAACTAACAAGCATTGAAATATCATTGATCAAAATCACACATTTCACCACTATAGTCATCCTTACAAGACTGATCAAAAATCAAGTAAACATAAACCAAATCCATGTCATAAAATAACATCACCAAGAACAAATCATACAAACACCTCAGTCCTATACAAGTGACTAAAAAGAAATCCAAAAAAAACTGATCAAAGACTCAAAGGTTATATTAGATAGGTCACACTATTAACCTCAGTTTCACATAAGAACACTGGAAAGCCATAATGATCAATATATCAAAACACCTCATAGAGCATACAAGACACATTACCATGGTTGAGTATGAAAGATCGTGATCAAAACATCATCATGACATCACAAAATAGAACTCCCAAGCCTCTGCTAAACATCCTAATTTGGTCAAAGCTAAGTCAACCCCAAAACCCAACATTAGTAAAATCACACGCCTCATACAAAACATACAATAGTAACTTATCATAATATATTAGGTTTTGGAAAACACGCATTTTTAATCTTCACTTATAGGTTTCCAAGTTTTCATTTCCAAATATTATAGTTGATAATATATTCGATCTCAATCAGGTTTTCAATTTTCATTTTCTCAAAGTATTATAATTACTAAGGTTTTCGAATAATAAAAATTTCCTAGTATTACAAATTGTTTTCATATATCTAAACCATATAAATACATCCAAGTTTATAAAAGAAAACATCAATTCTCCCAATTAATTTCTTTGATTTATAATTTACTTTAGAATTATATTTAAATAATATAGCAATAAATCAAAATTTTAAATAATTAAATTTCAAAATTTAACAATATTTATTAAAATTATTAATAGTTATTATTATTATCAATTATTATCATAATAATTTTAAATTTATTAAACTTTGGAAAAACTTTCCCAAAAAGGAAACCTGCTAAAAATAAAAACTTTCAAAAATAGAAACCTGCTAAAATAGAAACTTTCCAAAATAAGAAACTTACGCAAAATGGAAGCTTTTCAAAAATAGAAATTTACTAAAAATAAAAACTTTCCAAAAATGAAAACCTACTAAAAATAGAAACTTTTCAAAAATAGAAACTTGCTAAAAATACAAACTATTCAAAACTGGAACCCTAATAAAAATGAACACTTCTTAAAAATAGAAACCTTCTAAAAATAGAGACTTTCTAAAAATGGAAAGCTATTAAAAACATAAATTTTCCAAAAATAGAAACCTACTAAAAATGAAATTATACTAAAAATGGAAACTTTCCAAAATGGAAACTTACTATAAATGAAAACTTTCCAAAAATGAAAACTTTCTAAAAATGGAAACTTTCTAAAAATGAAAAACTTACTAAAAATGGAAACTTAAAAAAAATAGAAACTTACTTATAATGCTTTTTTTTTTCAAAAATAAAAACTTTCCAAACTAGTTTTGATAGAGCAACGAAATTTAAACAATTAAATTTAGTAATTCAAAACTAGTTTTCTTTTTAGAACCCCTATCTCGAGTTTAATCAAATTCATTATGAATCACGCAATTTAAATCAAAGGAGGGTTTCCAATCTCAATTTAACAATCAAGGGTTTCAATTTGATTAATTTGTTCACAAACAAAATTAAGAACAAAGAACGGTAAATTTCAACACAAGGGTTTTAACAAAATTTAAAATTCTAAAAATAGACTTATCCAGACATGAAGAAGATAGAAATTCAAAGAATGAAAAGCTACTGTGCAAATAACCCACAAGATTCTACCCAAATCTAATGCTAATATGACAATGCATAGAACACACAATAATTCTTTTGTTTTCTAAAAACCTTCCTGTTTGTAATTACTCCTCCAAAACCTGAGTAATTGCAAAATGAGCTCTAGATCTCTAATAAAGAGTTCTCCCTAAATTTGGGGCTCTGATTGTTTAATAATGAGAGGGAACTCGCTGATCAATTACTATTTATTACTTTATTACCTTTTACTTGTCATGCACAAACTTTTAGATATTTAATTACAAAATATCTTAATTTAAATAATTAACTTTCTCTATTTATTTAATTTATTATATTTTAATTTCATGCATACGCTTTATGCAATTTAATTAAAATAAACCTTATTAAATAATTTTTTATTAAATAATTGTTTAGAATCTCTTATTAAATTACAAGATATTTTTAATATAATATTTATTAATTCAACTAATAATATTATTTAGAGTTTATTATTTAGAATAAAACTCCTAAATAATAATTATTAAATTAAATAAATATAATTACACCTAAATTAGAACCACAACTTTATCTTTAAGTTTCATTCGTTTATTTAATTAATTCATGATATGTTTTTTTAATAATATATTCATTAACTTAATTAATAATATTATTTAGAGTTTATTATTAAAATAAAACTCCTAAATTATTATCATTAAATGAAGTAAATATAAATATGTCAAAAATTGAACTTTAATATAATATTTTAAATTCAATTCTTTTATTTAATTAATTTCTCAATTAATTAAATATAATTAAAAATTGAATTTTCTTTATAAGATTTTCATTAATTAAATCATTAAATTATCTTTTAATTCAATTGAATTATAATAGAAAATCACAACAAACTCGCAAAAACTAAATATGACAATTCAACTACAAACAAAGATCAAAGTCACGAATTCATATCATTTGATGAATTTGGAAAGGTGAAACTAACTTAGATACTTGTCCTATTTTCTAGGACAATTGGCTTAGGCTTTAGGATTTGGACTCAAGAGTCATCTCCCCACTTATACCATTGAAATACTATGATAGGGTATGCTCATCCTGGCATTTTAGGGAAGTTGATACCTAGTACCTACAATCTGCATAAAATCCATGCATGTACAAACACAATATTCTAAACTAAACAAGTAATGGTAGGTAGTGGTACATTGTGTAGATCCTAACTAGTAGGTGACTATGACTCCCTTCCTTAACCATATCATAAATGTCACACATAAAGAAAACATACATGCACACCA
Source organism: Cupressus sempervirens (assembly GCA_028749045.1). Classification (NCBI taxonomy): domain Eukaryota; kingdom Viridiplantae; phylum Streptophyta; class Pinopsida; order Cupressales; family Cupressaceae; genus Cupressus; species Cupressus sempervirens. The sequence continues at coordinate 683,862,645 of CM053790.1, forward strand.
TACACATGCAAGTATGTGGTGGTAAGTATCCATAGAAATGCATAAAATCATTCATCTAAATAACATCATTAAACAACTGTAAGTCACTAAATGAACATATATATCATCATGAAAACAATTATAAAATAACTGAAATAACTAGTACTAAAGTAACTCAACACACAAACACACACACATGTGTATGTATGTACTAAATATGAAATACGACTAATCAATTCTAGTAATCCAACACCACTAATCATAAAACACAATCATAAAATTCAAGTAGGGGTAGGCATTACATCCACTCCCCCTAGACTTAGGCTTACTCTTGTAAGCCCACAAGAAAGATAAAACTAAACTAGGGGTAGGCATCATAGGAAGAAAAAGTTATGAGTATCTTCTACTAACTCGCTTTGGGAATTCAATGGCCAAAGAGATGATAAATTAAGTTATCCATAAGAGCAAAGCAAAGGCATATCCATTTTATATGGAAGCACTAAAAAAGAAATCATAGTGGAAAATCTCACTCTATTAGATAACTCTAGTCCAACACTCCACCATTCCCCTATAGAAATATCTTCAACTGTATTTTTCAACTCTTTTATTTTGTTTTCTACCCAAACCAAGATTATGTCTCCAAATTTTAAGTTGAGATTGAAATTTCCTAGAAAAAGCCCCAAAGGTCAAAAGCTACTTCTCTTGTAGCATTAATCTAGACAACATATTGTTCGAAAGATTCACCACAACTAGAAATGTGAGACACAAGAGATCAAAAAGAATCTTTCTTCATAGCTTTTTTTACAAAATATCCAAAGACTCCAGCTGAGCTATGGCTCCAAAAGATTTTGGGATTGAGCCACTCAAATTATTTTTTGATATGTTCAAAGAAATCAAACCCTCAATAAATCCAAATTTTAGAGGAATCTTACCCAACAGATTGCTGAACATGGCTGAAGTGAGTGTCTTCTTGTAGGTTAGATTCCTTCCTTTTATCCACATATTAGAGAAAATGGTTAAATCCTTATGGTTCAAAAGAAACACTACCATAGGTTTGTTGTACATTATTACCATGTGATTGATTGAGCATAACATATATTTTTCTTACATCTCAAGGAATATTTCTTCATAAATTATTTTTAGATAAATCTAAAATTTGAAGATTTTGCAATTTGACTAGCTGAGATGGAATGTTGCCTTTGAACTTATTAGAAGCTAGGTTGAAAATTCTTAAATCTATCAATTTTTCAATCCAAATAAGAATGCTACACTCAAATTTGTTATTTCATAGGTCAAGAACTTGGAGATTAATGATGTTAACAATTGGTAAGGAATACTATCTTACAAAATCTTAGTGTACAAAGAGCTTTCAGGTTTCCTAGCTCCTCTGAAATCTCCCTTCACAAAACATTTTGAGCTAAATTTAAAACTCTTAAGTTGGATCAACTCCCCATACTTGTAGGAATCATACCCATTATCATTTTCTTTGACAAGTTCAAAATTTCCAATACAAATTCAGAATTATTTGAATTTAGACGTGTACATCTAAACCTTGGAATTTATCCACTCACATTGTTCCCTGACAATGATAGAAACAAAAATGTGTTATTTGTTGCAAGAATAAACCCCATGAAATCTTTTGACTGATCTAAGGTGTATGAATCTAGTGTAGGAAAAAAGTCATATAATCTATTTCCATGCAAATCCAAAATACAAAAAATATTGGATATCTTCTGGGGTAGAAAACCTCTAGCTTATTGTTTGAAAGATTGAGAAAAGAAAGATTAGAAAGATCCCACAACTACAAATGAGGATTTCCCACAATGTTGTTACCTAAAAGATCTAGCCCTGCCAATGTATACTACTGAGACATCTCACCTTCAACATTGCAAGTGGATGGCTTAAACATCACACTCTATGCTACATTCTAAGACAAAGTGTTAAATAATCAAAGTTGACTTATTTTTTCCAAGCTTAATTTTCTCCTTAGTGTGTGCATTGCAAGAGATTAATATAAGTTGCATTAGATAGACAAACTAAGGAATCCACCTTGGAGACATATTAATGGAAAACTAATTTTCTTCCAAAATTTGTAGCCTGATTAGATTGTTGAATAATTGCAGTGATCTTTTTATTCTACATCTGTTGGAGCGAAGTGACTATTCTTCTAAACTGGCCAGCTTTGAAATGGAATTTGGAATTGTTCCTAATAGTTATGGCTTAAACAAAGTTAGCCTATTGTCAGAAGATGACACAAAGATGAAGGAATCTGACTAGTTAGGTGGTTGTAGCTAAGTTCCTGAACTACAAGGGATGATAGTCTATAAATATTATTAAGATTAAATTTATATTTTAAATTTATCATTAAATGTTTTATAAATTTAAATATGTATATTTATCTTAACTTGTATTACTTTGAAATTAACAATTTGTATAAACTTATTTTACATTATTTATTGAGTTTTAATTTATTATATTAGAATTTGACATTTTATTTATTTTAACTATTCTAATGTAACTTAATATTTAATTGAAAATATATTACTTTTCAAAAATTTAAATGTATAGTTTAATATTAAAAAAAAAATCAAATAATAAAAATTAAGAAAATGTAGAATGAACATTTAAATTTAAATATTGAAAATATTAATTAAATACCAAATTAAAAAAAAGAAAAGATAAGTGGAATACAAATTCAAAAATTCAAACCTAAATTAAAATTCTAAATATTAAATTTCATTAGTTAAGTATAATATAAAAATTATAAATGAAAGTAAAAACTAAAAAAATCAAATTTTAAAATTAAAAAAACTCATAAAATAATGTTTATAAAATCCTATTATAAAGTACTTAAAAATATATTTTTAAATTTTTATAAATAAAAATAATAATTAAAAATAGATTTTAAGTATTTTATCACAAGATTATAAATTTATTTTTATGATCCTAAGTTGTTTTCATCAAAATTTGATATTTTATCTTCGTATTATTATAATTAAATGTTTAATTCAACATATTTTAGAATACACTTATTTTAAAAAAATTAAATTAAAAAAATTACAATGAACAAATAATAAATTGAATACAAAAGATATATTACGTAAATATGATAATTTGGAACCATGTAAACATTGATTATATGTAGATGTATATGATATTATACATTGACAACTTAATCAAATAATGAAATTATATATATATATATATATATATATATATATATATATATATATATATATATATATATATATATATATATATATATATATATATATATATATATATATATACATATGTGTGTACACACATATGTGTGTAGACACATATGTGTGTAGACACATATGTGTGTGTATATACACATATGTGTGTGTATATACACATATGTGTGTGTATATACACACATGTGTATACACACACATGTGTATACACACACATGTATATACACACATGTGTATACACACACATGTGTATACACACACATGTGTATACACACACATGTGTATACACACATATGTGTATACACACATATGTGTGTATACACATGTGTGTGTATACACATGTGTGTGTATACACATGTGTGTATATACACACACATATGTGTATATACACACATGTGTATATACACATATGTGTATACACATACACACATATGTGTGTACACACATATGTGTGTACACACATATGTGTGTGTATATACACATATGTGTGTACACACATATGTGTATATACACATATGTGTGTGTATATACACATATGTGTGTGTATATACACATATGTGTATATACACATATGTGTATATACACACATGTGTATATACACATATGTGTGTGTACATACACATGTGTGTACATACACATGTGTGTACATACACATGTGTGTACATACACACATGTGTACATACACACATGTATGTGTACATACACACGTGTGTACATACACACATGTATGTGTATATACACACGTGTGTATGTACACATACATGTGTGTATGTACACACATGTGTATGTACACACATGTGTATGTACACACATGTGTATGTACACACACATATGTGTATATACACATGTGTGTATATACACATATGTGTACATACACATGTGTGTACATACACATGTGTGTACATACACATGTGTGTACATACACACGTGTGTATATACACATATGTATGTGTATATACACATATGTATATATACATATGTATACATATATATGTATATATGTATATATATACATATATATGTACATACATATATATACATATATATATACATACATATATATACATATATATACATACATATATATACATATACATATATATATATATATGTACATATATATATATATATGTACATATATATATATATGTATATGTATAGATATGTATGTATATATATGTATATATGTACATACATATATATATATGTACATATATATATGTATATATATATATGTATATATATGTGTATATATATAGATATATATGTATATATATGTATCTAATATATCTATATATATATCTATATATATATATATATATATATATATATATGTATATGTATATGTATATGTATATGTATATGTATATGTATATGTCTATGTCTATGTCTATGTCTATGTCTATGTCTATGTCTATGTCTATGTCTATGTCTATGTCTATGTATATATATATATATATATATATATATATAAATATATATGATTTATGACTGCAATAAGGTTCAGGTTAGATTTAATGTCACGTAACATTAAGATGTGAATTAATATAGGTATAAACAGTGTTAGGTTTCAATCAAAATGATGTTAGAAATAAATTGACTTAATATAATTTTATATTAAATTCAAACAAATTATAAATATTGAAATATTAATACTTTCAAATTGATATTAAAATTGTTAAATTTAATGTTATGCACGTTAAATAAAACATATACTTAAATGTATAAAATATTCTAAAATAAATTTAAATCTAATTAAATATTAAAAATCTTAAATTTTAATAATATTTACAACAACTTAAAAATCCATTTAAATTTTTTTTATAGAACTTAAAAAAAGGTTAGTGAAAAAAACCTAAATATATAAATAAATTAAAAACCCTTGGAAAAGTTTGACTGTTTAAAGTTATAAAAATAATGGCAAATGTACTGTGTGTCAGACTACTACTGTACACATGATATTGATTTTTGATGGAGGCATCACATGCCATACATGATACATATACTGGCTGGTGCAAATATGTTGCATCATAGCCAGTGCCAAGACAATAGCTATCCAGCCACAAAATTCATTGTGGCAGGATGCCTCCATCCATGCTCATACCATAGCATCATATGACCCATCTTTTGGTACTTTATGCCACTTCAATGAATAACTCTATCAAATCCTCATGTATTTAAAAAAATAGTTGAGTGACGACTATTTTATGAAGTTTTTGTACTCCATAATCAACTCATGATAGATAAATATAATATGAGTCAATTTTCAAATTGCATCTTAACATTAATTTACTTTAAAGTGTATTAATTATTTCTAATATTTATAGTATATTTTAGAGAGAATGTATTGTAAAGGAAGTTATCAAATTAAAATAAGAAATGAATAAAAACAAGAAATTAGTAAGTAAAAAGAAGAAATTGTCGAAGTAAATTATTCAAATTTTTTTTTTTTTTTTTCAACTTAGGTTTGAATTGTTGATAAAAATTTCTTATTTTATAATATAATTTTGTTTTTGATTAGTAAACAACCTAAGTCTTGTAAGTTATATTAATTAAAAATTAAAAAAATAACATAGTATTTTTGTTCAAATGGGCACTAGTAGGAAAGAACATGGAAGAAAACCTCCAATCTTGCACGAGACCATAGTCCTTTATTATTACATGTTTAAAAGGGGCATACCCCAGTCTCAAAAAGTTATAATTTTCTTTAGTTTTATATACATAAGAATTGATAAGATTCACATTTGAATGTTGTCAAAGATATAGATCTTTATAAAGGATACCTTTGCATTTCAAAGCCTCAGGAGAGAGTGACAAAGACAACTTGATCTTCATTTCCTTGCAACCACTATTCTACTACAATTTTGGATAAAGAGATTGCACCTTCCTTACCTACTGATAAATAATGAAACTCATATATAATGATAATTCCATTTATAAAATCAAATAATCAAATTTGGGGTCCCTATTTTCCGGATTGGATTTCCTTATATCTAATACAAGGAGCTTTATGATACAAATTTCTTGATATATTATAAAGTTTTTAATATTTAAAAACCTGATTAACCTTTCTCATATTATCCACCTATGCTTAATATTTTGTCTCTTAGACTGTTTAGATTATTGTTTAATACTCTATTTGATTTTTGTCAGCCCTCATTAATTAGTTTAGATTAGATAGATTATCATTAAAACTAAGATATGATTATTACTAGAGAACGATGGAAAGGAAAATAAAAAGAATTCGGGCTCAAAATGAGAATATAATTGCTACAATTTCCTTTGATCTTCAAATATATGACATAATTTTTTTGTTAAAACTCTTTAACATTTTACTTTGAATTTGTCTCCTTTGTTAAATTTTGTTTGAAAAATTCAATGCTTAGCATTGGATGCTTATATTTTGATACTTATTTCCAGTGTTCCCAAATCATAGTGACCAAATCTTACAAGATTAATTCAGATTATGATTCTCAAAACTATACAAGGGTTCATTATATGTATCTAAATTACCATTACAAAAAATAGACCAAGATGAGCAAAGAACCAAAAACACCCAAAATTTTTACTATATTGATATATGGAGAAATATATACAATCCTTCAAGGGTTACAAGTGACATTAACAATATAGGGTGACTAACAAGCTTAGTAATATTCTGAAATCTACCCAACAAAAAACCCATTCTATAGAGGATGGTTCCTAACTTCCACTTAACAATTTCAACGTTGAGAAAAATACACTCAAGTTGACGAGACAAAATGGAGGGAAAAAACATGTATGAGCAAACTTCTTATCTCCTTGCTAAGCTATAAACAATGTCCTTATGATCCTAGAGAAAACAAAGGGGGATCTACAAAAATAAAAATAGTGACTTCCAACACAATTTAAAACTAGAGAACATAGAGGCCACAATCTATATAAAACCTACTACCAAAATAACACTAAACCTAACCCCCCTTCTTCTTTAGACATACCATAATGATTGTTGAAGTTTTTGTTAAATTGGTAACCTGGTTGCCTGGAGGAAAAACATACGCGGTCCTTTCTTTGCTTGACTTGAAAAGATTTGAAAGGATGAAATCTACATTATTAAGATTAGCCCAATCTACCCCAGGTTCAATGTATGTAGAGTACAAATTTAGATAATTTTGAAGCCATTCTAAATTTTGTTCCTCCACAATCCCTCTCAAGTGAACTAGGAAGAAGATGTTGGCTTCCATCTTTGGCCATTCCTAAAAAAAGAACATTATCCCTAATAGATAGGATAGGATGCTTATAAACATTTTCTAACCCTAAACTTCCTAGAGCATGATTCATGTAGACCTTAAGAAGGGGAATCCTCAACTGATGGTTTATGCAATGGACTACATTGTCCAAGCCCTCTAGCCAAGTAGAATAAAAAATGCAATGAAAAATATTGCTAATCTTAGTATGATCAATATTTTCCCTTGCCAGACATGCAATGAAGGATCTAATGACTGAGTTGATAGCACACTAAGTGAATTCATAATTGAAGATAAGCTCACCTAAAATCCTATTAACCATTACCCTAGACAAATCATCCATAGGATTAAGGATCCTATTCCACCTTTTAGGTTTAACATTACCCCTAAATGCCATGTTTCAGGTTTCTAAGGCATGAAAGACTACTACATTTGTCTCCATTTGACACAGAGACAAAGCATGATCGATAGGGGAAGCAAGCAACAAAAAGAGAAAAGAATGTCAAATCAAATAAGTGACAAGAAACAAGCTACAAACTAAAATCAAAATGGGAGGAATACCTCTTTTATAGAGGAAGCTACAATTGAAGGCTCTAGATCCTACTCAAAAATTTGGGATGAAATTTTCATGATTGAACACCAATTGTCGAAGCCATGATTTTTATTTTTAATATTCATTACTGATACATATTCATTATTGTCCTCTATAAATAATTAAATAGTTAATTAATCAATAAATAAATAGTAATCAATTAATTAATAATAGATAAATAGATGAGATTAGAAGTGAGAGAAAGAGAATAGAGAACTAAGGATAAAATTAAAATACAAAGCCCTCTGTTTAATAGTTTTGATGTATTAAAATTTCCTCTCCATCTTCTCCCTTATTTTCTAGAAGATCTGTCTTTTTGTTTCCTTCTTTGAATATATGCTAAATTTTAGTTTCTTCTAATAAGTCTAATAATTTTAATACTTCTTCAAGTTTTGAATTCATAACCCAATTTAGAGTTTTCCTTTTCCTTAAGACATTAAGCACCATTTGGGAGTTCCCCTCTATTATAAGTTTCTTGATTCCTAAATTTAGGTTCAGTTAAAGCCCTTCCTTGAGGGCTTCTAATTCTATTAAATTGTTTGCAATGATACTCATAGGCTTGGCTCTCTTAATGGCCCATTTTCTATAATCTAAATTGTTGATGCATCCTATTCCTACTTTTTTGAGGTTTCCCCTAGATGATCCATCAAAATTCAATTTATACCAATCTTTTGGTAGAGGTTCCCATTTACATTCCATCCTAGCTTTCTAATTGTATTTTTTATATACTAGTGGTGGGTTGATAAGTTTGTTTTTATTTTGCTTCATTTCTCCATCCCATACTGTTAAAGATCCTTCCTCTTTTGCTACTCTTATTAAATGATTGTTCATAACTTATGTTATATAAGCTTCTATTTCTTTGAGTAATGATTGAATGTTGAGTTCTGATTCACAAAAATCCTCTTGTTCCTTTCTTTCTAGATCTCCCACATAAGGATGGAAGGGCTAATGTTCCAAAGTTTTTCATAAATTTTAAAAGAACCTCTATTAGGTCATCCTAACAATAGACTCTCAAGACTCCTAGGTATGGGTGAGGTCCAATTAAGCTTTGTTGGAGACAATCCCAACATTATTTTGCATACAAAAATTGGAATAAAAGATGTTTTGAAGTTTCATTTTCTTGTTTGCATAAATAGCACCTTGACATTCCCTCAATTTCTATCTTCTTTAGTCTATATGTTGTTAGTATCCTCTTTTGAATTGCTTCCCAAAGAAATATTCCTATCTTTGGTAGGCATGTTGAATCCCAACACAATTTGAGAGGCATATTAATTGTTGGAAATATGAGAGGAGTAATTGAGAGGAGAGATGTGAATTAGTTACCACTAAAAAAAATCCTAGATCCCTTAGATGTTAATACAAATCAAATCTCTAATTAAATTGTATTTTGTTGTTACTTGACAATCACACATGAACTCAGTTTACACTAGCAAATGTAGTAACACTGAAATAACTTGATAACTACTTAACATGAAAATCTTAAAATATTATCTATGATTAATCTTACTTAACTTAGTTGGATACACATAAGAGAAATAACATGAACACAAGTGACACCAAGATTTAACATAGAAACCTAAATGGAAAAATGAACCAATCGCAACTAGTTACTAATTTTCACTCTTATAAAGTGATCCCTACTAGGGGTCAACCCTATTAAAGGTTGAAAAAAACACTGTCAGGTGTGGCCTTGTTAGAGGATTTGATCACCCTATTAGGAGTGGCCTTATTAGAGGTCTTTAGACACTTCAATCTAGAAATGACACCTTGTTAGAGGATTTACAAATAGTTGTTAACCTAACTCTATTAAGAGATTTAGATCACTGCTACAATGGTTAGAAAGTAACAATGAGATGACCTAATTTTTGATGCAACTGAATTGTTGATTATAGATCTCAATTCTGGCTTGTATACTTGATCCTTCCTGGCTGAATGTATCTTTGCAATTCAACATGGATATTATGCTTATCCTTTTGATTTGTTTCCTCAAAGCATCTTCAAATCTTATATTACATTCTTACATTTTCAATCCTCAACTTGACCTTTTATTTATACCTTACACATTGTTGAGTTAGCTTGAATACAAATTAGAATACTTAATATTCATCTCCTCAATTGGCTAGAACCAACAACTAAATCAATTGAACTCAATATGCCAAAACAAAAAAAATCCTTCATTAGCCAACCCTGCTTGGTAGACACTAACTCAAAATAATTTTCCTATGTTAACCAAGTGAACTAGATTAACACTACATATTCACAAAGTTCCTTTGATAACCAAGTGAGCTTGGTTAACACTGGTTTTATCCAACATTTCCTTCACTAACCAAGTGAGCTCAATTAATACTCAAATTTTGCAAACTTTCCTTTGACAACCGAGTGAACTCGGTAGACACTATCTTTGGATCTAGGAAAATTTAGGAATGCTCGATAGACACAAGAAAATATATTCAATGCTCGAGTAAGCTCGACATACCTTACACATTGTCAAGTTGGCTTGAATACAACTTAGAATACTTAATATTCATCTCCTCAGCTGGCTAGAACCAATAACTAAATCAATTGAACTCAATATGTCAAAATAAGAAAATTCTTCTTTAGTCGACCCTACTTGATAGGCACTAACTCAAAATGATTTTTCTATGTTAACCAAGTGAGCTTGGTTAACACTGCATATTCAAAAAGTTCCTTTCATAACCAAGTGAGCTTAGTTAACACTGGTTTTATCCAACATTTCCTTTATTAGCCAAGTGAGCTCAATTAACACTCAACTTTTGTAAACTTTCCTTTGATGACTGAGTGAACTCGCTAGACATTGTCTTTAGAACTAGGCAAACTTAGGAATTCTCGACAAACACAAGCAACTATCTTCAATGCCCGAGTGAGCTCGATATACACTAACTAGCAATGATATGACATTTTGTGTAACATCAAAGATAATACACAATTAATCAATTATTTCCAACAATCTCCCCCTTTGGCATTGATGGCAACACAACATGCAATAACACAATGAAATTTTAGAGCAAGAATAAAGTAAGGAATAATTAAGGAACATATCCTTAGTTTCATTCTATTTTTCATCCATGAGAATTACCTCTATCAATATGAACTCCCTTTGCCTTTAGTTTCTCTGTCTGTTAGCAAAATTATGTCTTCAACATCTTCTTTTGATATCAAACTTTCCTTCTTTGATATCACACCAACTTCTTCCTCTATGACATCTTTGGAAATATATAATCTCCCTCTTTATAAATTTTTTGTGAGGTATAAAATTCTCCCTCTTTGACATCTCATGCCAAAGATAATATTTAGTGAATATCAATGTACCTAATGTATTGATTCATTTGCAATGTGCCCTTGTCAATACTACATCAATTGAATGATCTTAAACATGCTCTAGTTGATGCATTACTAAACTTCATTTAGTGAGCTTTAGATAGAGGAATGACCCCTAACTTACCTCTTACATAAAAAAATGCATCCTTAGGTAATGGCTTAGTGAATATATTTGTAATTTTCTCTTTAATATTCACATATTCCAATCTTACCTCTTTATCTTGTACCAATTCTCTCAAAAATGATATTTTATAGAAATGTACTATGTTTTGGTATGCATCACAGGATTCTTTGATATATTAATTGCACTGGTGTTATCATAGACTATAACCACTTGATCTTTGATATCTATTTCCATACTTACCAATAGTTGCTTGAACCAAACAACAATAGAACAATTAACTATTGCTGCCACATATTCTACTTCTACTATGGACTGACAAATACAATTCTGCTTTTTGCTTGTCCAAGACACGAGTCTTTTACCAAGAAAGAATGTAAATTTTACATCGATTTGATAAAATTTAAATCCTGTATGTGCTACATATGCTAGTAAAGTTCTAACACTTTCTAATCTTGCAACATGAGAAATTTTTTCACCATAATCAATACCTTCTTCTTGAGAATAATCTTTACAAACTAACCTTGCTTTGTTTCTAGAAACTTCTCCATCTTCATTTAGCTTATTTAAAAAAAATTATTTTGTGCCAATTACATTTTTATCCTTGGGTGTAGGAATAAGAGTCCAAGTATTATTCTTCTCTATCTGTTCTATTTCTTTATTCATAGCTTCAATACAACTTTCATTATCCAAAGCACCTTTAACATTTCTAGGTTCAAATTTAGCAAGCAAACATGTACCTTTCAATTTTTTTCTTATTATTGTTCCATCTAATTTGTCTCCAATGATCTAATTAGGTGCATGGTTCCTTATGACATATCCTTCTGACACAAGTACTTTGGATTTGAAATTTGTTCCAGTAAACTCTTCACGATCTTCTAAATCAAGCCTCTGGTCCCATTGTCTATGACTTGAGTCCATCAGACTCAATTTTATCTAGCAATAACTCGATAGCTTCTGACTGTGATGTGGGTCCTTTAGACTATGTCTTGGGTTACACTAGTTGCAACTCGATAGCTTTTAGAGATTTTGGGGGCTCAAGAGGTAAGGCCTCTTGACTTCCAAATAGATTTGGCAATGTATCAGGTTCACAATAAACAAATCTTTTGTAATCCTCAGGTTCTTTGTTTCTTTCTTCTTCACTCTTTTCTACAAAGTCATCAATTCTTACATATACACTTTCTATGATTTTGTGAGTTTACAAATTCAAGGATTTGTATTCTTTACTTCTGTAGGAGTATCCTAGGAATATGCCTTCATCACCTTTGACACCAAATTTACCTTTCCTAGATTCCTTCAAGATATAAAATTTTCTACCAGATACTTTCAAATAACTTACTTTAGGTTTATTTTCATACCATAGTTCATAAGGAGCTTGATTTGAGTCTTTCTTCAACTATACTTTTTTCAAGGTATCTATTGCAGTATTGATTGCTTCCTTCTAGTATTTGATTGCAACATTCTTTTCTATCATCAAGGTTCTTGGACAATCCATAATGGATCTATTCTTTCTTTCTACTATACCATTTTGTTGAGGTGTACCAGGGGCTAATACTTGTCTCTTAATTCCTTTTTCAATGTAGAATTTAGTGAATTCATTGGAAATGAATTCACCACCTCTGTTTGATCTCTAACATTTTAGCTTCTTTCTAGTTTCTTTCTCTACTCTTGCTAGATACCACCTAAATTTTTGAAAAGCTTTAGATTTTTCTTTTACAATAATATATACCATTTCATCATTTTCACTACTATCTAAATCTTTAGCTATGAAACAATATTTCTTACCTTTTTCCTTGTAGTCCATGAAATTCTTGAAAGCCTTTGTGCCTTTGTACTTGTTGCACTTCTTTTCATATTTTTCTTCTCTATTTGGACATCCTACAACAATATGTCCAACTTCTTCACAAGAGAAACATGTTAGAGGAATCTTGACTTTATACTTTCCTTTGCCTTTGGGATACCTTCTTGCAAGTAATGCTTCAATGGCTTCAAGATCTCTATCAGAACTGTCTTCCTCTTCACTTTTAGATTTCTTTCTTTTAGAATTTTTGGCTTTCTTCTTGAGTGATACCTTGGCTTCAAATGCAAACTCAAGATTGCTAGAACTAGGAATATAATTATCATAGTTATCTAGTTCAAATGTTGTCAACCTTCCAACTAGAACATCCAAAGTTATATTTTTATTTGGATCACATCTCATCTCTTGAATAGTAGGCACTTTGATTGCATAGATAGGAAGAAGGGTTATGAGCACCTTGCTTACCACTATTACATCTTCAATTGTTCCTCCAAAGGCTTTGATAGCACTAACACTGGCTTTGATTCTTTCAACATATTTTGCAATGTTTTCATCCTCTCTCATTTTCATCTAATCAAATTGACCTCTCAAGCTTTCCGCCTTGGCTATTTTTACATTATCATCACCTCCATAGATATCCTTCAGTTTGGTCCACATTTTATGATTAGTAGCACATCCTTTGACTTCATCAAATTCAACATTGTTAAGAGCTGATGCTATGTCAATCATCATGATATTATGATTTTTCTTTTCAACAATTTCTTCTATAGTCATTGTACCAGTAGGAGTTGTGTAAGTAGTGTTTAAGAATTTCAAACCTGAATCACAAATGATTGTGAGATGTAGCTTCATAAGTTCCTACCATATTGCAAAGTTGTCTATGTTCAACTTGGGAATCTCTCTTCTGTAAGAAATCATGATCTTTAGCTAAGGTCCTTGAAACCTTCTCTATAAGCACCAAGAAGATTTGATACCAATTATTGGAAATATGAGAGGACCAATTGATAGGGGAGGAGTGAATCAATTACCACTAAAATAAATCCCAAATCCCTTAGATGTTAATAAAAATCAAAAATCTAATTAAACTGTATTCAGTTATTACTTGACAATCACACATGAACTCAATTTACACTATCAAACGCAGAAACACTGAAATAACTCGGTAACTACTTAACATGAAAATCTTAAGATATTATTTGTGATTAATCTTACTTAACTTAGTTGCATACACATAAGAGAAATAACATGAACACAAGTGACACCAAGATTTAATGTGGAAGCTCAATTTGGGCAAAACCACGAATTATAGCTAGTTACTAATTTTCACTCTTCTAAAGTGAGCCTTGTTAGGAGTCAACCCTATTAAAGGTTACAAAAAATACTATTAGGTGTGACCCTATTAGAGGATTTGATCACCTTGTTAGCAGTGGCCTTGTTAGAGGTCCTGAGACACTTCAATCTAGAAATGCCACCTTGTTAGAGGATTTACAAATAGTTGTTAAGCTAACTCTATTAAGAGATTTATATCACTGCTACAATTGTTAGAAAGTAACAATGAGATGAGCTAATTTTTGATGCAACTGAATTGTTGATTATAGATATTAGTTTTTGCTTGTATACTTGACCCTTCCTAGTCGAATGTATCTTTGCAACTCAACAAGGATATTATGTTTATTCTTCTAATTTATTTCCTCAAAGCATCTTCAAATCTTCTATTACATTCTTACATTTTCAATCCTCAACTTGACCTTATATTTATACCTTACACATTATCGAGTTGTCTTGAATAAAAATTAGAATACTTAATATTCATCTCCTCAATCGGCTAGAACCAACAACTAAATCAATTGAACTTGATATGCCAAAACAAAAAAAATCCTTCGTTAGCCAACCCTGCTCAGTAGACATTAACTCAAAATAATTTTCCTTTGTTAACCAAGTGAACTTGGTTAACACTACATATTCATAAAGTTCCTTTGGTAACCAAGTGAGCTTGGTTAACATTGGTTTTATCCAACATTTCTTTCATTAGCTGAGTGAGCTCGATTAACACTCAACTTTTGCAAACTTCCCTTTGACAACTGAGTGAACTCATTAGACACTATCTTTGGAACTAGTCAAACTTAGGAATGCTTGGTAGACATAGGAAACTATCTTCAATGCCTGAGTGAACTTAGCATACACTAACTCGAAATGATATGAAATTTTGTGTAACATCAAAGACAATACACAATTAATCAATTGTTTCCAACATTAATACCTTCCCATCTCTGTGATTGTATTATTAGGTTGTATCATCTTTTCATGTTGTATCTTCCATCTTTGGAGGCTCCCCAAATAAGTTTGTCACTCCTATCTTTATGATTAACCTTTCGATATTTAAGAATATTTTTTCCCTTAGGTTCCAGACCTAAATTTTCCATAGATTTTCATTCCCATATATCTTTCTCATTTACCTCCTTGTATTGTTTATAATTTCTTACCTTAGAACCCCATGAGTTTACTAAAGTGTTTTTAACATTGCTAGGGATATTTAAGCTATCTAGAGGGGAGAAGTCCATCACATGAGTCTTCCTAGAATAGCACTTCGTCTCCTTTACCTATATCCTAGGTTACATATTGACTAATAAGTGATTGACATTTTACTATAAAGTTCTAACTTTTTGATCCGTTAGGTAAATTTTAGATTCTAAAAATGGATGTGGGGTTCTCTTCATTTAAGTATTTATTGTAAAGGATTTTTGCCATTTTTGATCTCGTTCTTGATATATCCACCATACTAGTTTTGCTCCTAAAGCCTTGTTTTGCCAATTGAGATTTTTATCCCTAAAACCCATAACTCTTTGGGTTTGCAAACATTTTCCCATTTTATTAATTTCTTTTTCTTTTTTTTGTCTAATCATTCCAAAAGAAATTTCTAAGTTTTCCTTCTAAACTTTTATTCACTTTTTGGACAGCGGGAAGCATGACATTTGATAAGTGAGATTTGCTGATAGAATTGCTTTAATTTTTGTAGCTTTTCCTACCTTTGTTAACCATTCTCCTTTCCAACTTCCCATTTTCTTTTCAGTTCTTTCTAAAATACTTTTCCATCCTTTATTGAGTCTTGTTCCTTTTTATAATTTTATACCCAAGTATTTTCATGGAAATGATCCTTTTTTGTATCTCATAAGATTACAAATCTGGATTTCAAGTTTAGGTTTTGTGTTTATGAAGAAAATTTTAGATTTTTTTGCATTTACTTTTTGACCTTACACTTCCACATACTAGTATATGATTCTTTTAAAGTTTTGGGCTTCTACCAAAGATATTTCTCCTAGTAGTATTGTGTCACCAACAAACTATTGGTGTGTGATATTAGGGATATTTTTGGCAAAAATTATGCCTTTTATTTTATCTTCTATTTGAGATTTTTTATTGATCTCCCAAAAGCTTTAGCCATAATAATGAAAATAAATGGAAATATGTGATCTCCTTGTCTAATACCTCTTGAAATATTGAAGAAACCTTATAGAGTTCCATTAATGAGAAGTGAAATCTTAGGAGTTGAGATACATTTGAGGATAGTGTCCACTGGTATGAAACCCAAGAGCTTCCAATTATTTACATAAGAATCTCTAGTCCACCATATCATATTCTTTATGTATGTCTAGTTTCATATGCATGCTTGCCTCTTTCTTTCCGATTACTAAGTGAATAATTTCTTGAATGATTCTTATACCATCTAAAATGGATCTTTCAAGTAAAAAATTTGTTTGCTCCTCTGATATGAGTTTGGGAAGTATCAATTTGAGATGATGTGTTCAATCTTTTGAGAGTATTTTATATATAGTATTGCATAGAGCTATAGGTCTAAAGTCCCCAGGTGCTTCTGTTGATGCTTCTTTTGAGAATAAGAGTAAAGAAGGTATGATTGCTCTCTGTTATTAATGATCTACCATTTTTAGATGCTTCTATGGCTTCCCATAGTTCTATCCCAATTATGTCCTGATATTTTTGATAAAAGAAAGCATGAAAGCCATCTAGCCTTGATGATTTATCAGGATTAAGATTGAAAAGTACATATTTGATCTCTTCTAAGGATGGGGGTTTGTTAAGTAATTTATTTTCTTCTATTGTGACTAGCTTCGAGATGTTTTCTAGAACCTTTTCTTGAGCTTCCATATTAGAGAAGTCATGGTTATTTAGTAGATTTTTGATATAGTCCACAGATACTTCTGTTATATTTACCAGATTTTTAGTTATGTTTCCTTCTGTATACTTGATCTTCATAATTTAATTTAAAGTTCTATTAAAAATAATACTATTATGATTTTTTTGTGTGTTGTGATCCCCTTCTGCTAACCATCTCTCTCGTGATTTCTATCAAAATATCTCTTCTTTTGCCAATATTTCCTCCTACTTTGTTAGTAGTTCTTCTTCTTTTAAATATTTTTCAGTATCCATTCTTTCTTTATAACATCATTGTTTAATTTTTTTTAGGTTTTCTTGATTATCTAATTTTTCTTTGAATATATTATTGAAATGTGTTTTATTTACTTTAGGATATTTTCTTTGATTATTTTCATTTTAGAGACGAAGCAATACACTTTTGATCCTACCCACCATAGTTTTATGTTTTCCCTGAAATTAGTATCTAAAAACCACATATTTCACATTTAAAGGGATTTCTAGATGGTCTAATAGGTTCAAATAATTTAGTTCTTACTAGATAGTGATTTGACCCTACTATGGGTAAGATAGTTGACCGAAGTACCATATCTATGTCTCTTAATTTTCCTTTGAATAAGAATCTATCCAATTTTTCTACAATGTAGGTGAAGTCTTTCCTTCTATTGTTCCAAGCATATGTTCCATTGCTAGTTGGGATATCTAGAAGCTTATTTTTCTCTATACATCTTTTAAAGTCCATAGTTGCCTATGTAATGTGCTGCATTCGCCCATTTTTTTCATCCAAAATTAAAATAACATTAAAATCCCCACCTATAAGTATGTTTTCCTTGTGATTGTCTCTCATGAATATACTTATTTCTTCCCATAAATTATTCTTATCCTTGGATCCCATATCATTCCTATCCCTCTTGATGCTCCTCTTGATTCTTGTAAGACTATTTTCTAACTTCCAAGTTTCTTTCCTAATTTGATTCCTTTTTCTTTATTAAGTTTAGTTTCTTGTATCAGTGCAATTTCATATTCCAAAAGAGATATGTTTCACTTTAATAAGCATTTTTTTCTAGGGACATTAAGGCCTCTAGAATTCCATGTTGTAATCCTCATATTGACCTGGGAGGGCTCTTTCCTTTCCCAGATTTTAGAATTTGAAAAAGTTTTTTCCTATTCTTTAGCCTAAACATCTGCCTTTCTTAGTTCTTTGAGTGATTTCCTCCCTTGTTTAAACTTTTTTTTTCCATATTTTGGTGTCTTGATGCCTTCTTGATTAATTGTGACACCAAGATTTTCTATATTTTTCTGAGCATTATTGATGCTTACTATATTGCTTTCTTCTTCCTCATTTTCATTTTCTCCTTCTATTTCTTTAATTATCTATTATGCTAAATCAATACGACTCTCATCTAGTTCTATATTTTCCTTAATGTGTATTACTCCTTTAGATTCTTCTTTTTCAATATTCTATTCTAGATCCATCATAATTCTAAATTCTTTCCAATTCTACCATATTCTTTTCTCACTATATTCTTCTTGATCCTAACTAGTGCTTTGCTTTTGAATATTTGGAGTTTTTAAGAATGCTTCTCATTCTGCTAGAGATGAAATTTCAAGTTCTTGATCCTTCTGCATTTCCTCACTAGCTCTTCGAAAGGATCTATTCCATTGGAAGGAGTTTCCCATAATTTGTAGCTCCATTTTTTGGCTCTTTTTTTGATAGTAATGTTACTCCATTGAGCTTTTGATGCTGGTGGAATTGTGTCTACTATTTCCTTTTCTACTTTTTCTATGCTTGGAGAGTTCCTTGTTGTGAACAACCATTCATTTTCAATATCTTCAATAGCTTTGGTACTTTCCTCATTCTGAAGAGGAAACTCTGCATGCTTGTTCTAAAAAGTTGAGCTATCCTTCTCCATGTGCTGATTCTTTTCCAACTATTGTTTTTCCTCTCTTTGTTTTTCTTTTGAGGCTTTTTTATTTTTGATTTTGAATTTCCATTTTCCTATTCCATTTTTTGTTGTAGAATCTCTATTTGATCTATGGTGTCATTAATTTTGAGTGTGATTTCTTCATTAAGTTGTTCAATACTCCAAATATTTTCATCAATTTCTATCATTTCTATTTATGAGTGTATTATTTCTTCTTTTAAGCTTGCCAATTTTATACTTAAAGCATTTAGTAGATTGACTCCTTCCTTATATTTTTGTCATCTAATCTAGTTGATGTCTACTCCTACTGATTTTCTAGATTTATTTTCAATACTTATGAGTACAGTTTGATGGATATTTGGTTCTATTATCTCACCTTCTATCTCACTATTTTTGGGTATAAGAAGGCTATCTATTATATTTTGTTGTCTAATCTCTCCTCTTTTTTGGTAATTGTGCTATTATTTTACATCCAACTCTAGGTGTTGTTCCTCTACACTAGTATCGAAACTAATTTCCTCAAAATTTGAATTTCTTGTTTCCACCCTTTTTCTATCTTTGAGATATTTCATGTGTTTGATTTTCCTTGATATATAGAGAAATTAATCTTATACATTTATATATTTGCGATGATTTTGATGCATTCTTGGTGATAGATTTCTAGTTTTAGAGTAACTAAGAGTTTTATTGTTGTAGATTTGATATGGCGAGGTTCATACCCCATAATCCTTCCTAATAACTCTCCAATTTGAATGAAAATCATGATGTCACATAATTCAGTTGGGATGTTATTTAATGTTATCCAAATTGGAAGATTTAGAAAGCTTACTAGGATATCATTAAAATCAAGTTTCCATTTTAGAAAGTTTAGACTGTATCCACTAATGAAATTGATACAATTTTTAAGCAAAGATGTCTTGATACTTAAATCTTTGCAATGAAAAAAGACTAAAGATTCTAAGAGAAAAAGTTATACTTACCTATTTGGGGTCTAATGAATTGGACCAATTAATCATTTTTGACCATTTTGAATCTGGCCTAGTCCATACTATGTACAAACCCCTTTTGTCATAGTCAAACCATCTATCTTCACTAATCTTGTTGCTAATGATTAAAGTAGAGGCTATGTTTGCATTTGTTTTTTGACAGATTTGCAGCTAGATATTTACTATGCTAGGATTATATGAGGGAAAATTGTCGAATTGGAATAAGGGTTTATTTAATGGATTCTTAGAATCTATAAGAGATATATTAGGGTGACAATTTGAATGTTTTCTAGGTCTAGGGTGAACTGGAATGTTGTTTTCTTCTGAAACTTTATAGGATTTAGGAAAGATATGTGGGGTTCGGTATTTCAAGCCAGTTAGGTCCTATCCTTCCTTGGAGTCTTTGTCAACGTTTGCATTGTTTGAAATCTCCTTGGATCATTTTTCATTCCTTCTATACTTTGTTTTCTCATAGAAATATACTTGTTTTTACTGTCTTTCTTTATCCCTTTCACTCTTACTCTATTCCAATTTGCTTTGGGGATCCTTGGGATTTTTGTATTTTAGATTGATTTGATTTTGGATCTCCTTGTTGGAAATATTCAAGACTATGCTAAGTTACTAAGAGGGGAGGGGTGAATCAGCTTCTTGTAAAACTTTAAAATTTTCATTTCTTAAACCAATAAATCCATTAGCACTTAATTCATCACATGTAATCTAATTGCATGCATGAGAAACTAAAAAAATGAAAGCATCTATAACACTTGAACACAAAGATTTGGTGACCCAAAAACCTTCCAAATAGAAAGTTAAAATGGGGTGGGGATGAAACCCACAAACTTTAGTACTGCAACATAAAGTTGGTCTGTTAAGGCTTACATTGATCACTTTTGATAATCTACGCTGTTAGGAAAAAATAGGACTACTAGATCCACCTTGTGAGAGGATTTACAAACATACAGTGAAGTATGCACTTAGTAAAGAGATTTAGAAAAGATTGTTAGGTCTATCTTGTTAAAGGATTTTGACTAGTTCACCTGTTAGGATAAAGCAATAGATCTCTGATTTGCAACTAAGTTTGCTGATAGAGATTCCTTAGCATACTAATCACCTTTCTATGATAGATATGTCAATGCTGCTCCTTGTAATGATATGGCCTTTATAATTCTTTATATGTTGTATTCACAATATAGAATACATATGCTTACACATTTACATTCTTGCACTTTCATGCTCTTGCTTCTTTTTTCATACCATTTGATAAGATACAATACATCACATATATACTAATCTAATTTACAAAATTACAAATTTTTCCATGATGCAAGTTAACACAAATACTAAAAAGTTGACTCATATGAAGATACTCAAGTTTTGAAGACTAACTCGGTGAGGTTCTGATACTCAACATCCACTATCACCACTTGGCATCATCATGCTCTTGGTAGATGTAAAAGCTTGGTCCATACTGATTACTTTCAAGTAGTCTTAAACATGGTCTACACTAGTGACCTGGTAGATATTATGCAACTCGACAAATAGTGAATCACTTGGTTATCATGAAGTAGCTCGATTAACACTAGCTTCACATCACCTAAATTGTAAACTTGGTAGATACTGCAATGCTTGGTAAACATAGGTTTCACATCACATGAACTTCAAACTTGGTAATCACTGATAAACTTGGTATACACTGAAATATTCAATTTGAACTGAAGGACTTCACACTAATTGAATCCTCTTGGTAACCACTGAGATTAGTCCAAAAGACTTGGTAGCAATTGTAGAACTTGGTGGCTACTGAATTGCATGGGAAACATTGTAAACTATTCAATGAGCTCAGTAGATGTATAGAATTTGAATAAGTGTGTGTCACTAATAACAAACTTGACTGATACATCAACAATCTCCCCCTTTGGCATTAGTGACAAAAACACTTATTAGCCCAAAACTGAATACCTTGTATTCATCACCATGTGATACTAGCTTGGTTTATTTTTGAGATTTTTCAAAATTGATCTTTGTAAGGTATATATAGAGTAGTTTTGCACCATAGAATAGTTCTCCCCCATACAATGTGTTCTACTATGTACATGTAACTTTTCTTCTTATATAGTAACATATCTCCCTCTGTAACTTTTCTCCCATATCTCATCTCCCCTTTTTTGACAGTAATGCCAAAGATTTATTCTAACATATTTACATGGAGACACCAAAATGAGATAAGAATTTAGAGTGTACCTTGAGGATAATTTCCAATTTTTATCCTAGCTTGTTTGCAATACCTTGCATGTATGAATGGCAATTTGAACTTTTGCTAATAATTCAATCATGTGGTGAACAACAGAGAAGTTGTTATCATGAATCAGAGTCTTTGAATATACAATGTGCTTCTACATAGCATCCATGAATGGAAGGATCATATTTTGTATATCAACCAATGTTGAATGGATCCTTTCTTCTTCTCTTAACAATTCAACATGCATGTCTATCAAAAATCTCATCTTCTTAAAATTTGTAGAACTTGAACTAGGATCAAGTTGTAGCCGTTGAGCACTTGCTTTAAAATCTATATCAATTTTTGAAAATTTGTCCTTAATTTCCTTAGTATACTTAGTGACATCACATGGTTTTGCAAAAAGTGATGACACATTTGAATAGGGTGCCTTAAGATTGACCAAAAATGTTGAAAGCTCAACTTGATGAATGGCTATTTGTTGAGCAATGTGCTCTAGCACTTTATTATTGAATTTCTTTTCAGCATTTTCAACTAGCTTTTCTTGACCTTTGGTGTCCTCATTGAACTTTTGGACTACCTCTCCAAGCTAAAACAAAATAGGTTGAGAATAATCAACCTTGATTCCAATAGCCTCAGTCAAGATTTTCTTGGCATCATCTATAACCTGATATTCTCTATCTCTCTCCTCTCTCGATCTTTGTTGTTTGGCCTTTTGCTGGAAGAGTTAACAAAATATGTGCATTTGGTCTATAGAAAGATTGCAAATATCCCATTTGGGAATTTCTACTTCCTCATCCAAATCTATATCTTCTTCTATCTCCTTTCCTTTCAAAAATTTTGTACTCCGTTGAACCTTAGGTTCAACTATCCTTGCACTTATTACTTTTATGCCTAGAATGGAAACAATAGTGGACATACTCAGGCTTGCAATAAAAATTGATATAGTACTGATAGATGCTAGAAGAATCCAAAATTGATGAAGTCAAAATTGTTGAACCCAAAACTAAAGTAGGAAAAATTGGAGAGCTTACAATGGATGTACTCAAAATTGAAGAAGTCAAAATTGGAGAGGTGTGTTGGCATTACATTAGTATTGTTATTAGTGACAACACTTCTCCATATTAGTATAGCTATCAAGCTCAGCACTTAATTCTCTACTCTCACCGAGCATTCTAGTATTAACCAAGTTTTGAAGAGTTTAGCAATTTACACCGAGCAGATAGTGGCTACTAAGTGAATATAGGTAATATGAAGATCAACAATGTCTACCAAGCTTCACAATGTCTACCAAGTAGTAACCTTGTGTCATGCAGATTCTGTGTAAACCAAGCATTGAGAGAATTAGTGTTTATTGAGTGAAGCAAGGTAAACTCAGTATCTACCAAGTGACACTACATCTATCGATTCACTAGTGGTCACTGAGTTCATAACTACATCGAGTGATTAGAATGGACCGAGCCTTCACTTCTACCAAGTGCATGATGATGCTGAGTAATGCAGTGAATGTCATGTATCAGAAGGTCACTGAGTCAGTTCAGTGAACCTGAGTTATTTACTATTGGGTCAACTTTGTAATGTATTTGTTTGCTTATGTTTTGGCCAACCTTGAAGATTTGTAAATTTGAAAGGTATATATGTAAAGTATATTGTAAGATATCATGTATGAAGAGATAGGAAAGTAATGAGAAGTATATACGAAAAATTATCAACAATAATTCAAGGAACACAACAAGGTCAATTAAGAGGTAGAAAAGTTATATCTATCACATGAGGTGATAAGTGCAAAAAGGATCTTATCAACAATTAGTTGTAAGTAGATCCACTACTTCATCTTAATAAGTGAATCAATTTTCTAAATCCTCTAACAAGGTAGACTTAATAGTCTTTGTACAAATCTCTCAACAGAGTGCATACTTCATTGTATGTTTACAAATCCTCTAACAAGGTGGACCTAGTAGTCTTTTGTGCTCCTAACAGGGCAGATCACCAGAAGTGGTCAATGTAAGCCTTAACAGGCAAACTTTATGCTATAGTATTGAAGTTTTGTGGGTATTATCCCCACCCCAATTTTACTTTCTATTTGGAAGGTTTTTGGGTCATCAAAATATTGTGTTCTTTTCTATGGTGAATGTTTTAACATTCAGTATTAATGCATATAGTAGCATAGATTGGTTTGTGACTAATTCAAAGAAGAATTTAAGGTTACTAATTCACCCCTCCCCTCTCAGTAACCTATCATATATTGAATATTTCCAACAATTGGTATCATAGCATTGTGGTTCTCAAGATAAAAGCTTGACAGCTTGAGCAATGATCTAAGGACAAATGGAGATATTTAGAGTTTATAAGGCAATTGAAAATGAAAAGCTAGATCTAGAGATGGCCATAGCTCAACTCAAAGAAGCAAAGGAGCACCTTTCCCAATCCCTAAAAAGAAGGAAGGAACTTGCAAGACAAATGGATGACCATCAGTATGTTGAAGAAAAGATTGAAGACCTTTTCCCATCAAGCAGCTCAGATGAAGCTAATGAGGCAATCAAAGAACTCCTAGCAAAGAATGGCTCTCTACAAGAAGAAGTAAGGAAACTCAAAAGAGAACAATAAATCCAATCAATTAGGCTATGTGAAATTTTGGAACAAAGAAATAAGGAAAATGAAGGCTTAGAGGTAAGAAAGAATGAAGAACAGAATCAATCCAATTAGCATGAAGACCTCATTGATCAAATCACTGAAGCAAATGAAGAAATCAAGATTCTCAAAACACAAAATGAAAGAATAAGAAGTAACGTAAATCATGAAAGGGAAATTAATGAAAGAATAATGAGAGAAATGAGATGTGAAAAGAAAATCATTGAAAAATTGAAGAATGACCTAAATGCTGAAAAACAAATCAATGAGAGAATGTTGAAATCACAAGAAGACATGAATCAATTGATCCAACAAAATGAGTAGAATCTTCATAAGGAAAAAGGTAAAGCAGGACTTGGATATAATGAAGAACAAGGTGAATCTTCCAAGCAAGGTGCAAAAGGAATCTAAAACCCTCATGAAATCATTGTGGGAAAATTGTTCATACATCAAACAAATGTTGGAGCAATGGAAATAGAAAATTCAATGGAAAGTGCTATAACTGCAATCAACATGGTCATAAAGCCAATGAATGCAAGGAGAAACCAAAATTTAAAGGTAAATGTCATAAATGCAAAAAACATGGTCACAAGGTATCTCAATGTGGATCCAAAACATTCAATCTAGCTGAATAATTAGTAAAGACAATATTTGGATGAGACTACAATACCTAGTGCAGATGTCATTATTGTGGAGAATATGGATACACTAGTATAAATTGGGCAAGGAATCACCTAAGGAAGAAGGACACTAATATAAGATGTTACACATGCAATAAACTTGGTCATATAGCTAAAAATTGCATGAATCTAGGCAAATTTGAAGATGAAAAGAAAGCAAGGGCTAACAATATAAGGAAACAAATGAGGCAGCAATGGATTGCTAAATCTATTGAGGATACAAGCTCAAATCATGAAAGTGAAGTTACTCAAGAAGTGGGTGACTCCATCCCCTAAAACTAAATTCCTAAAGAAAGAGTTGGAGTTGTACTCAACAAGAAAATCATAAGTAGTTACAAGATATATGAGGAATGCAAAATGATCCAATCAGTATTCTAGATACACTAGGAATCACAAAAAAGTTATCCTTCACCGAGCTACATCAGACTCCACCAAGGTAAGTTGATTGTAGACCTTATTGAGCGAGGTTGGAAATAAAGGAAATTTGGTTTGTTTTCTAAGTTGATACTCATTCTGAGTTAGGTCAGTGGATGATAGTCTATAACACACTATGTAATAATGGCACCGAGCATTTATGAAAATTTCTCAACAAAAAGGGGCAATTTCAACTTCATTTTTCATCACATCCACAACATTTGAAGATCAGAGTGATTTGAAAGAGCATTATAGTGTTTTTGAATGATTCAATAGCAAGATCTTTACAAATTTCATCATTTACCAAGTGGTGATGGCATCTACCAGTGGAAGCAACACTAAACCAAAGAAGGGTTCTAAAATGCTGGTTAAAGGTGTCAAATGGAAAGCACCAAACTTTAAAATTGTTTCGGCTGTTGCTAAGTCACTTGATCCATATGGAGCTCAGTTACAAATCCCTCCCAAGGTACTCCTAATTAATGACATAAAAACTCACTTTAAATGTTCTATTCAAGAATCA
This sequence comes from Cupressus sempervirens, assembly GCA_028749045.1. Classification (NCBI taxonomy): domain Eukaryota; kingdom Viridiplantae; phylum Streptophyta; class Pinopsida; order Cupressales; family Cupressaceae; genus Cupressus; species Cupressus sempervirens. The sequence continues at coordinate 683,889,480 of CM053790.1, forward strand.
GGAACACTAGAAATGGATATTGCCCTAGTTGAAATGTGTGTTGATGGAGTTTTGAAACCTGATTTGGAAGTCAAAGGATTAACTCATATCCCTCACATGCCTCAAAATTTCCAAGTGAAGTGGATAGGATACATATTGAGTTGGTTTCATAATGGTCAATTATGGTTGGAACAACCCATTTTGATTACAAAGAAAATGATACACAAGGTTATAGGTCTACCAATACTAAGCAAGGCCAAATCAACCAAAACCCTAGTTTGGGAGGAACTGTAGAAGAAAACCCTAGCCAAATGGGACAATAGAGGTTTGAAACTAAATAATGTCAATGACATAGAGCTTAGATTTGGCATCCATATCATTGCACATAAAATCTATAGCTTGAGTTAGTCAAACAATGTTCCTTGTGAGGCAGTTGACATAGCATACAAGGTTTTAAAGAAAAACCTTCAATTTGGTTTGTCAGATGTACTTCTGAAGCAATTGAAAGAAAAAATTGAAAGTGTGAAGACTTCCAAGAAAAATTCCTTCAAGTTCAGTTCATTACTTACCTATTTATTCTTTTATGTTAAAAAATTCTTTCCATCTAAGGGCACCATTGTACGGAGAAAAGACACCCCTGTTCTTTATCAAATAAATGAATTTATTGAAGAAATGGGTGAAAACTTTGAAAGGGTGTTGGATAATTACTTTGAGGCATTCAAAGAGAAAATGAATAATAGATTCTAAATCCCACCCAAGCTTTTGGAAGACTACAAGATGACATATGCTTCATGGTGGATTCTGACAGAGTGTACATTCAAGCAGTCATACCAAGAGTGACATGGGTAAAACCATTGCCTTATGAAATTAACGTTGATGAAGCTAAAGATATCATTGACGCTTTAATAAATGAGCCAACCAATCCAAATCTTCCTACATTTGACACTTATGAGGAAGCCAAGAGGAGGATAGAACTCAGTATCAAGATTCCTCAAGCTATCAACAAAGGCAAGAAGAGGATTGCAAAATTGAAGAAAGCTGAAGGTCCTCTAATGCTTACCAAGGGCAAGGGTGAGGATGAAGAAGAAGAATCAGAGAAAGAAGAACCAACAAGGAAGAAAGGTAGAGTGATTATCACTAAACCTTAGAAGAAACCTACTACAGTATTCTCTAGGAGAGGTAGGAAAGGTAAAAGTGAACCAGTATTCATTCACTCTCCACCTACATTTGAGGAAAGGATGAAACAACTAAGAATTGGAGTAGGAATATGTAGCTTCAAAGTTCTCAAATATGAGACTTGGACTCCAGCTGAGAAAAAAGTGATTGAGGACTTAGTCATGGAGAAGATGGGTATTTGGAAATACTCCCCTACATAAATTCAACCTCAAATCCATGGAGATATTTTTGCCAAAATTCAAGTTAGATGGGAGAACATGGTGCAAACTATTAAAGACATCTTTGAACAACAGCTGAAATAGTTAGTACCTAATCTAACTAATGCTAAAGTAAAGAAGGAAATGAAACAACATGAAGATAGAATGATTCTAAAGCTTAACTCATGCTTTATATTAATGAATAACATAGAATTAGTGGCTAAGCATTCCTTATATGTCTGGAGAGATATATATCATCTCAACAAGCCATCAGAAGAAACAGTTATAATTAAAGATGATGATAGTGATGATAATGACGATGAAAAAACTCCTTCCATCATAGTTATTGAAGGTGAATTTCATGCTTTAATGGAAGAGAAGGAAGAATAAGATAAGGAAGAATAAGATAAGGAAGAAGAGGAGGAGGAAGTAGAAGAAATGGATGAAGAAGAAAAGGAGGAAAAAGAGAAAGAAAATAATGAAGATGATCCTATTATAATTGTAGCAGAGGCTATTGCATCTCTTCCTCACACTCCACCACATACTACCACATCTATGGAGATAGCTTCTACTAGTGAAATTATGACAACATCAATTGCTCAATCTTCACCAGTTATCTCCCAACTCTAAATCTCTACAATAGAAGTATCAAGCATTTCATCTACAAAGCTAACTGTTACCTCTTTAGCTACTGAGTTTGCTCCCTCTGTATCTACATCTTTAGTTTTTGCATCAATAAGTTCTACAATTTTGTCTTTATCAATTCCAATAATCTCTACAATTTTTATTTCATCTTCATTTTCTACATCTACTTTGATTCTAGTTAGTTCTGACACTTCTATAAGTATTCTACCAAGTATGGCACCATTTTTGGGAAGTGTTTCATTTTTTGGTCCAGTTAGTACTTTTATTAGCATTCAATCCTCAAGCCCTATTCCATTTTTCACTGCTAGCCCTTCTATATCTACTATTGTGTCTATTCCAAAAGTTAAACCCATCATCACTAAAGTAAAACCAAGGCAACCATTGAAACTTCTAATCATTGGAAAGGAAATTGAAGAAGACATTGACTTAGACATAGAGAAAATAATACCTAAGATTGACTATGAGATTGGTACTATTGAAGAAATGAGATTAGCTAGTCAACTCATAGAGAAGAAAGCTACACAGAAGTATCTTAGGTCTGAAAGGGATAAGGAGTACAGAATAATTGAAAACGCCAAGAATATAATTACAAATGCTATAGGTCTTGAAGTGGATTCCACTCAACATATTTTAATTTAGTTAGAAGAGGCTATACAAAAATATAATGAGGACTCCTTTGGACAAGAGAAGCTAATTGAAAAGGCTGAAAGGAAGTTTGATACTAAAGTGCTAGAGCATATTGCTCAGCAGATTGCAATCAAAGAAGTGGGGTTGTCCACATTTTTGGGCAATTTTGAAAATTCCTTTAATAATGCAGCATCACTTTTTGAAAAACTTTGTGATATGTATGGTTTTAGCAATGAAATAAAGGAGAAGCTAATTAAGATTGATTTTGACATGAAATCTAGTGCATCAAAGTTGCAGGCTAACCCCTCTTCTAGCTCCTCTCATCACACTAAGGTGAAATATCTAGCAGAAATGTAGGCATAACTCCTAAGAGAAGAAGCAAGAATAAGAGCAACCTTGATTGATATTCAAAACATGATCTTGCCAATAATGGATACAATGTAGAAACATCTTGCTCATTGCAAGACATTGGTTCAAGATCAGAACTTCTTAGTGGCTAATCGCATGATCAAATTATCAGTAGAAGTGCAAATTGCTCTCTCTACCTACAAAATTTTGCAAAAGAATTGGGATACTTCATTCACCCTCATTTTTAAGGTACATCAAGAATTTCTCTCTCATTTTGGTGTAACTATATAGATAGTACATGTAGCCCTTTGGCATTACTGTCAAAAAGGGGGAGAGATTATCAACTTTAGAAAAAAGGGAAATTCTATATAAGTGAAAGGGGGAGATAACACTCAATAGAGTCAGCATGTATATGTGTATAGCTATGTACATAAATATCTTTGCATATACATTATATGTCATCAAGGAGATACATGTAGAAATGTATATGCACCAGCTTTACAAAGATCTAGAAATGTATATGCAACAGCTTTACAAAGATCAATTTTGAAAAACCAAAACTTAGTGAGTTAATTTATGTACATTTGTTTTGGATTATAAGTGTTTTGTCACTAATACCAAAGGGGGATATTTTTGGTATTAAGTTAGTATTTCCATTAGTGACAACACTTATCCATATCAGTAATGCTACCGAGCTCAACACTTAATTCTCTACTCTCACCGAGCATTCCAGTATTAACCAAGCTTTGAAGAGTTCAATAGTTTACGTCAAGAAAATAGTGGCTACCAAGTGAATACAAGCAACATGAAGATCAACAATGTCTACAGAGCTTCACAATGTCTACCAAGTAGTAAGCTTGTGTCATGCAGATTCTATGTAAACTGAGCATTGGTAGAATTAGTGTTTACTGAGTGAAGCAAGGTAAACTCAGTATCTATTGAGTGACACTATATCTACCAAGTCACCAATGGTCACCGAGTTTAGAACTACATCGAGTGATTAGTATGGACCGAGCCTTCACTTATACCGAGTGCATGATGATGCTGAGTAATGCAGTGAATGCCGTGTATCAGAAGGTCGCCAAGTCAGTTCAGTGAACTCGAGTTATTTACTATTGGGCTGACTTTGTAATGTATTTGTTTACTTATGTTTTGGCCAACCTTGCAAATTTTTTAATTTGAAAGGTATATATGTAAGGTATATTGTAAGATACCATGTATGAAGAGATAGCAAAGTAATGAGAAGTATATGCAAAAGATTATCAATAGTAGTTCAAGGAACACAACAAGGTCAATTAAGAGGTAGAAAAGTTATATCTATCACATGAGGTGATAAGTGCAAAAAGGATCTTATCAACAATTAGTTGTAGGCAGATCCACTGCTTCATCTTAATAGGTGAATCAATTTTCTAAATACTCTAACAAGGTGGACCTAGCAATCCTTTGTGCTCCTAACAAGGCAGATCACTATAAGTGGTCAATGTAAGCCTTAACAGGCCAACTTTATGTTGTAGTATTAAAGTTTTGTGGGTATCATCCCCACCCCAGTTTTACTTTCTATTTGGAAGGTTTCTAGGTCATCAAAATATTATGTTCTTTTTTGTGGTGAATGTTTTAACTTTTAGTATTAATGCATATAGTAGCATAGATTGGTTTGTGACTAATTCAAAGAAGAATTTAAGGTTACTAATTCACCCCTCCCCTCTCAGTAACCTATCATATATTGAATATTTCCAACAAGGTGATGATAGAGAAACTCAACTCAATAGATGAAGAAGAAATCTACAGCTTGGTGGATGAAGTGGAAGTCACTTCTGTCAATGATATGCTAAGTTGAGTTGGGGAAAAGAGTGATTAGACATTTGATGTATCTATAGTAGTCACAACCAAACTTGCTAAAGTTGTCTCCATACTTGATCTAGTCAAAGGTTTTCTTAGGGAGTGGGGAAGTGAGGCAATCACTGCAACAACTATCTTGACTAGATCAGTCTCCTCATCATCTTTCTTATCTTCCTTGATAGCTTATTCACCTTAATCCTTTTCATCTTTCTCATTATGAAAATGAGTTACTTCTTCAACATTTTCCTCCTCATCTTTCTCCTTATCTTCTTCTTCATCAATATCCTTTACTTCAATTGGATATTCAATTGGTTTATGAAGATGATAAATGTTCTTCCAAGTGTTTGTAGCATTCTTAACAACATGCTCTATATCCTTAATCAAAACTAAACAAGTATTAAATCTTAGAGTTATTTTTTCTTCATTTTTCTTTAAAGATTCTATAACCTTAGCATCTGATATGCTTGATAGTTACTACCTTAGTGTTTGTGCATAAATGTTTTTTACTATTTGCATGGAAAAATCCCATCTTTTCTTTAACTTCTCCAAAAATTCATTAGAGACTTGAGAGGTAATCTAGTTTGGTGAGTACTTCCATTTACCCATTTTTCTTAGCACTAGTTCTTCAACTTGTTTATGCTTTGCCTCTATCCTAGTCTCATATTTCAAAGATTTAAATTTTTTTATTCTAGCTCCTTCTTCCATTTGCTTCAATTTTTCCTGAAAGGTGGGTAGAGGTTTGCTGAAAACAATGTCACTTCCTTTCTTCTTTGACCTCCTTTTGAAGATTGCAGTGGATGATTTTGCAAGCTTGGTGATGATCACCTTGCCCTTTTTCTTCAAAGGTTCTTCTTCTTTCTTTGATTCTTCTTCATCCTTCACCTTTTCCTCATCTTCACCTTTACCCTCGATTAACATTAGAGGTGCACTAGATTTCAGTTTGGCTATCCTCCTCTTCTCTTTGTTAACCACTTGAGGGAGTTTTATCTCTAGCTCTATTCTTGCCTTAGCCTCTTCATAAGTACCAAAATAAGGGGCCTTGGGATCAACAGGTTCATTGACAAGGGCTACAATGATATCCTTGGTCTCATCAATGTTTAACTCATAGCCAAGAGACTTGACCCACACAACTCTAGGCTTAACTGCCTGGATCTATACCTTGTCACAGTCCACCATGAAGCATACATCATCCTTGCACTCTTCAACTAACTTCTTAGGTATCTTGAACCTATTGTTCATTTTATCTTTGAACACATCAAAGTAGTTGTCTATGATGCTACAATAGTTCTCAACTATTTCTGCAATATATTCATTTATTTGGTGTAGTACAGGCACATCTTTTCTAAAGACTACAATGCCTTTGGAAGGGAAGAACTTTTTGACATTAAATAATAAACAAGTTAATAGAGAAATGAATTTGCATGGCTTATTCTTGGAAGTTCTAATACTTTCCATATACTTATTGAATTATCTCAATAATAACTTGGCAAGGTCATAAGATAAGTTGTTCTTTACCACTTTATAGGCCAAATCCATAGCTTCACATGATACACTATTAAGATAACTTGAACTGTATATCTTATGAGCTATAACATGAATTCCAAACCTCAAGTCTACATCAGTAAAATTTCTTCTTTTCCTATCTCTGCCATCCCACTCGACTAGGGTTTTCTTCTCCAACTCTTCTCAACCTAGGGTTTTAGTTGTTTTGGCTTTGGCAAGCATGAGAAGGCTAGTGATTCTATGAATCATTTTCTTGGTTATCAATATTGGTTGCTTTAACCATAGTTGTCCATTATGCACCTAGCTAAGGATATACCAAATCCATTTTATTTGAAACTTTTGGGGCATATGAATAATGTGAGTTAATCATTTTTCTTCCAAATGTTGATGCTCAGGTTTTAGGGTTTTATTAACATATAACTAACCTAGGGAATCATCCATCTCCATATTACTAATTTCTTGAATTGAAAATTTTAAATGAGTTCAAATGTCATTAACAAGAAGTACCTTGGGAGGGATTTGAGATTAAGCTCTGATTGGGTCTAGGATTTCAGCAACTATGGGCACGAGCTTGAAATTTGATACCTTCCATTCAACACCTCAAACCAACATGTCAGAACTTTTCTTGACCTTGCTACTGCTAGATGCCATTTTCACTCAGTAGCTTGAGAGAACTTCAAAAAAATTTATAGGAAATTTTCTCAAGTCACTTGATCACACAGAAAATAGCTCTTTGCAATAGCACTCAAAAATTCATGGTAATAAGTGAATTCGCTTCCATGCATTTTGTTAATTTTTTTCCATTAGTGCTCAGTATGGTGGTAGATGAGTTGACATTATGCTTGACAATATTTCATCCACTATTCTGTATTGGTCACTCAATGAAGTCTTCATGACTCGGTAACCATAAGTGCCTTTATTACTCCTAACCTTGCTCGGAAGAGTCTATGACCTAACCTTACTTGGTAACTTGGTAATAACTGATATAGATCTTGCTTAGTGATCCCTTTGTATCTTAGATACAGATTTGGATCTTTGTTACCTTTCAACTAGAACTGATTCTAATGTTTTCTTTAATAGCTTGGTTCTAGTTCTTCCTTGAGAACTTAATTAGAAATGGAAGAGTCACGTAATTCTTGAGTGACTTGACCATCATTACTCAGACCAGTATCCTCAGTAGACTTAGGAATCTATTGCTGTCTCATCTACTTTTGAATGTTATCATCCTTTTCCTTCTTCTAATCTTCAATTTTACCAGTATTTATACAATTCTTGGCAAGATGACCAAGTTTTGTACAAATGAAACATCATTTAGTGGTATCTCTTTTCCTCATATGATGTTTAACACAATTCATACCAATGTGTCCAAATTTTCCACAGTAATGACATCTACACCAGGTATTGTAGTCCTAACAAAATATTGCTTTCACAATTTGTTCTATAGGATTTAATGTCTTTGTTTTTCATTTTCATGCCTTGTGTCCATGTTTCTTACATTTATGAAAATTGCCTTCAAATTTTGGTTTCTCTTTGCCTTCATTAGCCTTATGACTATGCTGATTCCAATTGTAGCATTTTCCATTAAATTTTTCTTTTCCATTACTCCAACATTTATTTGATGTATGACCTATCTTACCAAAATGATTGCAAGTAGGTCTTTGATTCTTTTGAGCACCTTGTTTAGAGGATTCACCTTCTTCTTTGTATCAATTCCTGCTTTTCCTTTTTTCCTATAGAGGTTTTTCTCATTCAGTTGATCCATGTCTACTTGAGATTTCACCATTCTTTCATTGATTTTCTTCTCAGTGTTTAGGTCATTTTTCAATCTTTCACTAATTTTTTTTCAGATCTCAGCTCATTTTTTATTCTTTCATTGATTTGTCTTTTAAAATTTAGATCATTCCTTATTCTTTCATTTTCAAGTCTTAGGCTCATAATTTCCTCATTTACATTGGAGGGTTAATCAATAAGATTTGCTTGTTGAAGGGATTGGTTCTAGATCTCATTGTTCCTTCCATCCATCTCTTCTTTTATCTTGTTTTTCTGTTCCAAGACTTCAGATAACCTTACTGACTAAATTTCTTGTTCTTTTTTCAACTTTCTTACTTCTTCTTGCACGTAACCATTCTTCTCTAGGAGTTCTTTGATTGCATCATTTGCATCATCTGAACTGCTTGAATGGTGAAAGTCTTCAATTATTTCTTCAATGTATATATGATCATTCATTTGATTTGCAAGTTCCTTTCTTCTTTTTAGGGATTGGGAAAGTTGCTCCTTAGCTTTCTTGAGTTGGGTAGTGGCCATTTCCAGATCCAACTTTTGATTATCAATAGCTTTGTCAAGTCTAAATATCTCCATATCCTTGATCTTTGCTCAAGCTATTAGACTTTTTCCTAAGAATCACAATGCTCTGATACCAATTTTTGGAAATATTTAAGACTATGCTAAGTTATTGAAAGGGGAGGGGTGAATCAATAACTTCTAAAACTTTAACAATTTCAATTCTTAAACCAATAAATCAATTAGCACATAATTCATCACATCTAATCTAATTGCATGCATGGGAAACTAAAAACACGAAAGCATCCATAACATTTGAACACAATGATTTAGTGACCCAAAAACCTTCCAAATAGAAAGTAAAACTAGGGTGGGGATGATACCCACAAAATTTAGTACTGCAACATAAAGTTGGCCTGTTAAGGCTTACATTGATCACTTCTGATGATCTGCTTTGTTAGGAGAAAATAGGACTATTAGATCCACCTTGTGAGAGGATTTACAAACATACAATGAAGTATGCACTTAGTAAAGATATTTAGAAAAGAATGTTAGGTTTACCTTGTTAGAGGATTTTGACTAGTTCACCTATTAGGATGAAGTAGTTTATCTCTTATTTGCAATTGAGTTTGTTGATAGAGATTCCTTAGTGTATTGATCACCTTTCTGTGATAGATTTTCCACTACTACTCCTTGTAATGATATGGCCTTTATAATTCTTTATCTATTGTATTCACAATATAGAATACATATGTGTACACATTCACATTCTTGCATTTTCTTGCTCTTTCTTCCTTTTTCATACCATTGGATATGATACAATACATCGCATATACACACCAATCCAATTTACAAAATTACAAAGTTGGCCATGAAAAAAGTTAAGAAAAATATGAAAAAGTCATCCCATATGAAGATACTCGAGTTTCAAAGACTGACTTAGTGAGGTTCTGATACTTGGCATCCACTGTCACTACTTGGCATTTTCATGCTCTTGGTAAACGTAGAAGCTCGGTCCATACTAATCACTTTCAAGTAGTCTTGAACTTGGTTTGCACTGGTAACTTGGTAGATATTATGCAACTCAGGAAACATTGAATCATTTGGTTATCATGAAGTAGCTCGGTTAACATTGGCTTTGCATCACCTAAACTGTGAACTCGGTAGATACTGCAATGCTCAGTAAACATAAGCTTCACATCACATGAACTACGAACTCAGTAACCATTGATAAACTTGGTATACACTAAAATGCTCAGTTTGAACTACAAGAATTCACACTAACTAAATCTTCTCAGTAACCACTAAGATTAGACCAAAAGACTTGGTAGCAACTGTAGAACTCAATGGCTACTGAATTAAATGGAAAACACTATAAACTATTCAATGAGATCAGCAGATGTACAAAATCTAAATAATTGTGTGTCACTAATAACAAACTAGACTGATATGTCAACACTCCTTTTTGGAAGAAATTTTTTCCCATCCTTCTTCATCATTGTGCCTTTCACTACTAGTTATTTCACGCAATTGTGGATTTGAGATTTGAGGAGGCTTCTAGGATTGCTTACAATTTTGTTTAGCTATTTCCTTGTTTCGCTCCTCATGTAGCTCTATGAGTGCTTCGAATTGGTTTCTAAGGGGGATCTATTCCTTCTTGAAGTTTTCCAGCGATGAGAGATTTGTCAATTTTATGGGAATGCTTAGTTTTCTTGAGAGATTCTATCATCAAGAGTTAGGGTTTTCTTTTTTTGAGTTTTCTTAGTAGGTACTATTTTTTGCAAATTTTTTTTTTTCTACCATTTCGCTCACACCTCTAGTTGCATTTTTATAATATATATTTTTTTACCTATAATTAAGCTTTTCCATCTTTTTGTGTATTACTTAACATTATTGTTTACATTTGCTTTTACATTTTATAACTTTTCTTAACATATTTTTTACTACTAGATTAAATTAGATTTATGAATATAATGAATTTTGACATTCTATAACTTTTATTTTTACATTTTATAATTTTTATAATTTATATTTTATTTTAATGTTTATTTTATTTTTAAAGTCACTTTTTAGTTTTGTAATGATTTTAAAATAAAAATAAAAATAAAAATAAATTAAATTAAAAATGATTCACTAAATTTAACATACAAATTTTTAAAATATAATTGAAATTAATTAATGAATTTATTAATTATATAGTAATAAGTTTTTAATGATAAAAGACTTATGTTTGATTTTAATAAATTAAAATATAATTAACTTTTTTCTTTTTTTTAATCTAATATAGGTCCTCATATAAATAATAATCAAATCGTTTAACAATTTTTCTTATTATAGTATAATATTTACTTATTGTTAAAAATTTCCATACTTTTAAAATATATATTACTTAACATATTGTTTACTATTAAATTTAAATATATTTATGAATATAATGAATTTTTTCATTTTATCACTTTTTTAATTACTATTTTATAATAACATTCTAAGGTAAATTTTATTTACTATAACAATTTCTAAATATAGATTCCAAATTTATTTTTATATTTTTATTTACTATAACAATATTGATTCTAAATCAAAATGTTTTATAGCCATTTTTGAAACAAAAGCTGCTAGAGATTTGCTACATAAACAAAAAGGTTGGTTTTGTTGTGGATCTAGTTTATACACCTTGATTTGGATTCCAAACTTCAAACCACAATCTATTTAGATTCCTTTTTTGCCACATTGGATATCCTTTCCCTCTTTACCTCTAGAGTACAAGGATCCTCAAACCATTGAAATTCTTGCAAAAAAAATGGGTATTTTCCTTGCACATGACCTTATTACATATGATTGACCACATTTGGACCCCAGAGTTTGCGTGCTACTAGATATAAGGCAACACCTTCCATCTCAATTGGTTATTAACTCTTAATGGGGTTCATGGGATTAGTCAATCATAATTCAAAATGAGCAAATAGTTCAAAAGTTTCAAGATAAACTAGGTCACTTTAATACTCAATGTCAAGATTCACCCAATGAGGTTCAGGACATATGTCTAGATTATAGTACATATCCTAACTTATGTGCCCACAATGCCTATTCAGACCCAAATTATGATATGACCCCAATGGCCTCTGTTTAGTGTGGTTTCACTTCACCAGATAATTAGTGCTTGGATCTTTCTATTGCATCCAAATTATCATCAATCTTATAGTTAGTCTTACCATACATTCAAGTTTTGCTAGCTAAATCGAATAATTCCCATGATTGCCATCCATCTTAAGATTTTCCATTAGTATGCTTCAAAGATAAGGATCATGTCAATAATCATTATGTTGAATAGGAAGCTCTTCAGATTATAGATCAAATTGCCTCTACATAATATAGTATTTGGTATAGCACAGGAAGAAGGATTCAATGTTACTAATAAGGAAAATAGTGGCCTTTTTGCATTACTCAAAGAATTTGAATATTGGAACAGTCAGATTGGGTAGAAAAAAGTATCTTGTTGCATGGTCATTAATGACTTTGAAACTTGAAAACAAGCAGCTAAACTAGATTCGATGCTGGAGGCATGCTATGATTTGGACCCACTTGTTCTCGAGAAGAGTATTTTTCAACATGTGGCAAATAACTCAAATTTTCATCTTGAAGTGATTAATTCATAGGAACCTAATATTAATAAGGGCCAAATTGAGCTTAATTCTCAAAACATCCCAAGCATTATGGTGGACTCCAACTTTCCACAGGTGGCTAATCAACTAGAGGTTCAACCTCAAGAGGACAATTTGAAAGAATCTGAGGTTCGCAAAGAACAACCTAAATCTGGGCTCCAAGCTAACTTGTTAGATTTTGATACTCAACACACTTTCTCCATTGTTCAGTCTCCCTCTCTCCGCCCTTAGGTTTCTAAGACAACCAAATCTAGAGGATGCCCAAAGGGTTCTAAAACAAGGACTGAGATTACTTTAGGTATCCAGACCATAGTAGATGACAACTTGGTTGTCAATGAGAGAATGACAAGGAGAACAACTTGTTCTCCTTGTCAGCAATGAGAATTGTATCATGGAATGTTCAAAAGCTTTTAGAATCCTCAAAATTTGATATTGTGTTGCTACAAGAGACAAAATTATCACAAGAAACATTCTAGAAATCCTTGGCCAAAGGGCCAAGGTGGTCCTCAATACATTCTCCTAGTATGGGTGCTTCTGGGGGTCTTGCCATTCTTTGGAACCCATTAATAGTTCAAGGCCATCTTATTCAACAACAAACTAATTGGCAAATGTTGCAAGTTCTTGACTTTGATGTCTCTTTTGCTCTGTTCAATGTGTATGGACCTACCTATACCCAGGAAAAGTTGAGAACATGGGATCATATAGCAATGCTGATTCAATCTTAGAACTCCCATAAAGTCATCCTTGGGGGCAATTTTAATGCGATCTTGAATCAAAATGAGAAAGTTGGTGGTATTTTCCCACCCTTTAAAACCATTCAAGACTTTGCTCAATTTGTTGAGAATAATGATTTGATGGATATTCAACCATCTAAAGGCAAGTTTACATGGACAAATAGAAGATCAGGCTTTGCTCAAATTGCAATTAGATTGGGAAAATTTCTACTATCTCATGACTAGAAATTAGGTAATTTTTGCTTCCAATCAGAGATTTTGTCTACTCCAGATTTTGATCACTTTCCAATGTCCATTGACATTGATCAAGGTACACCTATTGACCAGAACCAACATAAGTCATCATTCAAATTTGAAAGTATGTGGTTGCACCACCCACATTTTCTCCCACTTTTAAAACAATGGTGGATCAGTGCGCCCTTTTCTCTAGGATCTAGAATGCACCAATTTGCTAGTAAATTGAAATATGTCAAGGAGTAGATCAAAATCTGGAACAAAGAAGTTTTTAAAAATGTCTTCAAATAGAAAGAGATTGTTAAGATGCAATTGGAGGAGATTCACTACTTCATTATCAAGTTTGGGATGGATAGTGACACATATGCTAAGCAAAAAGAGTTACAGATTGAATGGGAGGAATTGTGTAACAGGGAGGAAGATTATAGGAGACAAAAGTCTAGGGAAGTTTGGCTACAACAAGGAGATAGAAACACAAAAATTTTCCATACTTCTACCCAATAAAAAGGGGTAGCTAAATCAAATTTTTAAATCTTAGATGCTAAAATAGGTAATATTCTAACCAACCCTCTCTAGATTAGAGATGAAGGAGTCAAGTTCTTTAAGAATCTTCTTGCACCAGTAGAAATTCCCTCACCTTCACCTTCACAAGTAGAGGACTTCATCCAACACATACCTACAATGATCTCCCCTATGGAGAACTCCATGCTCTTGGCCCCTTTTTCCATTCAAGAAATTTGAGATGTTGTTTTCTTCTTCCTCCTAGAAAAGCCCTAGGTCTAGATGGCTTCACGACACTTTTCTTTCAGAGCTATTGGGATTTTATTAGATGGGATCTTCTTGCAGTTATGGAGGAATCCAAAAAGTTCAAATCTATGTCAAAATATTTCAATTCTACAAATATTACAATTATTCCAAAAACCATAGAGCCCAAAACTTTTGTAGACTTTCATCCAATTTCACTTTGCAACCTAACTTATAAAATTATTACTAAAGCCATCTATCTTTGACTTCAAAAATTCCTTCCATCCATACTTTCTCCTAAACAAGGTGGCTTTGTTCTTGGTAGAGAAATAATGGAGGGTGCAATGGTAGCTCATGAAGTTCTCCATTCTGTCAAGAATAGTCAATCTTCTAATTTTGTTATCAAGTTAGACATGGAAAAGGCCTATGATAGAGTTTGCTAGAACTTTCTTTTTCAAGTCCTTCAAAAAATGGGTTTTGATAAGAAATGGTGTAAGTGGATTAAAGCTTGCATTTTGGGGGCTTGGTTCTCAATCATTATCAATGGATTAGTATCTGGTTTCTTTTCCTCCACACAAGGTCTCTAACAAGGTGATCCTCTTTCACTGGCTTTATTCATCATCATGGCTAAAGCCCTTAGTAGGAACATCAAGCATCACCATCTATCTGATAAAAGGAAAGGAGCAAAAATTGAAGGTACAACAATCTCAGTCATGCACTTCTTATTTTCTGACGACACACTACTATTTGGTGCCTCATTAGTATATGAGGCTAAACAGATTAAGAAAATTCTCTTGCTTTATTAAGAAGTTTTAGGGCAGAAAATTAATCCTCAAAAGTAAAAAATCTTCTTGTTTTTATACAAACAGGATTATCTTGGACAAGATTGTGCATATTTTGGGGTTTATTGAGGATTTTCTACCCTCCACTTATCTTGGGGTTCCTTTCTTTATGGGTTCAAACAAGAATTTTTTTTGGGAAGGGGTATATCAAAGAATTAAGAGCAAAATTTCTTCTTGGAAAGTTAGATGGCTATCATTATTTGGCAGAATATTGCTCATTAAGTAAATCCTTTCTACAATACCTAATTATTACATGGCTATGATAAAAGCACCATCTTCTATTGTCTCACAAATTCAAAGACTTGTTAAGGGTTTTCTACGGTCGAGAAATTTGACTAATGAAAAGAAACTTCCACTTATCTCTCTCCAAAATATGGCATTTTATCCAACTCTAGGTGGTGTGGGAATCCATGATTTGACAATTAGGAACAAAGCATTTGGCAGTAAGCTAGTTTGGTAGATGTATACTAAATCATAATTAGTTTGGTGTACAATTATGCAATAGAAATATCTTGATAACAATGAGCCACATAGAATATTTTCTATGCTTGATCCCCCTAGGGGATTAGTCATTTGGGACTTCATGATTTCATCCAGAGATATTGTTCTTAACTACATATCATGGGAATTAGAATGTGGGGACAAGATTAACTTCTAGGGTGACTGATGGAATGGCCACCCCCAATTAAATACAATGTCAAACATACAAAATATAGTCTTAGTTACAGAAGCAAAATGGGGTAACCTTGTTGTTCATTAAATGGATGCAATTTGCATCTTCTCAAGGAAAGTAATATAGAAAGATCCAAATCAAATCCCTTTATATCCTCAACATAAACAACAACTTAAATCTATCTTTTTAGAAAAAGAGGCTTTTGTATCAATGGCTGAGGATCGGCTAATGTGGATCCTGACCAAAAATGGTAACTACTCAATCAAGGAAGGTCACAAATTTCTTCAACAACTTGAGTGGGAAAAACCATCATCTTGATTATTCATATTCTACTAGAATACAATAGTACTTCCTAAGGCTAGGTGCTTTGTGTGGCTAGCAATCAAGCATATAATTCTTACAAGTGATAGACTGGCTAGGATGAATATTGCCTCTCCTTTCAAATGTGTTGTATGAGGAAGATGAATCAATTGACCACCTATTTGCAAGATGTTAGTTTGCATACCAATGCTGGATGTTTTTTTTAAACAAATTAAATTACTACTCCCATTGCAAAACAATATCTGGGACACTTTTTAGGCTTGGCCAATTCTTTACCCCAATGCCCCGTTTGTAGGAATCTAGAAATGTACACCTACTCTAGTTATTTGGGCTATCTGGTGGGAAAGAAACAAGAGGATTTTTAGAAAAGACATATCATCTTTAGATAAAGTGCTCCAAATCATTGAAAAATTGATATCAAAAGTTACTAATGCAAGTGTCAGTAGATGTAGATTTAATCTAGCTATTACTTCCCAGGATGGAAGTATCATTTGGGAATGGAAATCAATTTTCATCCCATTTGGTACTGGAACTTCTTTAAAGTTGCAAACCCATACAGATAGGTCTATAGTAAAATGACAACCCCCTTCCCCTGGCTTTGTCAAACTCAACTTTGATGGAGCATCCAGAGGTAATCTAGGACAACCAAAATTGGGAGCATGCATTATAGATTGTACTAGTAAAGTCTTAGCAATCACAATGGCTCCCCTTCCTACAGGAACTAACAATATGGCTGAGGCTTAGTCATTGTTGTCAAGGCTAATGCTAGCTAAAAAAAGGGAACTTCCAACAAGTGTAGATTGAAGGTGATTCTCAAGTTATAATCTCTGCTTGTATTAAGAGACAATCATCTTCCTAGAAACTCAAATATTTGCTCCAAAAAATTTGGAATATTATTGATCAATTTCAAGAGATCAAAGTTTCACACACATATAGAGAGGGCAACAAAATGGAAAATTATCTTTCCAATTTAGGATGCAATTGGATTATAATTTTTACACTAAAACCTTCTACAATCATGGAGTACTACAATGATTTGTAGAAACTAATGGTTGCTGACCTCTAGAAGAGGAGTTTATTGTTTGTGTTGAGCTATTTTTCCTTTTCGTGCTATGAGACTCTTGGAGCTGAGTGTGCTTCATGTGCTAAGCATTTATTATGTGCCAAGTCATAGCTCATGCTGGGCATGACAGGGACTTTAGGGGTTGAGAAAACCCTATGTGCCAAGTTACCTTAGGTGTTGTGTGGGTTTCTAATGCTGAGTGACCAATATGCATCAAGCCCTAGCTGATGTTGTGTATGGAAGTGACTTCAGGGGCTTAATAGTCTATATGTGTGCCGAGAAATTCTTATGTGTGTCGAGGTGCTTCAGATGTCAAGCGTGTTTCTTGTGCCGAGTGATCAACATATGCCAAGTCATAGTTGACATCTACTAAGCCAATGACCTTAGGTGTAGACTGCCATATGACATGTGTCGAGCAGGCTAACACACTTTATGTGCTATGTATAATGTATGTGTCAAGCCAATTGAGCAAGTTAACACACTTCATGTGCCATGTACAATGTATGTGTCAAGCGTGCATCAATATAGGTGTTGAGTTAGTACTGATGCTGACCTAGAATTCTCATTGCTGTCAAGTTGTTTCAAGTGCTAAGTGTGTCTCATGTGCCAAGTGATCAATGTGTCATGTCTGCATCAATATAGGTGTCAAGTTACTATTGATGCCGAGCTAGAATTCTCATTGCTATTGAGCTATTTGAGGAGCTGAGTGATCAATGTGCGACGAGGCATAGTTGATGTCATCCAAGCTAGTAATCTTTGGTGCCTAATGCCATATGTGTTGAGTGTGTAAATATGCCTCATGTGTCATGCAAACTAGTAGGCTATATGTGTTGAGTAAATCAGAATAGTACATGAGTTATCCCATGGCTACCAAGAGGAGTCAAAATTCTTATAGGTGCCGAGTCAGAAGCCAAGATACTTCAAGTGATGTGATGAGTGTACTTTATGTGTCAAGTGATCAACATGTGCTAAGCCATAGTTGATGTTGTGTAAGCTTGTGACTTTAGATGCTGAATGGGTTATATGTTTTGTGTGATCTACACATGCCAAATTGTGGATGATGTCAAGAAAACCTGAATGTCATATGTGTCAAGTATGCTATAGTGGACATTCTAACATCACTCAATGGTCATTATGCATTATCAAAATTGGGCATTGAACATTTATTGAAGCTCTCATAAATTAGGCTCCCAAAGGATGGGACTTCTCTGCAATGGCTGCTCCTAGTGAGGATATGGATGAAAGATAGCATAGTAGTATCTCTCTATTTTGCTGGGCTTTTTTCTCCTCACTTCTAACATGTTTTATAGAATGCTAAAAATCTTATTTTGATTGAATTTGAGTCCACCATGCCTACTATGTGACAAAATTTTGTAAAACTCGATAAATTTTAAAGTTTGATTGGTTGTTCATCAATATAGTCAAATTGTAAGTATTGATGTTAAGTCAATTGTAAATATTGTGACAATGCTAGGTTTTCTTTCTGGTTCTTTCCTAGTTGAGCTCTTGAACTAGTTTTTACTTTATATAAATATATATCCAGTGGCTCACCCACTTTTGCTCAAAAAAAAAAAAAAATCTAAATATTGTGTATGTTTATAATATTGGCTGTGACTTGAAGGCATTTGAGGTAATTATAGATTTTATACTTGCCAATTCTCTCTCTTTACTTATCTTAATCTAGAAAGAGAAAATTTTTTAATGCCAGATTGATCCATTTATTAGTTCTACTGAGTTAGAAGCTTTTTGGAGAATCTCAGGTTTACCATTTGTCGAGTGGTTGTAGTGATTACCAATTGTCATGGTACAGAGTAGGCTGATGTTCTCCATGAAGTGTTGACCAAACATGATCGAATTCATTGATTACCACATTACTCAGTTCAAAAGCTGATTGATTGACTCCATGTAGAGTTGATCGAGTGTGGCAGGGTCCATTAATTTTTATGTGACTTGGTATAAAGTTGTCCAAACTACCTCTTGCGGATTTTACCGAGTTTGGTTAGGTTTGGTTGGGTTGATCAAATAATGATCCCATGCAGTATTGGTCGAACATGGTCGGGTTCATTTATTACCGAATTACTTAGTTGAAAAGCGGACTAAATGACCCCATGTAGAGTTGATCGAGTGACTCAATTTGTGGTTGGGTTCATTGATTATTGAGTGACTCAATTTAAAGATGACCAAATTATCTTTTGTAGAGTTTACTGAGTTTGCTTAGGTTTCATTAACCATCAAGTATTATGTAATGTTTCCTGAGTGTGAAGGGGTATAGTGTTCGCCGAGTCAGTCATTTAACAAAGGTTGTATTGCTTGGGTTCTCGTTATAACTAGGTACAAAACATTAATAGGAAGTTCATTTTAGTGTTTAATAAGGGTGGTATAGATTTGATGTATTTAATTTGGCACAAGTTAATTCAAGATTTGTTAGTGGATTTGGAGATTTATGAATTGCAAGTTGAGAGCTATGGTACATTACATGGATGAATTTGGAAGTTTTAGATCACCTCATGGCATTCGAATGGTCCTTACTTGAGTTGGCTTCTATGTAAGGCAAAAAAAGGTGGCTTTAGTTAAATTCATTAATTACTATCATCATAAATCTTGTTAAATACACTGCTCTACCTAGAGTTTTCTTGGTGCATTTTGTATTTGTCTATATTTGGGGGTCATGGCAATTTAGGACAATATGTGGAGCTTCTATAGAGTGTTCATTTTGGGTAGAGAATGTTAATTCCCATGGTCTGATAGTGTGCCTAAAAATGAATTGAAGGAAACTTTGAATATCAATTGTGATGTTTGCATGCTTTGTTTCAGAGAAATTCTGGGCTATGCAACTTTGTGTTCAATGCAGCCACATGTCTTTCTCCCATCACACATTTTATCTGATTTCTTTATGTATGCTACTGACATCCTCCAAGATTTGAGTTTGGTGGAACGTATTGCAGATAGGTTGGGTTTTGGTATGCTACTTGGAATGGAAGGTATTAGATGTGCTTTTTGTGAGTATGTATTAACAATGAGAGTGTTACCCTATGCAAGGGTAGATGATTTTTTGCATGATAAGAGTAATTCAGACTTCCAAAATTTTGTGGTCTCCTTTTCCAAAGCTTTGGGAGCAAGTAATCTAGAAGAAGTAGAGCATTTAATTTGGTGCTATAGAGGTAATTTATTGCCTTAGGCTTGTGAATAGCTAAGAGTTAAGGCTAGTGCAGTTGATGAACTTATTATGCATGATCATGATGTATTGGCACAATCTAGAATGGTGGGGTCTTCAATTTAGCAATCTATCGACATCATGTAGATTGATAACCCCTTGAGTAAGATGGACATTTTGGTAGAATAGGTACCTTCTCAGATGGAGTGGGAACCATACTGATAATTTACATTTTTGTTCAACTGGATTTTTGGACTACATTGTATTGGATTTAATATGATACTAGTATAGTGGAGATGGTTTTGTAATTATCTTTTGCATGCCATTTTGAGGCTATGGCTATTGGGCATTAAAATTATCATCTTCACAATTCTATTCTTCGTGTGAATCAATATTGTTCATAAATGTAATTTTTTAGCGAAGGTTATCAGTTTTGTTGAAATGTACAATGATATATCAATCAACTTTTGCAATCTGGGTAAAGATTGAAGGGTTTCTTACCAAGTTCTTCCCTTCATGAGCCCTTGAACCAGCTTTATCTATATATATAGGTATATGGTGGCTTGCCACCTTTCACCAAAACAATAAAAATAATAATTGTGTATGTTTTTTTCATAAGTAATATTTTTCAATTTAGTATGTTTAATTAATAATTGTGAATGCAAAAAATTATTTTAAAATCAAAATAATAAACAATTTATAGAAATTGCTATTAAATTATTTAAATTTTTTAAAAAAATCTTACATTTTATGAAAATAAAAAAATTAAAAGACACCAAATTTAAATATTTTAAACTAAATAAATGTTAACATATAATATGTTTTTGAACTTGACTCATATTATATTTATCTCTCCTCCCATTAATTTTGGAGTAAGAACTTTATAAGAACAACTGTCACTAAATCATTTTTAAAACTATGTGATGATTTGACAGTTATAAATTATATTGATAGAAGTGACCCAAAATGGATTGATGATGGTATGGTATGAGCATGGGGCATCTAGCCATGATGAATCTCATGGTTAGATAGATGCTCCCATCTAGCCACGAGATTCCTCTTAGCTGGATGCCAATGTCATGGCATTGTATGCCACCATCATGCCCTTGCCTATACTCTTTTATTTGATTGATACAACTTCCAACAATTCGCTTCCTGTTAAAGTCAAATCAAAACATGTCATCCAAATTAATATTGCATTAATAGAAGTCATTTTATGGCGGGAGAGGAATTTATGCATTGAATAAATACCCACCTCTGCTAATTACTTCCACACTATTCACACTATTCTTAAGCAAAGTATTTCCTATTCACTCCCATTTTAAGGAAGTTTAGTTATTTTGAGGAAGTTCATATTAAATAGATTTTAGTATCTATATTTGGAATTTAAAGGCATACTTAAGCTAAGCATTGTTATCAAATTCAGTTCATTTACTCGTAAAGTTTTACATTGTTATCTTAATCAGGTATATTTTTTATTTCTTGAATTTGAATCATTATATATATATATATATATATATATATATATATATATATATAGACGTAGGTTGCTTTCTAAAATTAATTATCATTTGCACTTTTAGATAGACCATGAATTCTCATATTAATTCCATATAATTAAATGTAGCTACAGTCCATCAAACGTAAGCCCCATTTCAGGAAAAAAAAAAAGACAGCTTAATGTGTGATTGTTTTTATATAGAGTACATATATTAATTGATTTGTTTTTTTAGTTTTTATTAATATAGAACAAGCAAGGCCATTAAAAAAAATAATATTATATAGGTTGAATGGTTGAAATTTTCAATATTTAGTTTTGTATTATGTTTAGTTTTTTTTATGATTGTTTATTTTTTTAATTACAAAATTAAAGCAAAAAAAGATAGAAGCCAATGCAATATTTAGATTTGGAATAAGGAAAAAAGAAACCAAAGAATAATGTATTTTTAAATTAAATCATTGACAATGTTTTTAAGCTCAATTCCTCTCCACCATTTCAATTAAATTTGATTTAGGATTTGTATGACAATTATTAATTGGCTTATAATTTGATGTTTATTTATATAATAGAAAATATTTTATTATATATTCTATTTAATAAATAATCTTTAAAAATAAAATGTGTATCTTAATATAAGATCGAATATTAGTTAAGTATAATTTATATATTTTTAAAATTATATTATAATAAGTAAAAAATTAATAGAATAAAATAGTTATACTTTGAATTACTTCTAATATATTTTTATTTATTTATTGGTTTTCAATCAATAAAATAAATATAACTAAGTAAAATGTAATAAACCTAATAGAACTATTCTATTGAGTGAATGTTTCAACCCAAAGTGTTCCAAAGTTTTGTATAGTTTATTATTATTTGGTTTACTACATCAACTCAACCCCCTATTTATTTTATCTTATTAGTAAATTAGACTTCTTTTAATGCATTGTTATTGTACAATATTTAAATATGATTTTTTTTATAGTTAAAGGGAAACAATTCAATTTGGTAGGGATTCTTGTTGTATCACATTGCAACTCTTGTTTAAATTTTTGGATTTCAAATTTTCATATTTAATAATTTTCTTTTTTAAATTCAAATGATTCCAATTATATATACAACATCAAAGTTAATTTCATAAAAATAAGAAAGAGATAATAGCATTTTGAATTATTTTTTCTTATTTCAAAGTTTCATTCTTAATATTTTTTTCTCAAAAAGTTTTAAATGATTTTAGTGATATACACAACACCAAAGTTAATTGCATAAGTGTAAGCAAGAGATGATAACATATTTTTATTATTATTAATTTCAAATTTTCATTGTTAATACTTTTTTTTTAATAAAAACTTTCAAATGATTCCAATGATCTACACAACAACAAAGTTAATTGAATAACTATAAGCAATAGATCATAGCATATTAAAAGGAATACTAATTTATAAATAACAGAATAATAGCATCAACAAGTAGAGGAAGGTAATAGGAATAGAATAAAGGAAGATCCAATACAAATATTTAAATATTAAAATTTTTAATGAGACATATTTTCATATTTGATATTATAAATAATCTTAGACATTATCATTTTAGTATCATTCTTCAAATATCAAAAAGTGCAACATATATTTTATCTTCTACACTTAAGATCTCCAATTATACATACTATAATTATCATGTATTTACATTTTTCATTAAATTAGCCTAATTTGAATTTTAAGTAGTCAATAATGTTGACAATTGAAATTTTTTTGTAGTAAATTAATTTAAAACAATAAAAGACCTAATCATGCGAGTTAGGTCTATATAGACCTACATTCCAAGAAAATTAAAAGAAAATGTAAGAAAAATTGTAGAGCAACTATTAATGGGCTTGGAAGATTCAAATTACTTTATTTTGAAAATGATATTTGAAATTTCATTGATGGCTAAATATAAATTATTTAATGCTAAAGACAAAAGGAGAGTGGATTTTGACTTTATGGATTTTAAGACAAGATTATTATCATGACATTATGACATCCAAGATGCATTATAAACTTCATATCCTAGGTTCAATTTCCTACCATATTTTTAAATTTTTTTTCATTCGTTAGTTTTATCACATATTTATAATAATCCTGTCATTGATGAGATAATTTGATTTTCTAGTGTATTGAGAATATATTTATATTTATATTATTCTAAAATATTCATTTTTTAAATGAAGTATATAGTGATATTCATATAGTTTTTCTAATATATTTGAACAAGATAGAAGGTCACTAACCATCTAAACATTCATCAAAATGGGTACGAAGTTTAAATGGCAATCACTCATCCAACTAGTAGTACAAGATGTTCCCAATGAAGATATGTTTTTTCAAGTGTAGAACTTGAGTGGACACATATTGCAGATTATAACATCCATGTGGTGGACTTATGTGCTACTATCCATCTTGAGAAATTCCCTCATTTGTTCAAAGGATAATGTTTACTAGATGGTAAAGAAACAACATTTATATGCAAATCACATCAAGAGTTCAACTTGACAAACCCTACTAACTATGCTACTAAGATGTATTCAAGGTTTTCCTAGATTAAATACAACAATTACAGATGTAATATTATATATATTTTTATTCATAAGATCCACCAATATAAATATATTTTTACATGTATAATTAGATATTATTGTTCTTTTGGACCTAAAGACAAAAGGGGAGAGGAAAAATATCAAGACATGAAAAGTGTAAAAATGTTTATTCAAAAAAGGGGTTGTAAAACCCACTTTATTGTTAAGGTTGTGTATGGAAGACCAAATGTTTCTATCATTACATATAATGAGTTTAGTCACCAAGATGCTATTGGAAAAAATTGTCATGGAGAGAAATACCCTTCTAAAAATCCAAAGAGTATGGTTGCACCAAGACTATAGAAGAAATGTAAATCATATAAAGAATCATTATTATTGATGGGTGTTGGAATCGACACAATATGTGAACAATGCTATCTAGATCCTAGTATAACATAGTTGATGAATAAGAGAGATACATATTTGCTAAGAAAAGATGTGATGAATGTGAGGAAAATAGTACATTCTCTTCGGTCACAAAAAAAATGAAAATGATGCAAAAAGTGTAAGTTTGTGGCACGGAGAGGAGAAAGAAATTTATTTCTATTATAAAATACCAAATAGTGAGGAAAATGTTCGATTTGTCATAGGCATTCAAATACAATGGATGAAAGAGATGATGGTGAAATATTCAAACAACTCAATTATTGCAATGAATTCCACATTTTTAACAAATAAATATAGTGCAAGTAACCAATTTTAACTATATTTATGATAATAATTTAGTTAAGTTATAATTTATCCAAAACAGTAATTTAGAATTGACTTCTTTATGTGCAGTATGAGTTATATACATTAATTGTTTTTGATGAGCAAGAGGTTGGTGTACTTGTTGTGTAAGCCATATCTTCAAGAAATAAAGTTGAGGATATTAATGAATGGCTAACAAAAGTTTAAAAAATAAGGAAACAATATAAAGAAGATTGGCATATTAATGCATTTAGGATAGATGATGCCAGCACTAAGATTGAAGTAATCACATTTTATTACTCTCCAATTTTCTTTATAAGATTATGCTTAATATATAGGTTATAAAAATATAATTGTCATACTATTAAAAAAATTAAATTATTATTATTAAATTTTAAATAATTTTATTATGATTTTTTTTATTTAACTTCTAGATTATCCTTCAATTGTTGAGTACTTTTATGTATTTGGCATGTATGTAGGGCATGGTTGAAGAATGTATATAGGTGAGTCAATTTTTACTTAAAATAGATGAAAATTTATATTTTTTATCATAATTTTGATATTATATTTTCTATTCTAGGTTTTTAAGAAATAAATATGTTGCAACAAATATGTTCGATAGATTAGGAGAGATAATGTGTGCAATGAGTGATGATGAAGACATCACAATTCACCTAATAAGAAAGTTTATGGAGGAATTCAAATAAGAGAAGAACTTCATTCATTACTTTCAAAAGATCTGGTATCATGATGAGAGACATATTGGTAAGATCCTCTTTATATTTATTCTTCATTTTAGATTTGAATAAGTATTTTTTAATTTATATGTCAAATATTGTTTTACTTTATTTTTATAACAATGTGGGCAAAAAAATTTAGAGGTTTCTCTCATACGAATCAAGAAACTAATGCTTCCATTGAGTCATACCACATTGACATCAAGAGTCACTATAACTTAATTGACCTTTTCAAAAATGCATAAGGAGAATCGATTGGTTTATTCACATTCTTCTTCATAGAGTAGAGCCCTACTATAGAAACAAGAAATACTTGCAGTTATTTGGGTTTCTAACCAACTTTTAAAAGGAGAGATATTACATAACTTCTTTAGAGATATAAAAAATAATAGCAAATATAGATTGTTAGCCATGTGACCTAATTCCTTAAACATATAAAGTAAGAAGTCAAACCATTTCAACAAAATGGTATCTTGTGAGAAAATTTGGTCCAAATTTGTATGTGTGTGATTGTCAATGGGAAAAAAAAGGAAACACATGCAAACATGTGTTGAAGAATTTAGATGTTCTAAAGAGAAACCAAATAAACAAGCAAGATTAAGTTATTGGTAAGTGTCATTTGAGATTTAATTTTAATATGTTTATATTTCAATAATTATTATGTCCTTAATAAATAAGTTTTTAAAGTTTTTTTTTAATCAATGAATGATTGAGGCCTTGATTATATAAAATTAAAAAAAATACAATAGAGTATCTCCATTCAAACAAGCACTGGTAGGAAAAAACGAAGAAGAAAACCTCTAGTAGTCCTATATTATTACATTATTGAAAGGGGCAATACCCCAGTTATCAGTTTCCAAATTTACATTAAGTACAAAAAATTGGACTGGTGTCATCTTCTGAATTTATATTCATTTTCAGTCTCTATACTGATAATTCATGATCCTCTGTTCTAGGTGTGAGTAGCATATTCAACCAGATCTTTGTGTATTTAGAAGCTACCTCTTCTATAACTATATTGGAAGAGATGAGTACACCTTATTAACCTGCTGATCAAAAATACAGCTTAAAGAGATTGTTAGTATTAATAGCCAAGAAGATTAGATTTGGATATCTTGGACTCCCTAGCCTAATATTTATGTGAATATATGTGACAAAATTACTTGTATCAAACCAAACTAATGGTTGTTTCTCTCAAACTCTAATAAAATATTTATTTATACTAGATAAAAGATTAATACTAGTTAAAATCATCTAGTGTTAATGGAAGTATTCTCCTGCACCATGCTAATCTTCACTCCTATAAGAGGGAGTTAGATATACTAAATTGGGAATAATTATTGTTTAAATTATGTTTAAACTTTAACCTAATTTAGAAAGAGCCTAGCTTGTTAATAGTTGTCTACATGATAATTTAAGAATAAATACATATGTATATATAAGTTTTGAATAGGTTAAATTGATTTTCTAATAATATAGATGGTGAATTGATTAGACCTTAATTATTTGAATAGTTCTTATGGTTTATTTAGGTGATTAATCTAGTCATACTTAGAGTTGATACTTGATTACTGATTAGTTTTCTTACAATTAAACAATAAGAACTATAAATTGTGCCAAGAGTTTTTGTTAAAACTATTATTATAGGTAAAATTATTTTCACCATCAACGCCCTTATTAGCTAGTTGATCTTCCTTTTTGTTGCCTTCCCGAAAAATGTGGAGGATCTGAACATCTACAAAATGGTCAAGAATATTAAGCACTTCTTAAAATATCGAGTTTATAATCCAATTTAGTGTCTTCCTTTTCCTGATGTCATTTGGGACAATTTGAGATTATCCTTCAATAATAATTTTTGAAAGACCTAAATTTAGGCAAATTTGGAGGCCTTCTTGTAGGGCTTTGAGTTCAGCTAGGTTGTTAGTTTTAGGTTCTATGGATTTAGCCCTTTTAGCAATCCACTTACCCAACTCATTATTAATGATACAACTGATTCTAGCAGACCCAGGGTTGCCTCTAGAGGCTCTGTCAATGTTTAACTTAGTCCACCCAATCGGTGGAGGAAACCATCTATAGTTCTCCCCTACCTCTTTATTCTTTTTTTTAATAAAAAACAGGAGGATTAATAAGATTTTTCGAGTTCTTTTTCAATAATCTATCTGAGCTTGAGAATGATCCTTCCTCTATCACAGTCTTCCTTAGGTAGGTTCTTAGAGATTCCACTATACATGCCTCAATTTTTTTAGTAATCTTTGCTATCTGCATATCTTGATCATGAAATATTCTCCTATTCCTTTCTTTCCAAACCTCCCACATAAGTATAGATGGGAAAATGTTCCATATTTTATTATATATACTTTTACTATGATCTATTGGCTAGCCGTTAAGGAAATCTACTAGTGATTTCGACATGGGGGCCATCTAGTCTAGCATTTGTTTGAGCCATTCCCAACAATATTGTGTGTATGTACATATGTATAGGATATGATTAGTATCTTCACTATCTTGCCTACATAGTACACATCTTGATGGGGCCCCAATGCCCAACTTTTGGAGTTTGTCAGCTATTAGGACTCTCTTCTGAAATACCAACCAAAAAAAGAAACCTTCCTTTCTTAGGTAGGATGAATCCCAATAGAGTTTAACTGGGATATTAACTTCTTCCCATCGTTGGGAATTAGTGATAGCTCTATATCCATTTTTAACACTATACTAACCATTTTTTGAAGCTGCCCAAATGAGTTTTTCTGTTCTATCTAATTGTTTAATTTTCCTTTTTTGAATTATTTTTTTGAATACCTCTTTTTCTACTAGATCCATATCTAAATTTTACATAGATTTCCATTCCCACCTTGTGATTCCATTAGTGGCGTTTTTGGATAATTTATAATCTTTGACCTTGCAACCCCATTGTTTAACTATTTACTCTTTAATACTCTTTGGGAGCCCCATGCTATCTACTGAAGGAAGCCCATCCCATGAATCCTCCCAGAATAAAGCTTCATCACCATTACTGACATCCCATGTGAGGAATTTACAAATAAGGGCTTGAATTTTAACTATAAAGTTCCAACTTTCTGATCCTTTAGGGAGGGTCCTCATTCTTGAAGATTGAATAGGGGTCATTAGCATTAAGCTATTTATTGTACATGATTTTAGCCCATTTATTATCCTTTTCTTCACAAAAATTCCATGTAAGTTTAGCCCCTAATGCTTCATTTTTCCAACTTAAGTTTTTTTTACCTAAACCTCCTAATTCCTTTGGTTTACATACATTTTTCCACTTTATGATGGAAATTTTTTTGGAATCATCAAAGTCATTCTAGAGGAAGCTTCTTACTTTTTCCTTGAACTTATTATTTAAATGTTTAGAGAGAGGAAGGGAAGATAGCGAATAAGTTGGAAGTGCAAACAGAACTGATGTAATCTTGGTAACTTTACCAGCTTTAGTTAGCCATTTATCTCTCCAGCCTACTATCCTTGTATCCATTTTCTCAAGATTCATCTACCAAGCCTTTTTAGATTTACTACCTCTTTTTAGCTCTATTTCTAAATATTTTCATGGAAATGAACCTCTTTTATATCCCATGATGTTACAAATCTACTTTTCAATATCAAGTTTGGTATTAATAAAAAAGATTTCAGATTTTGTTGCATTAAACTTTTGACAAGACACTTCCATATACTATTGGATTATAGATTTGATGTTAAGGGCTTCTTTGGTAGTGATTTCACTTGGTAGAATTATATCATCAACATGTTGTTGGTGGGTAATATTGGGGATATTTTTAGTTACAGTAATACAATTAATATTTCCCTCAGTGTGAGCTTTGGTTATTCCTCTTCCAAAGGCTTCAACCATAATAATATATAGGAACAGAGATAGAGGATCTACTTGTCTTAAACCTCTTGAGGTTTTAAAAAAACCTTCTAGGGTTCCATTGACGAGGATTGAAAATTTAGTTGTAGATATGCACTGATAAATGAGATTAATCCATTATTGTGAGAATCTAAAGGCTTCTAAGGTTTTACATAAAAACAACCAATTTCATGAACATGCTAGCCACTTTGTTCTTATTGGTTGAGTTTAGCATTTCTTGAATTATGAGAATACCATCAAGGATAGATCTACTTGGTACAAAGCCAGTTTGTTCTTCTGAAATAAGTTTAGGGAGAATCAATTTAAGTCATTTTGCTAATATTTTGGATAGGATTTTACATATAGTATTACATAGAGCAATAGGTCTAAAATCTCTTGGATTTTCAGGGTCACCTTTTTTAGGTATCAAGATGAAATTGATTTTGGATGAAAAAGATCCACCATTTCTTGATGCTTCAATGGCTTTCCAGAGATCTAAATCAATGAGGTATTAGCATTTTTGGTAGAAGAAAGCCTAGAATCCTTTTGGGCTTGGAGATTTGTCAAGATTTATACTAAATAACACCAATTTGACTTCTTCCATGGTGATATGTTTGTTAGTATTTTGTTCTCTTCTAGTGAGACCATTCTAGGTATAGCTTCAAGCATTCTTGATTGAGCTTCCTTATTCGAGCAGTCAAAGTTATTTAAAATATTTTGAAGGTGACTCACTAAATTCTCACCTATTTTATTCAAGTTTTAAGTGGTAGTATCTAGAGGATCTTTGAATTTTGTTAATTTACTTATGGCTTTGTTATGGAGAGTGTTGTTATGGAAAAATTTTGTGTTTCAGTCTCCTTCTTCTAGCCATTTTTCTCTTGACTTTTGTCTCCAAAAGATTCCTTCTTTTGCTAGGATGGTTTCCTGCTTGGCAAATAATTCTTTTTCTAAATAAAAACTATTGTTTTCATCCCCTTCTTAATTACCTCTATGCTAAGTTCATTTAATCTTTCCTCTATATCTAGTTTTTCTTTAAATATATTATTGAAATGTTGTTTATTCCACTTAAGTATATTTTCTTTAACCATTTTCATTTTGGAAATGAAGACATACATTTTAGATCCTTTAAAATTGCCTTGATTTGACTATTCTCTAATGAGTTCCATAAACTTTTTGTATAAAAACCACATTTTTTCACACTTAAAATGATTTCTAAAGGGTTTATTAGGTTCAGAGAGATCAATTCTAATAGGATAGTGGTATGATCCTACTATTGGTAGTATTGAGGGTTGAATGCTAGCATTTAATTCACCAAGTTCTCGTTTAAGAAAAAATCAATCCAACTTCTTAGCTATATAAGAGAAGTCTTTTCTTTTATTATTCCATGTGTATTTCCCATTAATAATTGGAATATCAATAAGATTGTTAAAGTCAACCCAATTTTTAAATTCCTTAGATGCTTGGGAGGTTTGTTGGTTGCCTCCAAATTTTTCATCTATATTTAAGATAGTATTGAAATCACCACCTATAAGGATGAGTTCATTACTATATTCATGAATAAAATTACTAATTTCTTCCCAAAGGAGTTTTTTATTTGTATTAATGCAAGTGAGGTAAAAGGATTTCATGGTTTAGCAAGTTTTTTATAGAAAATTTATTAAAGGTTTCAATAATGTGTGTGCCCCTATGATTGATATAATCAAGGGAGGAAGGAAATGTAAATTTTCATGGACTAAGGATGCAAATTAGTCCTTTGAATATTTGAAAAAGATGGTTGCAGAAGCACCTATCCTTGTTTTGACTTAATTTAAGAAGGTGTTCACCATTGAGTGTGATGCAAGTGATAGGGCCATAGGGGGAGTCTTAAGCCAAGAAGGCAAAATAGTAACCTTCTTTAGTGAGAAGTTTAATGAGGCAAAGCAAAGGTTTTCAACATATGATTTGGAGATGTATGCATTGGTTCAATCCTTGAGAAAATGGAGGCATTATTTGTTGCCTAAACAATTTGTGATTTATACTGGTAATCATGCTTTGAGTTTTCTAAATAGGTAGGACAAACTAAACCATAGGCATGCCAAGTGGGTGGAGTATATCCAAGCATACAATTTCATCATCAAGAAGAAAAAAGGAGTTGCTAACAAAGTAGCAGATGCCCTTACAAGAAGGAATTTGACCATTCAAGAGATTAATTTGGAGAGTATGGGAATCAATGCAATCAAGGATATGTATGAAGGAGATGAAGACTTCTCTGAAGCATACCATGTGTGCAAAGAGATGAATGATAGGTATCATACTAAATTTGTGGATTTTATGTTACAAGAAGGATTCCTCTTGAAAGGAACTCAATTATGTATTCGTAAAGGCTCCATAAGGGAGAACATAGTAAAGGAGAAGTACTGTGGGGGATTATGAGGACACTTTGGTCTAGATAAGACACTAGAACTGGTCAAGATGTTCTATTTCTAGCCCAAAATGTAGACAGAGTTAAGAAAGTTTGTGGAGAAATGTATGGTGTGCCAAAATTCCAAGGGAATAGCATCAAATTTAGGTTTATATACACCATTTACCATTCTAAGAAAACCATGGGATTCCATTAGCATGAATTTTGTACTTGGTCTTCCCAAAACCAGATAGGGTTATGATAGCATATATGTTGTAGTGAATAGATTTTCCAAAATGGCCCATTTTCTCCCTTGTAAAACAAGTCATGATGCTTCACATATTGCAAGGATATTCTTTAAGGAAGTTGTAAGATCACATGGGCTACCCTTGTCTATAATATCATATAGAGATCCTAAATTTTTAGGACATTTTTGGAGAACCTTGTGGAGAAAATTAGGAACAAATTTGGCCTATTCTTCTACATACCACCCATAGTCAGATGGCTAGATAGAGGTCATAAATAGATTCTTAGGGAATATATTAAGATGTCTCATAAAGGACTATGGAGTCATATGGGATGTATTCCTAGCATAGGTAGAATTTTCCTATAATGATTCAATAAACAAAAGTATTGGTTTTGGCTGCTTTCAAATTGTTTATGGGGCTCATCCCAAAGGAGTAATGGAGTTGAGGGATGTTAGACAAATAGAAAGGAAGAGTGCACAAGTAGAAGAATTTGTAGAATTCATGAAGGGGTTGCACCAAGAGGTCAAGCATAGGTTGGAAAAGACCTCTGACAAATACAAGGAAAGAGCAAAAAAAACTAGAAGAGATCTTCAATTTAAAGTGGGAGATATGGTGATGGTTCACTAAAAGAAGAAAGATTACCCAAAGAAAAATACACCAAGTTGATGTATAGGAAGATGGGACCTTTTAAAATCTTTCAAAAATATGGCACAAATGCCTATAAAGTGGAACTCCCTGTTGACATTGGTTTATTTGATATTTTTAATGTTTCTGATTTATATCCCTATAAGGGATCTATTGCTTGTGATATAGGTCAAATGCATGGAGTAGAGCTACCCACAACACTTACCAAGTAGCCACTAGTAGAGGTTTAATGCCTCTTAGACACCAAACTACTGAAAAAGACTAGGAGAAAGATCTATTATCAATATCTTGTCAAATGGAGGAACAAGCATGAGAAAGATGCAACCTAGTTGACTGAAGCAAATTTGATCAACATGGGCCTTAAGGTAGAAGATATGTGAACTCAAGAGACTTGAGTTGTTAAAACCTAAGGTGCATGGTGTAGGGCACCAAGGAAAAGAGGTTCAATAGGTCCATGTATTAGGCATTTGAATAAGGTTTTTGTAACAAGACCATATGTAAGGTCAATTGGATCCTTGGTGTCATTATAAGCCAGGATATGAGTTGAACCAAAGGTCAAATTTAAGGAATTTGAGTGATTTTGTATGCAACAAAGATTTTTTAGGTCTTTAGATAGATTTAGATGCCTTGGGGTCATTGGGCAAAGATCTAGGTGTCTAGGAAGTTACTAAAGAAAAATATCAATGTTGTCATGCAAAAATGCAAAGTTAATGACAACTTTTCTTGCTAAATAATTGAAAAGGTTGTTGAACATTGGCCTAACCATTTGAATGATGGTTATGAGTGTTGGAGGAAAGGAATATATGTTTTAAAGGGTTGTACATGGAGACAACAACATAGTTATATGGACTAGTGAAGATTTATGTGAATAAAACTCTGATTTTCTATCATTTTCTCTAATTTTCTAAGTTGTATGGACCTATATGGATTGATGATGTTGATAAAATATAATAGTTGGATAGATTGATGAAATAAGTCTCATTTTATTTTGGTTTGAAGGTTAGATCTTTTCATTTGCTTAAGTTATTGCAAATTTTTTGAAGGTTTCTTGTTTGGGCTAGAATTCAAGAGTTTTGGCAAACATGTGCCTCTAACTTGCAAACCCATGGTGGGAATTTAATGCCTCTTTGGGGGAAGCAAGTTAGGGGAGTGTAATTTTAGATGGCAGAGTTTCAAACCTGGAGGAGTTGGTTTGCTATTTTTACTAGCATGCCCTATGTTGAACATCACTATGTGTTCAACCAAGAATAGAAGAAGAAGGGGCATTGAGGCTTCCAAACTAATTGTTTAAACCTAGGTGAAGGGTGAAATGGAGTTTTAGGAAGGAGAGTAATAGTTTCATGGGGTTTATTTGATTCTATGAACCCATCTTCAAGCACTTGCTTTGGAAACCCAGCCTAATTAGGCCTATTAGGTCTGTGGTCTAAAGTGGAGTTTGGACATGTTAGAATGGATTCAGCCCTTGATCCTTTGGAGTCTTCAAGAAATAGGTAAAGGGTATCTAATAGGGTAATTATTTGGTCTCATCCTTTGGAAAGTTTGGAAGTTTGCCAAGGAAAACTAAATTTTGACCTTTTAGGATTTCTAGGCCTAAGTTTGGGAAATTGACCCTTTGAAGGTGTTGGAGCCCTAAAAGTGAATGAATCCTAGTGGTTTATTCCTAGTGATGTTAAATTTAGCCTAAGTTTGAAGTCTCAAAGCCATTTCACTTGTTTTTCCTTATTTGGCCTAGTTGAGGGAAAGTGTTCCTAAAGCCTTGTTTTGGTCCAAGTTTGCCTTGAGCCCTAGGAAAGGGGAAGAACCTTAGGAAAGTGGAGTCCATTTGGAGAGGTAGAGGTCCTCATTTGAAAAAGGTTAATAAACCAAAACATCATCTTGTGGTGGGCTTGGGTGCCACTAGAGTCCTAGGAAACAAGTGGTAGAAGTGGGTTGTCTACTTTGCATTAGTAATAAACTGAAAGTTATTTGTGTTAGGAATTAGCCCGAAACATAATTCTTAGCATGTTTTAAATAATGTTTATTACTAAATGTAATGTATGATTCAAAAGAAAGTATGGAAACCTGAGAGAGTGTATTTGATATGAAATATCAATAAAATGATTGTGTAAAAAATCTATGTTTATTATGTTTTCTTGTGTTTTTTCTTTCTTTATATGTTTTCATATTATACACCATGGACTATCCAAGTTTCCCCAAATTGTTAATCATGGTCGTTCTCATGGTCACATTATATAGAAATATGACAAAAAGCAACCAAAAGTCCAATTTTTGTAGCACCTCAAATATTTTATGATTTTCACCAATCTATGGCTTTTGTACAACCAGATTGGTATTCTTGTAGCTTTTGTTTTCTATTTTCACCAATCTATGGCTTTTGTACAACCAGATTGGTATTCTTGTAGATTTTTTTTTCTATTACATATTAGAAAGAAAAAATAGAACATCGAAAATACTATCAACTTTCTATCAAACCAATAAATATGAGAATAATAGATCCATTATCTAGCCCCCAAAAAAGGGATCCAAAGAAAAAACTTTTACATGAGATACATTGATATCAAAAAGTATCAGTTGCTACAAATATATCTATATATCAAAATAGTAATAAAGTATAATTTAGTCCTCCTCCTCACTATTGAAATCTATAGTGGAATATCTTGTTGACCTTATGGTCAAATCATTTGTCTATTAGTGACTTCACACTTAGCCCATTTGTTTCATTGCTATCGAGCTTACCATTCTTCTAGCAGTGTTAACCAAATGTTTCAATTGCTACCAAGATAAATAGTCAATTTATAGTTCCTGCCAAAATTCACATCATCTACCAAGCATCTAAGACATATTATAGTGATTTTCAAGTTTTATAATGCTTATTGAGCTTCAGAAGTAGTGTATAGTGTTAACCAAGTTATGTAGTATTAACCAAGCATATCAAGTGTCTACCATGCTTGCAGTGTTAACAAAGAGAATTTTAGTATTGACTGAGTCATGTAGTATCAACCAAGCATTTCAATATCTATTGAGTTTCTCTATGTTCACTGAGTCACATACTGCTAACCAAGTTCCTACTACTCAAAATGATCAGTATGGACCGAGCTTCAACATCAAAAGTGCTAGAGTTTTTTGTGTGTTGACAGTGTTTTCTGAGTGTTAGAACATCACCAAGTTGTCTTCAAAACCTGAGTTGCAACAATTGGACAAATTTTGTGAATTATGGTAAATTTGGTAGTGTAGCTGACTCCAAAAGATAGTTAATTGGATTGGTATATATGTAATGTATTGTACCATATCCAAATAATATAATGAGAAGATGTAAGAAGAAGATGTGAGTGAATTTAAGAAGGCTAAAAGCAATATATGGTACATATTAGAGACTTATCTATCATAATAAGATGATAATTGCAATTCAAGAAGTCTCAATTAGCAAATAAAAGTTGTAGATCAAATATCAACCACTGATTCATCCTAACAATTACATCAGTCAAATCTTTTAACAGGGTGAACTTAATAGTCTTTTGATAAATCTCATAAAAAAGTGCATACTTCATTGTATGTTTGTAAAATCCTTTCATAAGGTGGAATAATAATTCTTATTGCTCCTAGCAAGGTAGAGCACCATAAGTGATCAATTGTAAGCCTTAACAAGCCAACTTTATACTACAGTACTAAAGCTTGTGGGTATCATCCCCACCCCATTTTTACTTTCTATTTGGATGGTTTATGGGTCACCAAATATTGTGTCAAAGTGTTATGAATGTTTTGTTGCTTTCATTATTTCATGTATGCAATTAGATCAAAATAATAAATTAAGGATTAATTGGTGAATTATGTTTAAAATTTTATTGGTTCTTGATTCAGCCCTACCCTCTTAGTAACCTATCCTACCTTGTATTTCCAAAAATTAGTATCAGAGCATTTATTTCTCATATTGGAAGTTTAACATCTCGAGAAAATATTAGAGGCAATGGGGAAATATAGGCTAGAAAAGGCTATTGAGAATGAGAAGATGGATCTGTAATTGGCCATGGATCAACTCAAGATAGAAAAGGAGCATCTCTCTTAATCCTTGCAAAGAAGGAAGGAATTAGCAAAGCAATTGAATGATAATCTCTACATTGAAGAAATAATTGAAGACTTTTTCCAAGAGAAAAGTTTAGAGGATTTGATGTAACAATAAAAGATCTACTTGAGAAGAATCTTACTCTTCAAGAAGAAGTCAGAAAAATGAAAAGAGAGAAATAAATCCAACCAGTTACAATGTGTGAAATATTGGAACAAAAGGAAAAAACCAATGAATAGAAAAGATTGCTTACTAAAAGGATAGAAGAAAAAGATAGTGAAATCCATCAACTATCCCTTCAACAAACATATTTGATTGATGAACTCAATGATGCAAATCAAGAACTTATCAATCCAAGGATAGAGAATGAAAGAATGCAACATGATCTCTGCATGGAGAAGCAAGCCAATGAAAGGATAATGAAATCTCAAAAAA
Source organism: Cupressus sempervirens (assembly GCA_028749045.1). Lineage (NCBI taxonomy): Eukaryota > Viridiplantae > Streptophyta > Pinopsida > Cupressales > Cupressaceae > Cupressus > Cupressus sempervirens. The sequence goes on from CM053790.1 coordinate 683,926,673, forward strand.
GCATGAATAAATTGAATGAGCAAAATAAATATAGGCACAAAGAAAAAGTTGGATTAGGATATACAAAAGAAGGTGAATCATCATAGCAAGGAACTCAAAAGAAAAAAAAAAAAACTTGTCATCATTTTGGTAAGATAGGTCATACATCAATTTTTTTTTGGAGTAATGGGAAACCAAAATTCAATGGAAATTGCTAAAATTCCAATAAGAATGGGCATAGGGAAAGTGAATGCAAAGAGAAATCTAAGTTTGAAGGAAAGTGCTTTAACTATAATAAAAAAGGACATAAATCTTCATAATGCAAGACCAAGAACTAGAACCCAATAGAGATAATTGTGAAAGAAATATTTGGTTGGGATTATAACACATGGTGTAGATGTTTTTACTATGGTGAGTATGGGAACATTGGAAAAAATTATGTAAGACATCACATTAGGAAGAGAGACAATACAAAGAAATGTTTTTTATGTACAAAACTTGGACATCTTGCCAAGAACTATATGAAAAGAGGAAGAATTAAAGATGAAAAGAAGTCAAAGGATGAAAATATCATAAATCAAATGAAGCAATAATGGGTGTAGAAAACTCTAGAGAATGCAAGATAAAGTCCTAAAATTGTTGACACCCAAGATAATGAGTTGGGTGACTCAACCATTTCAAACTAGTTACCTATGGAGGTCACTAGAACTATGATTCATAAGAATTCATCTAACATTAGTTCTAGTTAGCAAGAAGAAAGATTCAATCAACACTCAATTCGCACAAGGAACACTGAGCAATAGTGGAAGGTGAAGACCTTACCAAGCAAGGTCAAGTTGTAAGACCTTAATGAGCAAGGTTAGGATGCACTAAACCTACAAGATTTGAATGTATATTTCAAGTTGGTGACTCTTATGAGTACTAAATCAAGATTGAGTGGTGGTAACCCTACTAAGTTTGAAGTTCTTATGAGCTGCAAAGACCAAACTGAGTGGAGGGCAAGCTTTCATCAAGAGATAATTTTTATGAAGCATTAATGGCGACTATAAAGATAGAATTTTGTTAAAAGAATAAATTTGATCAGGTTATCTCACTACAAATTTGTAGAGCTAAGAGTGAAGAGAAATTTTGAGCCCCTAAGTAATATGAAGTAGTTGATTGAGGATTTACTTCCAAATTCAAGATCTAATAAAGAAATGGAATCTTTCAAGAACATAATGAGGAAAGGTTCTAAGATGTTGGTTCATGGAGCGGATTTCAAGGCTCTCATATTCAAGTTAACCCCAGCTATAGTAGAAGTTCTTGACCTAGTCAAAGCACAGTTTCAAATCCCTCCAAAGGTACTTCTTATTCACAATATTACATCCTTTTACCATTGTTCAATTTAGAATATTGGAACCTTATAAATGAACCAAAAATTCAATAAATTATCTGTGAATAGAGCTTTGAAACCCAAGCATGTACATTTGGATACAAAGGGTTTGATGTACACATTATGCACATGTTGAGAGACTTTTAAGGAAAATGGATCTGATATATTTTGAGTAGAGTCCATGAAATACACTTATTGTTGGATCACCCTATCTAGATCACAAAGAAGATGGTGCATAGGATTACTGCATTACCAATGTTGAGAAAGGAAAAAAATACAAAAAACTCTATGTTGGGTTGAACTAGAAAAGAGAAATCTTGTCAAGTGGGATGAGAAAAGAATGAAGATTAATGGAGCGACTGACATGGAAATCAAATTTTTGATTCATGTGATAGCTCATAAGATATATAGCTCAAGCAGATTGAATAATGTCCCCTATGAAGTTGTTGACCTAGCACTCAAGGTGGTAAAAAATAACCTATCTTTCGACATTGCTAAGATACTACTAAGTCAATTGCAAAAGAACATGGAGAGTATTTGAATCTCCAAAAATAATACTTATAAGTTTGGTTTTCTTTTGACATGTTTGTTACATAAATGAATTCATAGCTGAAATGGGAGAAAACTTTGAAAGTATAATGGATGCATAATTTGAATCATTCAAAGAGAAAATACAAAGAAGATATAGGACACCTAAGAAATTAGTAGAAGACTATGAGCAAGACATCTATTTTCTAGTTGGGTGTGACAAGGATTACATCAAAATAGTTAGGCCAAAGTGGCATGGATAAAACCTTTAAGTTATGAGGTAAACATTGATGACATCAAAGACATTATTAAGGCTATCTTGAATGAGCTAGTGGATCCTAAGGTACAATATTTTGGAATATATGAAGGGGAAAAGGCTAGAATTGAACTTGAGGTCAAGCTACCACAAGCAATGAATAAAGGAAGAAAAAGGGTAGAGAAATTAATGAAAAGTAAAAAATCATCCAGCTCTCCTCTCATGCTAATAGAGGGAAAATGAGATGATATAGTAGAAGAAGGAGAAGAGGAGGATGTAGAAGAAGTAGAATATAAAATAGAGGAGCCTCCCATGAAGAAAGGGAAGGTCATAATTACAAAACCTAGAAAGTCTTCCCTTATTGTCTTCACAAGGAGATCCACCAAATCAAGGAGGAAATTGAAGTTGGGTGATAAGGATGAAGAAGATCAAATCATACTTCAAAAGATTGCTCCTACTTTTGAAGACAGACTAAAAAGACTAGAAGAAGGAGGAGGCATGACATCCTTGAAATCACTTAAGTATGAAACTAGGAGTGCAATAAAGAAGAAGTAGATTGAAGATTCCCTAGTGGCAAAAATGGAAAAATGGAAATATTCCCCTAATGAACTGGTAAAACAAGTCCTTGAAAATATCTTAAAGGTAGTTATACTAGTCTAGGAAAATGCACTCAATATTGCTAAGGACATTAGAGAATAGAACTTGACGCAACTCATGCCTAATTTGTCAAACAAGGAAGGGAGGGAATCATTGAAGAAAAATGAGTAGAAGGTCACTCCTAAATTCAATGCATTGTTGATCCTATCTACGGGAATAGAGTCTGTTGTGAAGTCCAATACTATTGCATGGAAAAACATCTATGGGCTACACAAACCTGAGTGACCATGTTGTGCAAATAGATGACAAGGATGGTGAAGAGGATGAAGAAATAAAGGATGATGGAATAGAAAATATTGATGATGCTAATGAAGATGAAGACCAAGAAATTGTAGGAGGAAATCTTCCTAAAATTCAAAGCATTGAAGATATTAATGCAAAAAAGATAGTAGTTGAGGTGATGGAATCTCTACATCACTCTCCAAGAAAAGCCTTAGTGCAACCTAGCTCTAAGAAATATTCTACTACTTGATTGTGGTTATATCTACAACACCAAGAACTCAGCCAAGCTCTATAGCAACATTACTGAGTAGCTCAATGAGTGAAGTATCCAACACTTCATATACTAAACAATAGGCTTAAATCATTGCAATATCAGACTTGACCGAGCAATAACAAGGTATTCCTACTAATATTATTATTTCTAGTGTTGCTACATTTGTTTCTATTTCTACTATTTCCACTATTGTTTCCACCATGGCTAGTGCAATGATAGTTGAGACTCGGTCTCAATCAAGTATTGAAGTTTTGAATAAGTGAAAATAAATTGTTTCCTCTACCATTCATAAGGATAAAGGTCAAGAGGTTGAACCCTCTAAGGAAGATATTGATATAGATGAGGATATTTTAATACCAGATTAGGATCTTTCCAATTTGACTCCATATTAGATGGACACCATTGGTTAGCTCTAGAAGAAAGGAGCAAAGCAACAAAAGCTAAGAGAATAAAAGAAGAAGAAAAACCAAGTACTTGAAGATATAAAGAGCATATTTGTTGATGCTCTAAGGATTGAGGTTGATGATAAACAACCTATTTTGGATCAATTAGTTGAAATTGTCCACAAATACAATGAAGAATTGAATGGATAGGAAAAAATTCTACAGAGGGTAGAAAGAAAATTTAAAAGAAAAAGTTTTGGAGGAAGTAGCAAAGAAGATTGCTATTGATCATGTAGTATTGTCTACTATTATTTCCACACTTGAAACATATGTAAATAATGTTATTTATTTGTTTATAAAGTTCAGTGAAACATCTATATTTACTAAGGAGATTAAGGATAAATTATCAAAGATAGATGACGATATCAAGGAAAGTGCACATCAATTGTCACTTGACCCAAGTTTTAGTTCTATACATTTTTCAAAGATCAGGTACTTGACAAAACTTCAGGCATAATTACTAGGGGAGGAAGCTAGAATAAGGGCAATACTTGTAGAAATCCAAGGCATGATTCTTCCAAACATGGATGCAATGCAAAAACATATTGCACATGAAAAAGAATTGGTCCATGAAAACAATTTCTCCATAGTAGACCACATGATGGAACTTTTAGAAGAGGTTCAAATAGCCTTGCATGCATCAAAGGTGTTGCAAGAGAATTGGAACATGACTAGGACAATCATTTTGAAGGTTCATAGAGATTTCTTGTCACATTTTGGTATTAATGTATAAATATTTTGCATCTTTGGCATTAATGTCAAAAATGGGGAGAACATTATTGGTAAAAGGGGAAAATACTATTTGTAAAGGGAGAGAATATTATATACTCTAGATACATGTATTAGGGAGATATATGCATGGGGGAGTAGTAATAAGAAAGGTAATACATGTACAGATAGGAAGAAATATGTTTACAAAAGAAATTTTGAAAAAAAAAAGAGTGGTTACTGAGCTGTAATAGTAAGTCAATATTGAGTCAAAGCCACAAATTGTTGATAAAGAAATTTTTTGACTTGTATTTTGAGCACTCATATTTTTTTGGGTATGGTAAGTGTTTTTGTCACTAATGCCAAAGGGGGAGATTGTTGACTTTTGTTAGGATTAACGTCGGATAGGAATAAAAATTACATGAAAATATAAACAATATCAGAAAATAATAGATCGCACAGAAGAGAAAACAAGACACCAAGATTTAACTTGGTTCACCCAAAACCTAGGCTACATCCACCAAACAACAAGTTCAATATTATTATGATCTAGTGATTACAACCTAATTACAATCCATAATTCCTTACAACTTAATACTATAGCAAGAAGTAATTTTTACATCACTCATAATGAAAGATACCTAACCCTAAGCACTTTTATACAAGTATTTTTTCCAGTTTAGGGTTATAATTAATTATTACATGTCAGCCCAAAATCCAATAAAATAGGGCCCAAATTTTTTTTTTATAGCACTTCTCTGATTAGTCACCACAAACTAATGACTTTATGGTCAACTAGTTTTTCTATTAGTGACTTAACACTTGGTTTCATTGCTAATGAGCTCTATTGTTGCTACCAAGCTTACCATTCTTCTATTTGTGTTAGCTAAATGTTCCAGTTGCTACCAAGCTAAATAGTAATTTTTTAGTTCATGCTAAGCTTCACATCATCTACTAAGCATTTGAGATAGATTATAGTGATTTCCAAGTTATACAATTCTTACCAAGCTTCAGAGGTAGTGTATAGTGTTAACTAAGTTCTGTAGTATTAACCAAACATAACAAGTGTTTACTGAGCTTGCAGTGTTAACAAAGAGAATTTTAGTGTTGACTGAGTCATGTAGTCTCAACCAAGCATTTCAATATCTATCAAGTTTCTCGGTGTTCACTGAGTCACACAATGCTAACCAAGTTCCTGCTACTCAAAGAGATCAATATGGACTAAGCTTCAACATCAACTAAGTGCTACAGTTTGTTGAGTGTTGACAATGTTTTCTGAGTGTTGGAACATCGCCGAGTGTTAGAACATCACTTGAGTTGAAGCAATTAGGTGACTTTGCGAATATGCAAAATTTGGTATGGTAGTCAACTCTAGAAGATAGTTAATTGAATTGGTATATATAATGTATTGTATCATATCCAAACAATGTAATGAGAAGATATAAGAAGAAGTTGAAAGTGAATTGAAGAATGCTACAAGAAATATATAGTATAGTAGAGACTTATCTATCATAGTAAGGTGATCATTGGAATTCAAGGAATCTTAATCAGCAAATATAAGTTGCAGATCAGAGATTAGCCATTGATTTATTGTTGTAGATCTTCCCAAAAAGGATATTATCAATATTGAAGTTTCCATCAAACAAGAAGCCAAAAAGTTCCCAGACAATGTTAGCTAAAGGGAAAAAGAAAAAAAACATGAAGGACTAACTCACATTGCTAGTAGGAAAGACATATGTTAGGATCCCCTCCCGATTTCTTGAAAGCCAATTTGTGCAACCAACATTTCCAAATAAAACAAGAGATTTTAAGTTTAGTCAGGTTAGACTAGAGCTTTCGCAAGTATCTTTTCCAAGTCAACAGATTAAGAGTAAGGATGATCAAAGATGGAATGGCTGGTAGTAAGGGTAGAAAAAAATCTATTTGGACTTAACAAGGTGGAGGAAAAAAAGAAGGAGAACATGATTAGATGGAGGCCAAAGATATCTCAATTTCTAGTTTAACAGAGAAATGGGTCCTCCAATGGGAATTAGGGAGGTTGAATTGGTGGAAAGAGGGATGACTATCTAGGGCTAAGGGCACACCCAATTATACAAACTACCTTGTAGAGTAAATAAAATAGAAGAAAATACATAGAGAACATCACCAAGGGGAGAGATAGAGAGAGAGAGAGAGAGAGAGAGAGAGAGAGAGAGAGAGAGAGAGAGAGAGAGAGAGAGAGAGAGAGAGAACAAAACACTTTTATTGAATTTTCAAGTAATCAACATACATGCCAAATTGTAAGGCCTTCTGGGTTACAACCAGATACAAAATACATTCATGATCCATGATCCAACTTCAAATCCACACTCCTAGACACATATGTCTCCCACTTTGAAATCCTCTAAGTTCCAACCCTCGAATTCTACCTCTAACCTAAACCTAAGCACTCTATTTATACTTGCCAAAATGGCTTACAAAAGATTCTAGAACATTACATCAAAGAAATATCAACCCCAAAATGGTCAACACTCATCCCTAAACAAGATCTTATCATTAAATTCATGATCTAAAGTAAATACAAAAGTCAACTTTAACTAGGAACCAAAACCCAAACAACTTGGCCAAAGAAGGATCTGAGCATTGGAAAATAATAGTTCACTCTACCAACACTAGACAACTTGGCACCAAAAGGAACTTGACACATACTAGGATATTGACACCAATAGGAACTCATCAAACTAGAAACTCAACACCAATAGGAGCTTGACATCAACTAGCACTTGATAATAATTGGCACTCGACAATAATGAGCATTTGGTAGTAATTGATAGAATGAACAAAAAAGTGCAAGATTACAAGGCAACCTAGAATGCTCCTACATTAGACAACTAGGGTTGAAAGAAATGATTCTCTAGAATCATGCAAGTGTCACAAACTTTGTTGAATCTAACTTAGATTGAGAAATCCATGTAGCATATTTAATTGCTCTATTCTTCCACTTCACCAAATATTCATAGTAATATTTTCCTCTTCTGCTCTTATTAACTCTCTGATCCAATACCTATTCATTTTTTTCAATTTGCTTCTGAGGATAATCATCTAATACAACAACTTCATCAACGGACTCATGATACTTATAAAAATTAAAAAAATTGAATATAGGAGATATATCCATGTCATCAAGTAACTCAACTTTATAAGCATTACCATTGTCTAATTTCTTCAAGATCTTACAAGGTCCAAACTTGTTCATCTTTAGCTTATTGTATGTTCCAATAAGAAATCTTCCTTTTTTCAAATGAACTGTCACCTCATCACCAACTTCAAAAACATGATGTCTTCTAGACTTATCAACATTCTCCTTATATTTCTAATTACTTTGTTCCAACTTTAGTTTCACTTTCTTATGCGAAGACTCCATAAAATCAGAAAATTCTTCCCTTGCATCACTTCGCTTCTCTTTACTAATAACATCCCTTAAATCTAATACTCCTCTAGGTTACATTCTAGTAACAATCAAAAAAGATGTTTTTCATGTACTCCTATTCACATAATTATTATATACAAACTCAGCTTGTGCCAATACCATCTCCAAGAATCTTAGCAAATTATCCAAGCTTCTATTTACAACATTTGTCTATCCATCTGTTAGTGGATCGAATGTAGAACTAAACTTCAACTTATTACCCATATTTTCCCACAAAGTTATCCAAAAATAACCAACAAACTTACTATCATTATCAGAAATAATACTCCTTGGTAATCCATACAATCTACTAATCTCTTTGAAGAAAAGTTCAATAACATGCTCAACATCTAATGTCTTCTTACATGGGATGAAATGAGCCATTTTAGAAAATCTATCCGCAACAACAAATATAGAATTATACCCATTCATTATCTTAGGAAATCCAAGAACAAAATCCATACTAATGTCATTCCAAGGTTTCTCAAGAACATAAATAGGTGCATACAAACCAATATTCTAACTTACTCCTTTTACAACTTGGAAAGCTCCATAATTCTTTAAAAACATTTGAACATCCTTATACATTTGTGGTGAATAATACTTATCCTTCAATGAACTCAATGTCTTATCAATTCCAAAATGTCCAGCCAATCGGTCACTATATTTTTGCTTAATCAAAACAACCTCATAGAACTTCTAGGAATACACAATTGAATTCCCTTAAATAACATACCCTTTTGAATAAAATATTCATCAAAATTACTTAGTTGTTTTGTCAAACTAGGTGCTTTGCACTCTCTCCACATATCAAAAAAATTAGGATTAGTATCATACAACTTCATCTCATCAAAACCAAGAACTTCAACCTTCATCTTGATCAAAAAAGAATGTGTTCTACTTAGTGCATCAACAAATTGGTTAGTGAATTCACTCTTATGGTTAATCACAAATGTGAAACTCTACAAATATTCAACCCACTTCATATGTCTTTGGTTCAATTTATGTTGACTTATCAATTATTATAAATCTTTATGATCAATATACAACACAAACTCCTTAGGAAACAAATAATTTCTCCACTTCTTCAAGGATTGAATAATAGCTTAAAACTCTTGATCATATACAAAATATTTCCTTTTAGCATCATTCAAATTCTCACTAAAGAAAGCAACAGGTTTACCTTCTTGACTCAATACAACTCCTATTGCACTCAAACTTGCATCACATTCAACTTTAAATACTTTATTGAAATTAGGAAAGACCAATACAAGTAACTTAGGAACCTTTTGTTTCAAAATCTCAAAAATGTTATCAACTCCATGTGTCCACTTAAATTCCTTTTTATCTCCTCTCATTGTATTAGTCATAGAATTATAAATAGAACGGAAATTCCTTATAAACTTCCTATAAAAACTGGCCAAACCATGAAATGATCATACCTCACCCACATTGTCAGTTTTAGGACACTCCAAAATTTCATTAACCTTCTTAGGAACCATTGTCAAACCATCATCTGAAATCACAGATCCTAAATACATAATCTCCTCTTGCAAAAAGAACACTTTTCAAGTTAATCATCAATTTCTCCTCTTTGAATCTCTACAATACGTGTCTAACATGTTCAACATGTTCTTCCTTAGTCTTACTAAATATCAAAATATTATCCAAATAAATAATCACAAAATTACCCTAAAATATCTTTAGAACTTCATTCATCAACCTCATGAAAGTACTAGGTACATTAGTTAAACCAAAAGGCATAATCAACCATCGTACAAACCATATTTTGTCTTAAATGTAGTGTTCCATTCATCACCTTCTCTGATTTTGATATGATGATAACCACTCTTCAAATAAATCTTGGTAAAGTACTTTTCTCCACTCAAAAAATCCATTATGTCATCCATCCTCCACATAGGAAACCTATATTTCACTGTGACCTTGTTAATAGCTCTAGAATCAATACGCATCCTCCATTATTAATTGTTATTAGGTGCTAATACAATAGGTACATCACATGGACTCAAAATTTCTCTGATCATTCCTTTCTACAATAATTCAAGAACTTGTCTATTAAGTTCTTTATTCCTAATAGGTGTCAATCTATATGGTTCTTTATTCATAAAACTAGCTCTAGGAATCAGATCCATGCAATTGATTATACTTCTCATTAGAGTTAAACCAATAGGTATATCTTTTGGAACAATATATTTATATTAATTTAGCAATTTTGTAATTTCCACTAGCACTCGATCAATACTACCAATTTCTATTGTCACTCAACTATCACTATTTTTTACTTGGTCACCACTATTTTCTATCACTTGGATGCTACTAGTACAACTCAACTTCCGAGGAGTTATAGAAAAAACATACTTGATTCTTCTTTATTTCCTTTTCAAATTTCTTTCCATAACCATGCAAACTCTCACAATAGTACAATTAACCTCATCTGAACTTTCAATCAAAGGTAATCGCATTTTCCTTTTTCCATTCACCCAAAGAGTATATTGATTGAATCTTCCATCATGTATAGCATATCTATCATACTTCCAAGGTCAAAACAACAAAATATGACAACAATCTATAGGCATAATATCACATAGAAATTCATCAAAGTAATACCTAATCTTGAACTTCACAATACATTGCTCACTTACCAATATCTTATGGTCATCCTTGATCCATAAAACATGATATTGTTGATGATGCTTTAGCCTCTACAAAATGCAACTTGGTAACCAACTCTTCTGATGCCAAATTTGTAGCACTGTCAATAATCACCTTGCAACAATTTCTAGCCATCATCCATCTAGTCTTGAAAAGACTTCTCCTTAGGATAAGTTCCTCATCACTTCCCTTATTACATAAGGTTCTTATGACCATCATATTTTCTGTAGCCTTAGGTTCACTTGGTGAACCTTAAATGTATGTTTGAGTCACAACATTTCTATTACCTTGCCCATTTTTAGAGGATCTACATTTGAAGGATATATGCCCTTCTTTACTACATTTGAAACAATTACCATGAAAAAAACCTCTAAGATAAGAATTGGCTCTTCCTTGGTAGGAAATAATACCTCCTTGGTAAGAATTACCACCTTTCCATTCAGTCTTATTCTATTCGTCACTTTTCCATTCACATTTTCCCTTATCTTGCACACAACTATCAAATCTACCACCTTCTCCATAAGATCTACCTCTTTGTCTTTGTTCATGCTTCTTTGTCAAGATCTCCTCATCTTTCAAGGCATATTGGTATGCTTCTTCCACACTTTCTAATTTCACAAAACTTATTTCATCTTGAATTTTAGATCTCAATCCATATAGATACCCTATAATTTTCTTAACATCATCATCCACATGTCTACATTTAATGTCTAGCCTATAGAATTCCTTAGTAAACTCCTTTATAGTCATGTCCCTTTGTCTCAAATTTTACATCTTTGTCAAAAAACTAACTTGGTAATCAATAGGAAGAATTTTTTACTTTACCCTATTCACCATCTTCAACTAGGTCTTGATTTTCTTCTCTCCTCTCCTTTGTCTATTGTTTGAAATGCTCCCACTAGAGTGAGGTATGCCCTTTGAACCTAGTAACTACAATTTTTACCTTCCTATTATTAGGATTTTTTTCATACTCAAAGAACTTCTCCATATCAGATATCCAATCTAACACAACATTAGTGTCCAATTTTCCATAATAAGGAAAAATTTCTATAGCAGGATTTGAATATTCCCTTGACAATACTCTCAATAATCTTGCCTCATCTTGATCTTCTTCAGGTTCTATATTAGGGTTTGGTGCAACTTCGTCATCATCAAGATGTTCTCCTCTCCTTTGGGTTATCTCCACAACATCTAATCTGGCTTCAATTTGTCTTAATGTATGCAATATGGCATTGTCAACATTTCCTCTACCTCAAACCATCTTCACAATTAGGTTCTTGTAATATCATAACCCTCTACAAGTTATAGGTCAAATCCTTAGATTTGCAACCCTACAACCAAATCCAACTTAGGGTTCTACATGATCCAATCTCCACAAGGATGAACCTCAAGCTTTGATACCACCTAGTGCAAGGAGGGATGGATAACTAGGGCCCAAGGGTACACCCAACTATACAAACCACCTTGCAGAGTAAACACAATGAAAGAAAATACATAGAAAACAACATCAAGGAGAGAGAAAAAAATACTTTTATTGAATTTTCAAGTAATCAACATACATGCCCAACTATAAGGCCTTGTGGGTTAATGCAAGATACAAAATACATTCAAGATCATGATCTAGCTTCAAATTTGTACTTCTAGACACATATGCCTCTCACTTTCTAAATTATAACCCTCAAATTCTACCTCTAACCTTAACCTAAGCACTCTATTTATACTTGCCAAAATGATTTACAAAAGATTCTAGAACATTACATCAAAGAAAGGCCAACCCTGAAATGGTAAAAAATAATCCCTAAACAAGCTCTTATCATTGAATTTACAATCCAAATTAACTACAAAATTTGGATCCAACTAAGAACCAAAACCCAGACAACTTGACCAAAGAAGGAACTGAGCATCAAAAAATAACAATTCACTCAACCAATACTAGACAGCTCAACACAAATAGGAACTTCAAACATACTAACATACTAGTAGCTCAACACCAATAGGAACTCAACAGATACTAGAAACTCAATAGTAACTAACACTTAGAAATAACTAGCACTTGGTAGTACCTTTCGAAATGAACAAAAAAATTGTAGGATTACAAGGCAACCTAGGATGTTCTTGCATCATGAACCTACTCTAAAGATCATCTGATGGAAAAAAATTGCCATCCAAAAGGATATCCTAAGACCTACAAATTCTAGTTTATGTCCATTTTTTAGTAGAACATCCCTACACAAGAGCCATAGGTTTACCATATTTTTTTAGATTCCACTATATGGAACCCCTCCCACACCATCTTTTTCCTAATACTATTCTTTGAACAAGACCCAATAGGGGTATAATAGTAGTCCAACTCTTCCATAAGAATTTAAAGACATTAGAACCTTTGATAGAAAATTAAACCTCAAGAGCCAAGATATCTTGTATATCCAGTCCTCTCTAGTACTTTTCCTAGGTAGGAGAGCCATGAAAAATATTATTTATGACAAGGATCTTCCATGGCTCATCACCCTTAATGGATTTCACAATCTATATGTTTACTAAGGCAATATCCTGATGTCTAAGATATTTAGGAGGTAATCCACCATTATTCTTACTCATAGTGCACCAGTCCCATCTAACTGCATGCCCAGATTTACATCCTCTCCCATATAACCACAAGAAATTCTTAATAATCCCTTGAAGATAAAAAAATTGTCCAACATTGAATAACCAAGAAGATAATCTCCTGGTTCACTTAAATCCTCCTAGCCATTGTTAGATATGTGGTATTCCACTTATTAATTTTCTCAGTCACCTTATCCTTTATCTAGCACCACATAAATGGAATACAAAGATATTTGACTACTTGGTATGAACCTCCCAAACTAATATTAAATTTCACACACTAGGTTGGAGGAGTTTCATCTCAACCTATTAGGATATATTTAGTAATAGATACCTTGCTTCCTGATGATTTACAAAAAATATCCAACTTAGTCATGAGATGAGACATATTTTCTTCCTCAAGAAAAAAAGAATTGCACTATCATTATTGAATTAGATGTTTGATATTTCCTCTTGATTGGGTAAAATAAGGCCTAAAATAAGGCCTCTACAACAAAAACAAAGAAGGAAGGAGCCAATGGACATCCTTGCTTGATTGATCTAGATGGATTGCATGTTTGAGGTCTATCCCCATTAACTTATACATTTATTGAAGAATCTTTCATTAAGGTAGAAACCATATGACACAATTGATGTGGGAATCCTAAGGCCTCAAGCATCATCAAGATGAAACCCCATTCAATTTTGTCATATGCTTTTTCATAGTCAATGAGGAGCATACCAATTTTATGTCTAGAAGATTTAGCCCACTCCATGGTTTCCCAATAAGTTATAAGGTTTTTCGATATATAGTTTCTTTTTACAAATCTTGTCTATGTAGGATTTGATAATCCTATGAAGAATATTCTTCACCCTTATTGCAAAAGCTTTGGCCATGATCATATATGAAATATTGAGTAATGTAATTGGCCTCTAGTTTTTTATAAGAGTTTTATCCCCAATTTATGGAATAAGTTTAATAAGACCTACATTGATCTTTTTTCCTAAAGATCCTCTACCAAGTGAAAATTTGTATAAGTGTTTGAGTTGAGTGCTGATCCCATCCATGTATATTTTCAAGAACATTACTAGTAGGCCATCTGGCCCCAGGGCTTTCTTTATGACCATACTTTGTATAGCTCCTTTGATTTCCTGCAGATTGATATGAGCTTCTAGTGGTACCAAATCTTCTTTAGACATTTTTTAAGGAATAATAGAATGGATATTCTCTCTAGCTCCTTCCATACAATTATTAACATCTTTCGACATGAAAAGAGTTTTATGATATTTAGTGAAGGCATCAAGGATAAACCCTAGATCTATAATAATATTTCCCCAATCACACAAAAAAAAAACCTTATCCATTATTTCTTTATATTTCATGATCTTAAAGAGAAAATTAGAACCCTTATCTCCAAACTTTAACCAATTAAGCATTGACTTAATTCTAGCTCCTTGAGCTTTCCTAGTTTGAAGCTTCCTAAGGTTGTGTCTAGCTTTGGCCACTAACTCCACTATTTTACCATTTAAGGGATAGGATTGTTTAGATACTCCAGCCTTATGGAGGAAGGAAACCAACTTGAACTCTTGGGCCCTAACATCTTTAGTTTGTTCCTACCAACTATTTTAAATAGATTTTGCCATGAAAGAAGGTTTTGGGTCCATTTACTTGAAGGATCCTTATGTTTCCAAACAAAGGAGTTGTACCAATTTATTATTGAGACTATAGTGTGAACATCATCATCATCAAGAAGAGAAGCATTCAGAGAAAATGATTTATTCTTGTTATGTTGATGAATAGGTTGGTTGATCCTAAAGATTTCCACCATGATGGGATGATGATCAGAAAGTGAAAGGGGACAAATTGAATCAGATTATCAACTTAAGGTTTGGAATAGTTAAAGGTTTATTTGTTATAATACACTCTATTAAGTCTATATTAATTTTTTAATCTACTTTCTATAAATTTTACCAAGTAAACCATATGCATTTAAAATGAGTCTTAAGCCTAGCTAGGGGATCAATTAGATTAAGTTTATTAATCATTCTATTCCGCATATATTCTTCATTAGTTTTTGAATCAAATTTGCATCCACCACTCTTGTCCTAAGTATTTTCTATCATATTTAAATCTCCATCCATGATTCATGGAAGGTCAGAAAGAGAAGGGAGCCATTTCCAAATGTTGATACTATTAATAGATTCATTAGGAGCATAAATAGAATAAACACTGAATTCAAAATCTTTTACTTTGAAAGAGACCCATGCTATTTGATTGCAAGGGGAACAACCCCACTGATAGATAAATTTCTTAATTTTAGGCCCTATCAAAATAAAGGAGCCTCCTTTTCCTTTTTGGTGATTAGTGGGAAAAATTGAAGCATCCTTCCAAATGCATCTCAAGGAAATTTCCAATGAAAATCCAACACTTAACTTCTTGTAATAACATGATATCAACATCTTTCACCCACCTTAGAAATATTTTAATAGTATACTTTCTATTAGAGGATTCTAATTCTCTAATATTCTAGGATTCCAACTTAAAGATATCCCTAAAAAATATTCATATATTAGCTTCCATAGGGGATTGGAATCCTCTATAGTAGTTTGGGAGCTTCTCTCAAGCTATTTCAGAGGATTTGGGATTGCCTTTAGATTGTTGAGGTATCCCTCTTTTCCTCGTCACTACTTCTCCTTTACCAAGAATGAAGTGCTCTAACTAAATTGACTTTTTATGTTTTTTTCCCTTATATTTAGCTTTAAAAGCATAAGAATTTGGTTCAAGTGAAATCTCCTTCTCTACATTAGTCCTAGACTTTCAATCTAGGGGAACACTAGTCTAAATCTTCTCTTCAACTTAGAAAACCTCTCTAGTTGGATTGATAGGAACATTTATCTAAGAAATAAGAGGAGGTACTGGAGGAGGATCTAGGATAATAACAAATTCAAAATCATTGAACCTCTCCTCAAGGATAAGACAATCTAGCACTGAAGGAATAATAATCTCCCCTAATTCAATGATGTCCTCCACCCTTTGATCACCAATATCAACATCTAACAAAGATCCTGTAGGAGGAAGAGAAGGTATAGGAAGAGCATTCCTCTAGATTAAAGAAGAGGATGGCTGAATATCTACACTAGGGGAGCAAATTTATGAAGCCGAGCCCTTTCATTTATGTTCCTAAGGGCCAACTGCTAAGCATTAAGATGGAAGTAGGGGGTCAAGGAGAAGTATATCCTCGGATAAAATTATTATTGGAGATATTTAAATCTAATTCAATACCATCCCTTGGGGGTAAATCTTTACTAGAGGCAAAATCATTAGAGTTCACAAAATTTTGCATTTTCAAACTATCAAGAGAGGCATGCGTGTCATCCACATTTTCCATCCAAGCTTGGTTGGATGGGTCTAATAGAGGTAGATTTAATTGGGGCATGTAAGAAGTAGAGCTCACATTCACATGATAAATGGAGGATTTGAGTCTTAGAAGAGAAGAGTCAAGAAGGGGGCTTTGGCTACCAGGAGGGTATTGGCTACTAGAGGTGAGGGTGGTGGCTAGAAGTTTCTTATTTTTAAGAATAGGACAATCTTTTCTACTATTCCCTTCTTTTATGCACAAATAACATGCATTCAAGAAACACATGTATGAGATTCAAAATTCAATAGGGGAATTGCCTAGATCTAGCCAAATGACATTAGGCACATCTATGCCCAGATAGATAGAGAGTAGAATACATAGATCTAAATTAGCAATTAAAGTATTAGAATGATCAACTTAAAAAACCCTACCTATTGGTTCCAAAAATTGAGGAATGAAATTCCATACAAATGGTGGAAGGTTACTGACTATAACCCACCTTGGACAAGATAATACAAGAATTTCTCCATTGATGGCCTCCATAGACCAAGATAGATCTCTAAAGTCACACCAAAGCACTCTCCAAAATTGTCTTTCAACAATGGCTCATTGTGATTCAAGGTTAGAGAAAATCAATATGAATGGACCCTTTTGAATCATCTAATAGAAGAAGTAGTGGAACCTTAGTTTTTGTCCCATATATTATGCAATCAATAATTCAAAAAATTTCTTGAGGCTAAGGAGGATGGTTCCATTACAACAAAAAAAATAGAACAATTTTTAATCTTAGTTTTCTCTTTGTTCAAATCTTACTATATTTGTTTGTTAGATTTAATAATGAATTTAGGGGAAAGTAGTTTCTTACTTCCATCTTTTTCTCTCTAGACAACATCTGAAATGGAAGTGATGGCTTCTAAAACTAGAGGAATTTTGATAAATTCTTCTTCTAGTTTGATGGCTTGAGATCCTTGCAATGCTTTCTTGAATGAGTGATCTTGGTTTTTTCTAGAGGGGTGTTGACCATGGCCATGGTTATTTTCCTTAATTCTCTCCTTTTTGAACTCATAGGTACCCAATAAAGATGACAAGGGTCTCTCAATAGATTTCTTAGGTGAAGTCAATCTCAAGCTCAAATTGTAGAAGATGATTTGAAAGTAGTTATTCACCAATGTCCCCCAAGCTCAAACTCAAATTATAGAAGATTATTTGAAAGTAGTTATTCATTAGAACTTCCCTGATAATTCATAATTAGTATAAAATATTTACCAATAATTGAGGTCAAATTTATGAATAAAATCATAATATGGAGATAAAATAAATGTACCAATTGGGAAAAGGAGACTAACAAAAATTCTTTAAGTCAAATGGATTCAATTACCTCAAAGAAAAAAAGTTCCAAAAAAAAGGTTGTAAGAAATATATTTGCTTACTCATCATTTTATTAGCTTTCAATTGAAATGAGGTAAGAATTAAAGGCATATAATGGTTCAGTTATGTTGTAAATAAGGAAATAAAAATAGTAGGAATCCAATCCCATCATTGCAACCAATAAAAATCTTAGGCTCTAAAATATTTGGCTAACACACCCACGCCAAGAAATACAACATATGCATGGGAAAAATGGGGGACAACAAGAACCAAAATCTTCATCAAAGTAACAACTAAATAGTTGTACCATGCAATCACCATTCACAAAAAAACAATAAAGAAAGAGGGCTCCTACCAAGTCCCCCTTCAAAATTAAAAAATAAAGAAGAAATACTCAAGAAGACAATAGAAAAGAGAAGAAAAACTAGCAACTTGATATTATTTAATAATGGAAGCCTATTTATGTAGTTGAATGAATGACCTACATACCTAAAATATTGCAAAGGAGATTCACAAAAAACTCTTAAGAGTTTGACAACATACTAAGAAAATTTGATAACACAAAAAGATCAATGGAATAGCTAACTAGATCTAAGAGAAAAATTTACAGTTAGTCATTTGTTCAAATTAGAACCCTGTAACACAACTAAAATTAAACTAAAGTCATGTTGCCAACAACTCAAATTTGAGTTACCACATTTGTATCTAGTTATTCATTATTCTACAACTCCACCTTAAGGAATAACCAAATTTTGTTTAACCCCTAACATCTCTCTAAATGTTACAAACTTAATTTTTTCTAAGGACTTAGTAAATATATCAACTACATTATCACTAGTATTACAATAGTTTAGCCCTATCTCTTGAGACTAAAGTTTCTCTCTTATAAAATGATGTTGTGTTTCAATATAATTTTATCTTTCATGATAAATAGGATTTCTTGCAAGTTTTATTATACTTTGATTATCACACTTGATTGACGTAGACTCCTCTTGAATTTGTCCCATATCTTCAAGAATTCTCCTTGGCCAGATTGCTTCATAGGTAGTACTACATAGTGTTGTATACTCATCTTCAGTGGATGAAAGAGAAATAGTTGGTTTCTTCTTGTTTCTCCAAGATACAAGACTTGATCTTATGCTAAATGCATAACTAGTTATTAATTTACGATCATTTTGATCTCCAACCCAATCGAAATTAAAATAACCTATCAACTCAACATCAAATGGTTAGTATATTCAATGCCAAAAGATATTTTTCCTTGTAGGTGTCAAAGGAATATTTTTACGGCATTCCAATGAACCTCAAGAGGAGTAGCCATGAATTGACTAAGTATGCTAACAAAATATGAAATATCAAGTATTCTAGTGGTTAAGTAGTTTACATTTCCTTCCATTTCTTATACAATGCCCCATTGACTTTTGAAGTGTCACTATCATAATATAACTTGAAATTTTATTCCAATGGAGTACATGGGTAAGTGCACCAAGTTCTAGTGCCAAAAACATGACACATCAAAAAAAAATTTAAATTCTAAAAGTGCACACGCACTATAGCACATGTGTGCTTTTTAAAATCCCAAGTTTTAATATATGGGCTCTAAATCCATAGCCCATTTTATTTGTTTTTGTTGATTCATCCTTTCTCCTTAATAATGCACACACAAGTTGTAAAACATGAAGGATTTTCTCACCCACCTCCTCAAATTGCATCCTCGTTGTCAAAGATCAAGATTGGGATCACATATGTTTTCTACTCTTGTTTTTGAATTGGTTTATCTGTTTTTGCATTTTTTTTTATGTTTTTACATTGTTTTGTAGGTTTTTTCAAATTTTCTATAAATTTATTTATTTATTTAGAATCCAATTGGTTTCTTATTAGGAAATGTGAACAATGAACTACCAAATCCCTAGCCTAATCAACAAAATCAAAATGAAAACCCTCCACAAGATCCAAATCAAAACCCTCCACAAAATGAAAATTAAAACCTTCCACAAGAAGAGCAAGAAATTTTGCAACCTCCATCAATTGAAAGACCTCCTCTTGGCACCCAAGACAACATAATGAATGAAATAGAAATAGGAAAAAATGAATTAAAAGCACTTGTTGGTAGGGTGAAAGCTTGTGGAAAAACCAATCCTATGAGAGCACAATTGGGATCCTCCCTTGAGTCCATTATGACCCATGTAGCTTCTGTTAGTGGTCAGTTAGATATTTGGCATGTTAAGAGGGATGAAAAAAGAAGATATTATGCAAAAAAAAAAATCCTATAAAGATGTAAGAAAAAATGAAATAGAAAAATATAGCAATTGTGCAGTGTTTAAAAAGCCTAGAGAACAAGACACTATTAAACATACAACTAAAAGGTTCCGCATTCTTTGGTGCATACATGATGGTATTGGAAATAACTTTTTGGATAGATGGTGGATGGTCTTTGATGCGCCTTCTTGCAATAATCATGAGGTTCCAATTTATTTCCTAAATAAATTGTATTGTGAATTTGTCCTTGGGGAGATCCCCAATTATTTTGATATGTAAGAATCTTAGGGTAGAGGTGGGGGGTCATCATTTGAGAGGTTGGGGGCACATCATGACCCTAATGTAGTTAGGGTGCTAGTTGTCAAGCCATAGGGTGAGCATGCGATTATTATTTCAGTTGTGAAGGAACATGTAGAGACCAATACTCTAAGGACTATCAATGCTTTGACACAAACCCTCATTCATTACACTAGTCCATTAGTTGAGGAGGAGTCTTCTATATGTCAGAGTCACATGTGCACATCATGTGGATCCTTATGCATATTTTGTAGATATGTTGGAGACAATATGGATGATGGGCTAATCACTAATGAGTTCTTGAGTGACACATTTGGCATTAACACATAGATAAAGTACAATTATAATAAACTAATTTGATCACATTTCTTATGTATAGTGAATAACTAATTAATTAGCATGTCTTGACATTGTTCAAAATTTAAGGTAAGAGTGTGGATGACCCTAGTATAGATTCCCCATCCCCATTTTACATCTTGTCAACAATCGAGAGGTATGCATCAATTTAATCATTTAAATTAATACATATATTTATTAAGTAATCATATGAAGGATTGAAAAAAAAAAAAAAGTTATCCACGTGCATTAGTTCTCTACTGGACCATTGACATTCACAAGGGACTCTAAGCTTAGGCATGATACAAGTTTTGTAGAGGTACATTTGTTTCATGTTTCATCTTACATGTAAATTGTATTATATGACATGCAGTTCTTGACATCTGAGACTCCTCATCTTCGCTAGTCCATTGATCATTGAGTTACTGTCGTGATGGCTAGTTCAAAGCCATTAACTGAGGTATGAAATAATTTTTTTAGTTTTAGTTGTTGTTTATAATAGTTAGTATTGAAATTTCAAATGTTATTTCTAAGTGATTATATTGATTGAATTGTTGTTTGGCCTTATTACACTCAATCATCCATGAGCCTTTGACTTGGATGTACAAAGTGACTATTTGATGGTGGTAAGAAAATAATTAATTTTGTGTGTACATATATTTGATTTCAATGTATAATAATTATTGATTCATATCTGCTTTGTTTGTATCACCTCCAATTAGAAAAGAGCCTAAACAAGAGGATAAGTGAGCGTGTGAGGAAGACCCCATCATCTCCATCATCTCCCTCTACACAATGACTAGAGACCTCTAGGGATTTGTTTCCTTCCCCTCATGGGAAGGAGAAGATATAGGGATATACACACATGTATAGGCATAACAGACATATATCTTGGGTTTTATGTTAGTGGACATATTCAATATACATTTCATATATATATATGATATTTTATATTTGATGTATGAAATTATTGGTTATCATAATTAATTATATGTTTTTTCATGTATGACATTATTGGTTATCATAATATATTAAATGTTTGTTCATATATGACATTATTGGTTATCATAATATATGATATGTTCGTTGATGTATGACATTATTGGTTATCATAATATATTATATGTTCATTCATGTATGACATTATTGGTTATCATAATATATTTCTTGTTTTTCTTGTTTACATTTTAAGTATTTTCATTTTAATGTAATTTGCATCCAAAATGATGCAGAGTGCTCACACCAAAAGCTAGTGGATTCCCAACAAGAACACTTTTAAGGAAAACTACCTTTTCCACCTTCCTAAGTGTCTTAAAAGACTCTTTCCAACTTGGTTACAACATTGAACAAACTTCTACCCAACTTCAAAAAACTACTTGATCACTTTCCCTATTCAAGAATTGGGAAGCAATAAGGGAGAAATGAGTAAATTTGAGAAATGGATCATAATCAACTTCTTGCTTCAAACTAACACCTTAGATACTTCAAGGAACACATAATAACTATCTCACAAACTTTACCCTATCATCTATTACATCCTTCCAAGTGATTCTCCAAAATCCTATGAGTGAAAACAATCTTCCAACATCCTATGACTATATTTTCTTTGCAACAACATGTAATTTGCTGATTTTTGGCCAACTCTTCACAAAGGGAAGTGATTATGTTTCAAACCCATGAAATGGCTATTAATACAACCAAGAAGATCCTTAACATCTTCAAATAACTCCATTTAGTGATAACATGTAGCTGAAGTGGTGTTTTATTCTGACAAAGTATGGGTTTGATGTTCTAAATAGGAAGTAATGATATTTGACAATAATTCAATGGCCCTATATACAAGTTTAACATCATCAATGATTCCTTGCCATATAAAAAGAACTTAATAATCACCAACACCTTATGCCTCCTCTAAATTCATAGAGGGTATTTTCATCATTAGACATCCATTCCAATTGATTACTAGTTGGTTTGATTGGTTACAAGGTTAATTTCAATATTTTCCAAAAAAATGCTAAAATTGCCAAAAAGTTGTCAGCAACTTTTATTGCAAAATGCAATTTTTGCATTAAATCTTCCTAGAACCTAACCAAGTGGTTTTTGGTAACACATAGGACCTATATAAGATTTAATTACTCTTAAAATACTTATTGAGTTAACTTATTAACAAAAAAAACAAAAAAAAGATCCTTAGGATTAAGGCAACTTAGGTTTATAAGTGACCTCAAGTTTCTTGACCTTATAAATAAGGATTACCTTATTACCATAAAAAAATAAAATGTTCAAAATGAGGTGTATGATCACCCCTCTACCTTCTATCATGAGTCTCCATTATTGGATGAGATGACATATCCAGTTACCACTTAGGTGCCCTACACCACAAGTTTCAACATCACATGAGATGGGGTCGCATAATCAAAATAGAATCCAATATCAAAAGAGAGAGAGAGGTTATGTTAGGTTCCCACAACATGGTCTTGTAGCACTTGGAATATCATCCATACCTTGGACAAGCTCCAAGATATGCCCCATCAAAGATTGCTGTCCTATGACATTTAGTGACTCTTAGGGATGATTTGGTTCAACGTGCCTGAGAATGTTTGAGCACTCAATAGGATGGAAGGAGATTGGGGATAGGATTTACTTGGCCACCTAGAGCTAATAGAACATACAGTTTGATCCCATAATGAATGGTGAGCGAGATTCAACAATTGAAAAGTTTGTATTAGCCAACACTACAAGTTCCAATATCATCTGAGATGGGGCCGCGAAATATAAATAAAATTAAATCTCCGAAAAGTGAGAGAGGTTATGATGATCCTATAGCACCTAGAATTGTATCCATACCTTGTATGAGCTCTAAGATATTCCCCATCAAAGATCCCTACCCTATGGCATTTATGACTCTTAGAGGTGATTTGGTTTGGCATGCTCAAGAATGTTTGAGTACTCAATGGGAAAAGAGGAGCTTGGGGCTAAGGTTTATTAGGCCACCTAGAGTTAATAGAATAGGAAATTCAATCCCACAAAAAACGGTGAGAGATATTTGACAGTTGACAACTTTGTATTGGCTAACACTGCAAGTTTCAACATCACCCAAGATTGGGCTACAAAATCTAAATGGAATTAGATCACCAAAAAGTGAGAAAGGTTATTATAGGTCTCTAAAATATGGTCCTATAGCACTTAGAATTAAATCTATACCTTGCACAAACTCTGAGATATGCGCTATCAAAGATTTCTTCCCTATGACATTTAGTGACTCTTATGGACGATTTAGTTCAGCATGCCTAAGAATGTTTGAGCACTCAATGAGATAGGAGGATCTTGGGGCTAGGGTTTACTTGGCCAACTAGAGCTAATAGAATAGATAGTTTGATCCCATGATAAATGGTGAGAGAGATTCAATAGTTGACAACTTTGTATAGGCCAACACTACAAGTTTTAGCATCACCTAAGATGGGGCTACAAAATCTAAATAGAATCAGATCTCCAAAAAGCAAGAGAAGTTATTGTAGGTATCTACAAAATGGTCCTATAGCACCAAAAATTGCATCCATACCTTGTATGATCTCCAAGATATGCCCTGTCAAAGATCACTACCATATGGCATTTAGTGACTCTTAGGGATGATTTGGTTTAGCATACCCAAGAATGTTTAGTGCTCAATAGGATAGGAGGAGCTTGGGGCTAGGGTTTACCTAGCCACTTGGAGCTAATGGAATAGATAGTTTGATCCCAATGAATAGTGAGAGAGATTTAGTAGTTGGCAACTTTGTACTGGCTAACACTACAAGTTTCAGCATCACTCAAGATGGGGTTGCAAACTCTAAATGGAATCATATCTCCAAAATAAGAGAAAGGTTATTGTAGGGATCTACAACATGGTCTTGTAGCACCTAGAATAACATTCATACCTCACATGAGTTTCAAGATATGCCCCATCAAAGATTGCTACCCTATGGCATTTAGTGACTCTTAGGGTCCATTCAATTTAGCATGATCAAGAATGTTAAAGCACTCAATGGCATGGGAGGAGCTTGGAGCTATGGTTTACTTGACCACCTAAAGCTAACATAATGGATAGTTTGATCCCATAATTAATGGTGAGAGAGATTCGACAATTGGTAAATTTGTACTAGCTAACACTATAAGTTTTAGCATCACCCAAAATGGGGTTGCAAAATCTAAATAGAATCAACTATCCAAAAAGAGAGTAATGTTATTGTAGGTCTCCACAACATGGTGCTAAAACACCTAGAATTGCATCCATACCTCTCACAAGCTCTAAGTTATGCCTTGTCAAAGGTCACTGCCCTATGGAATTTAGTGGCTCTTAGGGACAATTTCATTTGGCATGCTTGAGAATGTTTGAGTGCTCAATGGGATGAGAAGAGCTGAGGGATAGGGTTTACCTAACCACCTAGAGATAATGGAATAGACAATTCAATCCCATGATGATTGGTGAGAGAGATTTGCTAGATCACAACATTATACTAGCCAATACTACAAGTTTTAGCATCACTCGAGATGGGGCCAAAATTTTTTAATAGAATTAGACCCAAAAAAAGAGAGAGATTTTATTGTAGGTCTCTACAACATAGTCCTATAGCACCCAAAATCACATCCATACCTCATGCAAGCTCTAAGATGTGCCTCGTCAAAAATTGTTTCCCTATGGCATTTAGTAACTCATAGGGTCGATTTGGTTTGGCATGCCCAAGAACATTCAAGAACTCAAAAGCATAGGAGGAGCTTTGGGCTAGGGTTTAATTTTCCACCCAAAGAAAATAGAATAGATAGCTTGATCCCATGATGAACAGTGTTAAAATATAACCAAGATATGTATGACTAGGCCACTTTGTGCAAGATATGAGCAAAAGTTGCTAATTAGGAAAAATTGGGTCTTTTTTGAGCTTTTAGTCAAGATAGCCTAGAATTAGGTATTTTTAGTTATTTTTTAATAGTTTGGAACCTTTTCCAAGTCCTAGAAGTGAAATCTAGTGAACTCTGCAAAAGCTGTAATTTTTATGCAAAATTGCAAAAGTTGCTTAAAAATGCAAATTTGACTAGATACCTTATAAACTTCAAAAATATATTTCCCATGCTCATATACCCAAGCATGGATAGTTACAACTTCTCAAACTTCCATTCGCAACTTTTTGGAAAAATTGCAAAAGTTGCTCAAGCAACATTTTGAGCAACATTGCAACTTTTCAGCAATTTTTGCTCTTTACATATTTAGGTCAAATGTGTCCATGTAGGACTATTCTAGGACCCTATTTAAGATTCCTAGGACCTATTAGGTAACCAAATACTTTATTTTCCCATGAATTTTCAAAGGCAATGAATAAGAAATTGGCTACCAGCTACAAACATTTCAAAGACATTAAAAAATAAATAAATTATTCTTTCAAGACAAATGAGGTACTGATTTTGAAAATAAGATTGAAATGATTCTGATCAGTGCCATGGCCAAGAATTACTTTTTTAATGTAGTGACTAATAGTTGGTCTAACTCCCCATGCCTTCTCTTTCCTATAGAGGAAAGCTTAATATAAAAATGAATATATACGAAGGAATTGCTCCTACATCTATTAAATACATAGAGGAAGATATAGAAAACCTACTTAATAGAGGGATTCACCTAAGAAAATGGACATTTCAAAAGAAAATGGTTATCTTGGTGCCAACCAGGGTATGACAATTACTTAGGATGAAGAGACAAAACCTACAGGTATTGGGAAAGAGTGCACATGTATACAGACACAAAAATTTTAGATAGAGAAGTAACAAGTGCTATAGAATCATCCATAGAGCAATGTGAGGTGAAGCCTAAAATTGGCTCATTAGTAGGCAAAGAATCAGGTCAAGTACTTTATTCTATCACCATAGATGTTTCAATTAGAAATGCCTATTCATTAATGACCTTGCATTTACAGGACTTGGGAAGCCAGGATACTCAAGTTGAGCATGATCCTTCAAAGTTCTCATCAAAATATATTAATAATCTTAACAGAACAAAAAATATCTCATTGCCACCTTTAAATGGAGACTTGAGTTTACATGGGTATTGTCAGTTCCCAAACATGTCCCAATCAAGTAGATGACCAAGATGTTTCTTGAGTAAAGGGGATACTAGTTTATTAAGGTATCTTTATGATCCCACTTGCATTTAGTTACTATTTTTTAAGCAGCTAGCCAACTGCTTTGGTGTGGGATTTTTGTAATATATAATGTCCTCATACAAGTACATGTCATTTTTGGTAAGCATTTTCTATTTTAAAGGATTAGAGAGCAATATCTATAATATCCATGTTACTAAAATTTTGCACATGTGTAAAATTTTAAGCATACATGCAATAAAAGTATGGAAGTGCCATTCATTTCATTCAAACAATAGAAATTTCTTTGTATTTATTTACTTTCAAATATACATTGATGTTTTCAAATAATGAAATGAATTAATATGCTGAATGGAAAAAGATCTCACACAAGCCATGAGTATAGCTCACTATACTGCATTTCTTTCATAAAGAAATACATGAACAGATAAATATGCATGAAAGAAATAGGCATAGAGATAACCAGTCATTGCTTGTTGCTTTGACTAGTTATGCACTCTTTTGCTGGTATAACAGACTTCAGCTCTGAGCTCCATGATCTCCAGTAGCTGCAAGAAAAAAAAACATGAAACAACTAATGTTAGATCCCAAAGGATCTAAGCAATAATTGCCTATCTATACAACTACACATACTCTATCAGTTGATGCAGTTCACTATGAAAGAAAAGTAAGCAATGATATTGAAATCTAGTGCTGAAAGAAATAAAATCATTTATGAGTGTCATGAGCCCCTGCTCTAACCTCATTAAGGATAGCCTAAATATCACATGAAATTCAGAGTATCCTAATAGTTAGGAGATCATCATTTTAGCATGCAAAGCACTAAGGGAAAATAAAATAAACATCTTCAATAATGATCATACATGAGTTAGAGATGCCATGGGGAATAGTGCTAACAACATTTCTGCATTGATGCATCATGTTGATCAACTTGAGCAAGAACTTGAGGAGTTGCGCAAAGATATTGAATAGTTGTGTATGCAACAAGCAAGAACTGGGTACATAGGTATTATAACAAGGATTCAAGCCTAGAGGTTTGGAGCAGGAGATTGAAACATTTAAGCATAAGCTAGTTGCATGCAAATGAGATAATCACACTCTCCAAGAGGAGCTTTCAGAAGTTTATTGTATCAAAAGCCATTTTGTAGATTTATACAAAGTAGATCTTGAGATGAGTTCTGAGGCAGAGAAGAAAATAAAATTCTTTCAAAGTTGAGTAGTAGTTGCATTTTTTTATAGGGATCATGCTCTAATGGAGGCTAAGATATCTCATGAGAAAGAAAAATCCATGTCTAATAAAATGAATGAGCTCCAAAATAGGATAGAAGAAATCACTACAGATCATCTAGAGGAAGCAAAACTTTGTTGTGAACTACAACGTAATTTAGGTTGTTGAAAAGTTTTATAGAATTTGGCAAGTAGTTGTTGGGGTGCTCAATGAAAAAACTGATGAAGATAAGCCAGTGTGCCTTCTACAGGACCTTGCACACATGTGGATTTTTAGCAAAATAGAGGATTATCATGCTCAGATGGTTGTTATGCAAGAGGAGTTAACATCTTCCAGAGATTTTGTAGAGAAGCTACATAAGCGGCTAGAAGAGACATGTGCTTTTGAAGATCATCTTATGTAGTGCATGAATGCTCTTGAAGCCAAGTTGAAGGATTCAAAAAACACAAAAAAGAATGAGATTGACCATCTCTGTATTTTCTAAGTTATTTAAAGAGAAGTTGATGAGAGGGAATGAGTTTGGTTTTATGGACATTGAAATTTAGAAAAGTTTTGCACAGTTGGGATTTCCACCCATGCAAAATACAGATCAACTTTCTCCACCATTCATGCTTAATCTAGACAATCTTAGAATCAATGCAAGACCTGGTAGTAGCATCAAATAGAGCATTGAAGTTTTAACAAGAGAGGCTGACTTAAATGGCTTTAAGTTATATTGGAGCCTACGGGTAAAGAGGCATGGGAAGTATATTTGAAATTTCAAAAAATCCTTAAAAAACTAAGACATACGTGTTTTAGTATGTAAGAAACCCATACCAGCATTTCATGGCCTATTAAGACATTTTTTTTTAATGGAAAATCCTTCCAAAATTACATGGTGACATATAATGAAATCCCATTTGGGTTTTATTAACTCATGGTTCCAGCATACAAGATCATGTAAAAAATCACATGAAGACTCCCAAACACCAATAGCAAAACAAGAGATCTGAATAGCAAGATAGGATATAGTTTAAACACAAGCTTACCTTCAAGAAATCATACCAATGGTGGCTTAATTTCAAATCAATACATCTTTCACATGAAGATTGCTAAATCTACAACACACTTTCATAGCATAAGGAGAAAAAAATGCCTCGAAATACTTCTCATGGCAGTTCAGAGACCAACAAATTTCTCCATTTTCTTTAAATCTTCAAGTTCTTTAGATTTTTTTTTGTGAAAGATGCATATGTAAAGTGAAAGCTTTTTAGGGTTAAAGGCTTGTTACACCTTTTCATAGTTACATAATTCTTTGAAATCCGTAGGCTTTAGTTTGGGATTTTTATCCCTTTGATTAATTTTTGCATCAACATTTTATTGTAATAGGCTGTATTTCCTAATAAAGGAAATGGTGTTATATTCTGGATAAATGATAGACAAAATAATATTAAAGTGATACATTGTTATCATTAATATTATTTTTGTTTGTTTAAAATGCAAAATATAAAAATAAGAGAGGTGTGAGTTTTGTTAATGTTTTGTTGTAAAAGGGAAACAATTAAATGATAAAGTTATAAATCATTTAATAACTTCTCTTCATGGTTTAAGAGAAAAGAATTCAGTCATCTTTCTCCCATTATGGTCTTTAAATTTTTGTAGACATTGTGAATTCTTCTAGGAGAAAATATAGGCTTTGGGGTCAAATTTGACTTTGCCTTGGTAGTTGGAGCGGATTTATTAGCTGTTGGAGTTTTTTTAGGGTAGTTATTAGTGAGTCATTGGGTTCTTTATGAGATAATGGAGTTTTCCTAGGGGTAGGACTTCATTATGAAAGTGATTAAGTCCTCTTTTTGGGGCTATCATTCTACATATGACCCAAGGGTTGGGTTTTGTACTTAATGAGTTTTTCAACTCATTTAGAAGGAGTTATGATTTTATGACAAAGTTTTGAGACATTTTTTGAGTCCTAAGCTTTGTTACATGGTCTATAATTCAACATTTTGAAGAAATAATGCCAGTGACTGCAATGTGATTATGCTTTATGAAGTAAATTGTTAAGCTCTTTTCCTTTCTACAAATTCTATGTGTGCTTTTGAATGTTTTGATAAGTTAAATTGTGAATGATTACATTATTCCCTATTTTCTGTCTCATTCCAGCACCTTTTTTGGAAAAGTAAGTCTACTTGTAGGTTATGATATGTGTTTATAGGTGAAATTAGTCAAAGTGAGGTAGTAATTTATCCTCTTTTTGTAGTTTCAGTATTGAAACCTTATCATAAAGCACTTGTGCAAGCCTTTACAGGAAGATATGCCTTATATGCCTTTCCAGGAAGTTATGTGTGTGTTACATATTCATATTAAATTTTGGTGTATCACCTCCTTAATTTAAACCTTAGGTTTTAGGTTTGTTTTTCAATCATTTCTTACCTTTTTCCTACAAGTTTTCATTGAGTTGTAGAGATTGCCACTAAAAATCTAATAGGAGCCGGCCTAGAACCCGGAGGTTTCATTTCATTATCTAGTCTCACATAGTGAAATGACTCCCAGGTTAAGTAAGGGTTACTGAACATTACTAGTTTAGTAGGGTGCAAATCTTGAAACTTAACAATCCATTTTTGGGACCAAAGAATATAAATATTAAAATTGCAAAGCTTCCATGCTATTATAATGGAGATTATGTGCAATATCATTTTGCTAATTTTTATTTGGTCAATAATATTGTATACACATGTAAGAATAATTTGGTTCATATATATATATATATAGTTCTTAATTGTTTGACTATTATGAATGACTTATTGCCTTTGGTTTGGAAAAATCTTTGTTATAAACAATACTCAATATTGGTATTCCTCCATATTTTTTATTAGTTAATGTTCATATATGCATAAATATCCCTCAATAATGTTCCTTTTCTTTATTGGATGCACTTGCTTTAGATTCTCAAAATGACTATTTATTACCTATTGGAGGGTTTTGTGTCTTTGGTGTCTCATCAAGAGTAGCATCTCTTGCATGCATCACCTACTCTCTCTCTCTCTCTCTCTCTCTCTCTCTCTCTCTCTCTCTCTCTCTCTCTCTCTCTCTCTCTCTCTCTCTCTCTCCTCTATTCAATCTAATGAGCCAACTGGATCTGCTCTACATTTTAATGTCTCAAGTATTGCCTTGTGTTTTGACTCACAAACTTTCCAAAGAGTCTTATTATGTGGTTTTCTGCCATATTTTGTCAAGTGGACATTTGATGCGGCAACAAGGTTTGAATAATGAAAAATATTCCTCTTTGTTTTCCAATCCTTGAATAACCACAAGTTAGGGTTCTTTATAGAATCTCTTCTAAGACATGTGCCGATTACAACCACTACACCGATATGGTACTCTAAACCTTCACCATCTATAATCAAGTGATCCAATTTTTGCTTGGCTTGGACACAATGACACAAATAATAATCTATCCCTTCTTCATTGTCTTTAGGTGAAATAATAATGAAAACATGGCTTGTAGTGATAAATGTACAAAATGTGGTCATTAATTTAGAAAATACTTAGGTAAAAGTTATAAAGTTACATATTAAAATTATAAAGATATATATATTACCAGGTTGCACTAGATTAGACAAGTGGTCAAAGTCAATGGAAAAATCCATCTTGACCATTTCTAGTGCTTGTGGCGGATGATAGGTGTCAAATGGGTCCAAAACCCATATATCCTATTTGTTTACCCATTTAGTTGACTCACACTCATCTATATTTTACTTTACACATGATGGACAATAGCATGCCATTTTTGATGTCTGGATACTCCATGAACTTGCATTAGAGCTTCCAAAAGAGTGCAACTTACTTGATCCTTATAGTGTGCAATAATCCTCATATGGTGTAATATTAATATTATCTATCAACCAAAAAAATCTATGAACTGTAGACTCACCTTCCTTACCTAGACCCATTGTAGCATTACACCACTAGATGAGGGATTTTACATCTATCAATATTGTCCAATCTTTGTACTTTAGTTCTTCACAAGCTAAGGCTCTTTTGATGCATGCACCTGCACCATCTTGCTCTCCCTTTCCATGACTAGCCTTTGTGAAATTTCACATATATTGAATTCTAGACAACCTATGCATCCTGATTAACCAATAGAACATTCATGTATTCTTGTGTTAGAAATACTTTAGAATAATTTTTCATTCATCCAAGCTTAAACTTTCCTACTTAGCAAGTTACTATAAATCAACATGTATGCATAACACATAAAAGATCAACACATAATACAACGATTTATGTGGAAACCCAATTTGGGAGAAACCACTAGTAACATGCTACTCAATTCTCACTCTTCTAAAATGATGCCCTATGAAAAGCCTACCTTATTAAAGGCTACAACACACTATTAAATGTGACTTGGTTAAAGGATTTAACCACCTTGTTAGAAGTGGGCCTAGTTAGAGCACTTTAGAACATTCACTTGGAATGTCACCCTATTAAAACATTTACAAATAGTTGTTAAACCAACCTGAGTCCATAGGATTTTACCCTGACTGATACAATTGCTAGAGAGTAACAATAAGAGGGTTTTAACTTGATTACAATTCACAACTTATCTTGTAGATTTTAGATCACAGTTCAACTCATAACATTGCTTGGATTTCAATCTATGTAGCTCTAACATCTTGTCCTCCTTTCAAGCTTTGTCTCCTTGAGTCTTCATGCTCGATGTACTAGTGCAATCTCCTATATGACCACTTATTGAACTAGATGCTTCGTGCTCTATTTTGTCTTCTACTCTTGATGTCTTCTCCTTGAAACCTTTCAACCACTTTGCAATTTGACACAAAAAACTCTTGCTTCTTGGTCTGTGACTCCTTACATAGAAGTTTGGAATTTCTTTTCCCACTTTATTCTTTCCTCCTTTAATTTTAGTTCAAATGGATTAGGTAGGATTCAATGAATCTAACCCATAGCTTGTTCCTTCTAGAAACATCATGAAGAATCCTCTTGAATTTGCTCAAAAATAGTTTACATGAAGTTTTGTGCCACCAACTCACCATCCTTATCCTCCATCTAGTTCACAAAATTCAAGGTAATAACTTTATCAGCTTAGATCTAGCAAATCTTTGACTTTTCCAATAATGTAGTAGCTCAGCACTATTGAAATTCTAGTGCTTGGCACATACTGTGTTACTTGACATCAATTACATTTTACTAATGCTCGACACCTACTATGGATTCACTCAGCATCCACTAAGTTTTTTTGATGCTTGACACCTATTGCTTTGCTTAGCACTTGAACACACTCGACTCCTTCTATATCACTCAACACACACTAGATTTTTAATTTGCTTGGCTCCAACTGAAAATTTGCTCGGCTTGAACTAGCTTTTCAGAAATCACTAAAGAACTTAGTTAAGCTTTATAGTCAACCCTATTTCAACTTATTCCTCCAATGTTTCTAAGTGTGGCCAAGCTCTATATCTTCAATAATATTATTAATACATCATTTTATCAATGTCTTAACTGATCCTTGCACTTCATTACTGTTACACTTATATTTTTCTTCAGCCTTAACATCAAACATTTAAGTTGTGGGAGTGCCCAAGTTGAAGTTGAAGTTGAACCTTCGGGTCAGTTCAACTTCAAGTTCAGTGATTTCATAATATACTTTCAAGTGTTGAAGTCGAAGTTGAGTCTTCTAGCCAGTTCAAGTTCAAGTTCAAGTTCTATCATTAGCAAAAAATGTTAAAATCAGGCCAGTCATTCTCCTATTCATCAACATTCCTACTCACATATGGGGAGGTTGAAGTTGAAGTTGAAGTTTCGTGTCTGTTCAACTTCAACTTCAAGTTCATGTTGGAGTCGGCGCAAAGTGCAGTGTTAGTTCAAAGTTTCAGTTTCAGCCTTGGCAGTTAGAAGTTCATGAATCATTATGATTCAATCAAGATTGGGAGCTTCAAAATTATATTTGAAATGGTGAAGCCTAAAAGGAATCCACCATTCTTAAGTGCAAAGCTCATGGACAGTTTCAAGTATGCAGTTCACAGATCAAAGGCTCAGATTCATTGGTTTGAATTTGTGGCTCAAGTTTAAAATCAAGCTCAAATCTTGTTTCAAGGTTCAAAGTCCAAGATCCAAGGTTAGAAGGTGGTGGTGGATAATGAGATGTACATTAAGTAAATTCCAACATGAGATTCAAGTGCAGGTATTGGTGTATATATTGTTGTCAGTTTTAATATAGCCTGTAACTACAGATTTTTGTTTGCATTAAAATAACAGTCACAATCCGGGGAGTATAACTTTTTATCCCACTATTGGATTTTTCTCAATTTTTGATATGTTGTAGAAAATCAAGTTTTCTAAATCTTCACTAAAGAGATTTTCAAAATTTGGTCAAAGTCAAAAGTTATGATGGACTGTATGCAGGTTTGTCAACATACCAGCAAATGCAAAATGTTCTACAATAAGAAAAATAGTCATATTGTGAGGCCCATAGATTTTAATGTAACCATTGGATTGAGCTTAATTTCGAATATATTTTAGGAAACCTAGTTATCTAAATTCCCTCCAAGCCGTTTTGCAAAATTCTCAATGGATCAAAAGTTATGATTGTTACAAGATCATGACAGTAACCTATAACCAGCATACGCCACCTATCAAACATGCACATGCAATTCATTTTTGTAGTGACAGGTGTCCATAAGAGGAGTTTGGACGAATGTAAGAAATATCATAATATTTATTAAACATTATGTTTATCTTTTTTGATACATCACTCTTACTCAATAATGGACAGTGGAATATGAAAGGTTGGGAGCAATTTCAAGAAATAGTTATTCAAACTGAAAAAGAATCAACAGAAGGAGAAGATAAATAGTACAAAGAATAATAAGAGAGGGGTTCTTCTTTTCTGGGCTAGAAGTTCTAGAGCTGCTATAATAGGTGAGAAGATAGCTCTGGTTTGAGGAAAGGGAGGGTTGTTTTTATTTTTATTTTGGAGCAAGTTCTACAGCTGCTGCAACAGGGGAGAAGACAGTTCTGGCTTGGTACCAGGGGAAGCAATTTTATTGTATGCAGATTAACTGTGATAAGGGGATTAGACAATAGTACTATTGTTTTATCATGTTTTTGGAATAAATAGGGATATAAGTATGTTTGATTCTACAGTCGCATATATTTGTATTTCTGATCTAAAAGGATTCCTAATCCTTTTATTTCTATTTTAGATGCAGTACCTTATAATTAGGTTGATTGTGATATATGTAGTCTTGAGGTTATGTATTCATGCTTTTGCATAAACATATTTGCAACTTTCTCTCTCACATTTTTCTCTGTAATACTGAAATGTGGTAGATAGTGCTATGGTTGTTTATTAGTTTTTCATTCATTTCTAGTTTAG
The DNA here is from genome assembly GCA_028749045.1 of Cupressus sempervirens. Classification (NCBI taxonomy): domain Eukaryota; kingdom Viridiplantae; phylum Streptophyta; class Pinopsida; order Cupressales; family Cupressaceae; genus Cupressus; species Cupressus sempervirens. Next base: position 683,962,163 of record CM053790.1, read on the forward strand.
CAATATCTTAATCACATTTATTCTATATTGATGGATGAATGTCTGAAAAACCCTTTGTGTCTTTAGGTTAAAGACATAATCAAGTATCATATTCATTGAATATCATTTGTGAGGGAGTTGTAGCTCTCAATTCAGAGGAGTATTATCAATAAAATGATAATCTATCCATCTATTAGTATATTTTGTCTTTTTTTTTCGTGTGTATTAAGTCATGTTCTGTAATTCTTGTTGAAAGGAAAAACTGTTTACTAACAATTTTTGGCGACTCTGCTGGGGACCAGAAGCAAAGATCAGTGTTGAATAATTGTTTCCTTAGTTTATATGTATATCTCCACATATAGGAGATTGGTGACTCTGATAAAGTGGTGACTCTACTGATTCTTCTTGCAAATCCTAGAGGGTTACAAGAATGGGAAAGAGAGTAGACCCCACTATCCCAGAGATTCTTCAAATGAATGATAAGGTTCTACAAGATTTCTAGGAGCATTATAAACAAAGTATTTCAAAGGCTATGAAGCTGAAGATAAGTCTTGAAGATGATCATTGCTCTGCCTTGCTATGGATGAGTTTATGTCACAGATTTCACAAGCTCAAAGAATTGGATGCATGCAAAAAGAAAGTGTAGCAACTTGAGAAAGAATTGGAAGTTGTGGAAGAAGAAGCTCTAGTAATTTCATCGGGATATATTTCTTGCAACTATACATTCATGAGTGATCAAGAAATGGGATTAAAAAAGAAGCTTGAAATGATACCTAAAAAGATACCTACTGTTAATGAGATAAATTCTAAGAAAGATCCAATGCTTCAGTATTTGTGGAATGATTTCAAAGGGAGCATCTGTGAAGCTAAAAAGAGAAAGCTGAATCCTTCTAAGGATTGTCGATCCTCCATACTAATAGATTGTGTGTATCAAAGATTCAATGATCTCAAAAAGCTTGATCAAAAAATTCTAGTTGCTACAAAGATATCAAGAGAAGAATCATAGATTAAAGATCCCTCATTCTCTCACCTCTTGGTATCAGAAGATCCAAGTGTTCCAACAATAATGTTAAAATCGTCAACACCATGGAGTTTTGATCACCAGCAAAAGGAAGATCAAGAACAAAGTCAACAAGAGGAGCTACATTTTCAGGAAGAGCCTCCTGTCATAGAAGAGTTGTTAGAAGAAGAGGTTTTTTCTACTAAGTTTGATCCTATGGTTATTGAAAGTAGTCTTGAAAAACTATTACTCTTATCTATATGTACTAAGGATATTTCAGCTTCTAATATTCAAAAAGAAAGTTTGAATTCTGATTTTTCTCTTGTATGCCAAGAGAAAGATATGGTTCATATGACAACAGTAGGGAATCAATCCCATAATGATGATGGTGAGATTGTTTGGGGCAGTGTGAATGCATTATACTTACCTACTGAATTCATTGAAGATTTTGAAATTAAAGATAATCCTCTCTTTGTGCCCTATGATCTTATATATGATAGAAAAGAGCTGGGAGAAGGTGGTCTTGAGAATTCTAGCAACATGATCATATAGAAGCAAAATAAAGAAGCAACAGTGAATCTGAAACATAACAGCCAACAAGAAGTTCCCTCAAGAAATCATTCATGGTTGACTGAGGAAGCTGACACAAGAGTGTATAATGAAGATCATTTGAGTTTGGTTGAGGTAAAGAATAATTTAACTTTGATTCCTTTGATTTCTTCAAAAGATTCAAATGCTCCCTTTGTTTGGTCTAGTGTTGATCAAAATGTATTGAGTGATGATCTAAAACCTAATGTTCTTGAGCTTGAGGAAGAGGTATATTATGAGGTTTTCTTGTTTGATTTTACACCAAATTGAAATGAATGGTCTCAGCATCAAGACTTAGAGGCATTCTATTTTAAACATGAAAGTGTTGATGCACTCACAACAGATAGGTTTTCAATAAGCCTAGTCCTAGGTTTTGATTTGGAGGCTCTGATAAGGATAGTGCAGTCTAAATTTTGTGATGTAAGTTGGCTTTTTGGATCTGATGAAATTCCTAAGTTCGTGCAGCATATTGTGGTCAGATCTCTCCTTGCAGCAGTCATCAATTACCTATTTGGAATGGTACATCTTATGTATCAACCTCTCTTCTGTATAGACAAATACTTCTCACAGCCAGTCAATGGATTCACATGAATACTCAAAGCCATCTTTGGAGGTATGGTCTGCTCGCCCTATCCTTTGTACATAAATTTTTTGTTGTGCCTAGGTTTAGTTTGCTCTTGGTGGTGCTTAGTGTAGTTGTTCGGTGGTTGTGTTTTTAGTATGCTTTGGTTGGCTGTTAGGTTTGTGTTTTGGTGTTGTCCCCTATTCCCTTTCTCTGCAAACATTCTCCTTTCTTTGTTTCCATGACTTTGTTGCCCAATTGCTAGACACTGATCTCAACTAGAGATTGTTGGATTCTTTGTGTCCCTCACGGCCCACATCCCCAGTCAAAGCCAATTGTTACACTTATATTTTTCTTCAGCCTTAACATCAAACATTTAAGCCGTGGGAGTGCCCAAGTTGAAGTTGAAGTTGAACCTTTGGGTCAGTTCAACTTCAAGTTCAGTGATTTCATAATATACTTTCGAGTGTCGAAGTCGAAGTCGAATCTTCTAGCTAGTTCAAGTTCAACTTCAAGTTTTTTCATTAGTAAAAAATGTTAAAATTAGACCAATCATTCTCCTATTCATCAACATTCCTACTCACATATGGGGAGGTTGAAGTTGAAGTTGAAGTTTTGTGTCAGTTCAACTTCAACTTCAAGTTCATGTTGGAGTCGGTGCAAAGTGCAGTGTTAGTTCAAAGTTTCAGTTTCAGCCTTGGTAGTCAGAAGTTCATGAATTATTATGATTCAATCAAGATTGAGAGCTTCAAAATTGTATTTGAAATGGTGAAGCCTGAAAATAATCCACCATTCTTAAGTGCAAAGCTCATGGACAGTTTCAAGTATGCAGTTCACAGATCAAAGGCTCAGATTCATCAGTTCCAATTTGTGGCTCAAGTTTAAAATCAAGCTTAGATCCTATTTCAAGGTTTGATGTCCAAGATCCAAGGTTAGTAGGTGGTGGTGGATAATGAGATGTACAGTAAGTAAATTCCAACATGAGATTCAAGTGCATGTATTGGTGTATATATTGTTGTCAGTTTTAATACAACCTATAACTACAAATTTTTGTCTGCATTAAAATAACAGTCACAATCCAGGGAACATAACCTTTTATCCCAATATTGAATTTTTCTCAATTTTTGATATGTTATATAAAATCAAGTTTTCTAAATCTTCATTGAAGTGATTTTCAAAATTTGTTCAAAGTCAAAAGTTATGATGGATTGTATGTGGGTCTGTCAACATACCAGCAAATGCAAAATGTTCTGCAATCAAAACAATAGTCATGTTGCGGGGCCTAATAATTTTAATCCAACCATTGGATTGACCTAAATTTCGGATATGTTTGAGGAAACCTAGTTATCTAAACTTCCTCCAAGCCGTTTTGCAAAATTCTCAACGGATCAAAAGTTATGACTATTACAATATCATGAAAGTAACTTGTAACCAGCATACACCACCTATCCAACATGCACATGCAATTCATTTTTGTAGTGATAGGCGTCCATAAGAGGAGTTTGGATGAATGTAAGAAATATCATAATATTTATTAAACATTATTTTTATCTTTTTTGATAGATCACTCTTACTCAATAATGGACAGTGGAATATGAAAGGTTGGGAGCAATTTCAAGAAATAGTTATTCAAACTAAAAAAGAATCAATAGAAGGAGAAGATAAATAGTACAAAAAATAATAAGAGAGGGGTTCTTTTTTTCTAGGCTAGAAGTTCTAGAGCTGCTATAATAGGTGAGAAGATAGCTCTGGTTTGAGGAAAGGGAGGGTTGTTCTTTTTCTATTTTGGAGCAAGTTCTATAGCTGCTGCAACAGGGGAGAAGACAGTTCTAGTTTGGTAATAGGGGAAGCAATTTTATTGTATGCAGATTGACTGAGATAAGGGGATTAGACAATACTACTTTTGTTTTATCATGTCTCTGGAATAAAGAGACATATAAGTATGTTTGATTCTACAGTCACATATATTTGTATTTCTGATCTAAAAGGATTCCTAATCCTTTTATTTCTATTTTAGATACAGTCCCTTATAACTAGGTTGATTGTGATATATGTAGTCTTGAGGTTATGTATTCATGCTTTTGCATAAACATATTTGCAGCTTTCTCTCTCTCATTTTTCTCTGTAATATGGAAATGTGGTAGATAATCCTGTGGCTGTTTACTAGTTTTTCATTCATTTCTAGTTTAGCAATCTCATAATCACATTTATTCCATATTGATGGATGAATGTCTGAAAAACTCTTCATGTCTTCAGGTTATAGACATTTCAAGTATCATATTCATTGAATATCATTTGTGAGGGAGGTGTACCTCTCAATTTAGAGGAGGATTATCAATAAAATGATAATCTATCCATCTGTTAGTATATTTTGTCTTTCTTTTTGGGTGTATTGAGCCATGTTCTGTAATTCTTGTTGAAAGGCAAAACTGTTTACTAACAATTACAAAACTATAACTCAACCTTTCTATTAGTTGCTTTTTCTACATTGTGTTGATTAAATCCTCTTCATCAATCAACTAAGTGATAGTACTTGGATCTTATAAAAAAATTTCATTCCAACAAATAGTAGGTTTGACATCAATGACAAAATACTGATTGAAAACATTCTTTATCAACAATGGCAAGCAATCTTCTTCTTACAATTATCTTTTCAATCGAATTTCTAACAATCTCCCTCTTTAGCATTGATGGCAAACCAAACTAATCAACCAAGTTATCAAAATGATAACTAGGTTAAAATAGTAAATCAAATGCCAAAAAGAAAACTTTATTCAAAACTATTCATCTTATCAGTAGCATAAGTTAACTTATGACTCCCTCTGAATTCTTTTGCTAATAAACTATCTTCTCCCTTTTTGTTCTACTGTTCCTCTGATTGATTCTTGTCTACATTGTTTTCTCCCTTTGAGCTATGATTTCCTTTTGCATATCTTGAACAACCACTATTCATGTTTTGCTACTCTAGTATCATCTTCTTCTCCCTCTATCCACTTGATCTTGTCGTATCAACTTCTTGCTACTACAATCTCCCTCTTTTCATTTGAATGTTGTTGATCAATTTTATGTTACTTCTCCCTCTTTGACAACAATGTCAAAGGCATACTATTTCAATATCTTAACATGCAAGTGTAGCTTTTGCAAGTACTCCAATTTCTCCCTCTGTCACTTTGCTTGTGACTGATTTGGAACTTCAGCACTTTAATTACTTCACGCATGATCCTAAAGTAAATATCCTCTACATAAATTTTTAATATGCCAAAATTCAACTCATTTGATGCAAGGTAGTATTGCTTTTGCTTTAAGTAGCCTTGGCTAGGGGTATCGCCCCTAACTTACCTCTAAGATATTCAAAAGCATCTTTAGGTAGTGCTTTTGTAAAGATGTTAGTAATCTATTTATTTGAGCTGACATATTCCATCCTTACTTGCTTATCTTCCACTAATTCTCTTATATAGTGATACTTAGTTGCAATATGTTGTGTTTTGGCATGCATCACAGGATTCTTTGATATGTTGATGGCACGTGTGTTATCAAAATAGAGTATCATAGGTTCAATTACCTCTTACTTCATACCTTGCAATAGATGTTTGATCCATACAATATTAGTGTGGTTGATAGTAGCTACAACATATTTGGCTTCTACTATGGACTATGAGATACAACTTTTCTTTTTACTTGTCCAAGTAATTAGTCTTTTACCTAAGAAAAGTGCTCCTTTACTGGTGCTTTTTCTATCATCAATATTACCTCCCCAATTTTCATCAGTGTAGGTTTTCAACTCAAACTTTTCACTCCTCTTGTAGTACAAACCAAAATCATTAGTTTCTTTTAAGTACCTTAGTATTCTCTTCACTGCCATCAGATGATTTTCTCTTGGGTTAGCAAAAAATCTTGCCACTATTCGAATAGCTAATGCAATGTCTAGTCTACTATGTACAACATACTACAACTTTCCAATCATTGATCTATACATTTTCTGATTCACTTTGGCTGACTCATCATTCTTGGATAACTTATGTCCTATTATCATTGGTGTACTGACTAGTTTTGAATCTTCTAATCCAAATGTATTGAGCATCTCCTTGATATATTTTGATTGGGTCACAAATATGCCATGCTTTAGTTGATGTACTTGCAATCCAACAAAGAATTTGATTTCTCCAAACATTAACATCTCAAACTCATGTTTCATTTGATCACCAAAATCTTTTCATAGTACATCTTTTCCTCAAAATATTATATCATCAACAAATATTTTAGATATCAAAAAGTCTTTAGCTTTTTCTGCCTTGATGTATAGGTTATTGTTGTCATTTTTTCTCTTAAATCTTATCTTCACAACATATTTGTGTAGTCTCTCATACCATGTTCTAGGTGCTTTCTTCAAACCATAGAGTTCTTTATGCAGTTTGCAAACTATATTCTTGTTGTTGTAATCAAAAAATCCCTTTGGTTGCTCTATGTAGACTTCCTATTCTAGTATTTCATTTAGAAAATTAGACTTTACATCCATCTGATAAACTTTGAAACTTTTGTAGGCAACATATGCAAGTAATGTTCTTACTCCTTCCATTCTTGCAATAGAGGAAAATGTTTCCCCATAGTCTAGTCCTTCTTCTTGTGCATAGCCTTTGTAAACTAGTTTGGCTTTATTTCTTGTGATCTCACCATTCTCATCAAGCTTGTTCCTAAAGACCTATTTGGTACCAATTACATTCTTGTTAGCTAGTCTAGGAACTAGAGTCCATGTTTTGTTCTTTCCAATCAGATCTATCTCTTCTTCCATAGCTTTATGCCAATTATCATCTTGTAGTGCATCTTTCACTATTTTGGCCTCAATCTTGCTTAGTAGACATGATTCATTTCTTAGTTTGTTCCTAGTCATTGGTCTTGCATCCTTATCTCTAATGATTTGTTCTACAAGGTGATGTCTTCTCACATACCTGGCTAGTCTTGGTTCTATCCTTCTTTCCATGTTTGGTCCTTTAGCTTCATATTCACTTTGCACATCACTATTTAGTATTTCATTATCTCTTTCATGTGTACTATTTTTAGAGTCAGAATGTGCATTTTCTTCATTATGAATGTAGCTTGACATTCACTGGTTGTGACTCGGCTGATATTAAAATTTGTTGTTGATTCCCAACTTGATTGACAACTTCATCTTCAATAGGCATTTCTTCATAGAAATATACAAAAAATTTATAATCTACTAGTTTCTTGGATTCATCAACTTGCACTTCAACATGCTCATCAAAAATTTACATTTTCACTCTCCACAATCTTGTTTGTGTTAGTATTCAAATACTTATATGCTTTACTTCTAGTGGACTATCCAAAGAATATGCCTTCATCACTCTTTACATCAAACTTGCAATTTCTGGTATCTTTAAGAATATAGCATTAACAACCAAATACTTTTATATGTTTTACATTGGGTGAATGACCATACCATAATTCAAAAGGTATTGCATTTGGGCCTTTCTTAACTTGTACTCACTTTAGGGTGTAAACATTAGTACTTATAGCTTCTCTCTAGTACTTCAGAGTAGCATTTTTCTCCATCATTAATGTTCTGGCATAGTCTATTATTGATCTATTCCTTCTTTCTACAATGCCATTTTGTGGGGGATTTTTTGGTGTTGATGTTTTTCTCTTGATTCCTTTATCATTGCAAAATGTTTCAAATTCTTTTGATGTAAACTCTCCTCCTCTGTCTGATCTTAGATACTTTAGACTCTCTGCTATTTCCTTCTCAACACTGGCCAAATACCACTTAAACATTTGAAATACATTAGATTTTTTCTTTAAGAGGATGACATTCATCATCCTAGAGTAGTCATCCAAAAATAACATTATGTATCTATCTCCTTGGTATCTTTTTATTTCTATTAGACCACATAAGTTTGTCTGGAGTAGTTCTAGTTCTTCTTTGGAAGTGTAGATTTTTCTCTTAAAACTAGACTTATTCATCTTTCTTAGTTGACATTGTTTGCACAGTATGTTTTTAGGCTTCTTTAACTTAGGCATGCCTTTGATTTTCTTCCTTTTGCTGATGCTAATCAAATTATCAAAGTTGACATGAAATAACCTTTTATTCCATAACCACACATCATCAAGTGTAACAATGAGATAGGTTGCATTTTCCATATCTAGGTAAAATAGATTACTCCTAGATTGTTCACCTTTTCCTATTAGATTTCCTTTAGTGTCATATATTTTGGAAGTTTTATTTTCAAATTTTACTTTGCAACCTACATTGCCTAACTATGATACACTTAGCAAATTGTAGTTCAATCCTTTAACATAGTATGCATTATCACATGAAATTTTCTCTATAAGTTTGATAGAACTTTTTCCTTTGATTTGACATGGAGCATCATTTCCAAATCTAACACTATTTTCATTATATTGGGTAAAGGTAATAAACTTACGTTTGTCTCTTATCATGTGATGTGAGCATCCACTGTCTATGATTCACTTGTCATTGTTTTTCACATATCTTATTGGTGTTGTTGCCTCATCTTCATCTAATTCATCCTTCATGGCTGCATAGGCTACCTCATCATCATTTTCATCAGAATCTTCTTCAACAATGTAGCATCTTTTGCCTTTGTCCTTGTAATCTCTGCTATCATCTTCTTTTTTGTTCTTTTACTTGTTTCCTATTTTGTAGTTCTTCTTATGTGTACACCTTGTAGCAATATGACCAACTTCATTACAATTAAAACAAATGATAGGAAAATTATGTTTGAATTTACCTTTTCCTCTATGGAATCTCGTGGCTATTAGTGCTTCCAATTGTTCCACATCTTCTTCATCTATGTTGCTATCACTTGATGCATATTTTCTTTTTCTACTCTTCTTCCTTGATTTCACCTCCTAAGTATCTTTTAGTGATAGCTTGGCTTTGAAAGAAGATTCAAGATTCTCAGGTCTGTAGTTATCAAAGTTGGATAATTCAAATGTAGTAAGTCTTCATACTATTCTTTCAAAAGTTAGCTGATTTCTTGGGATACACCTTAGTTCTTGGCTGGCTGAACCTCTAATAGCATAGATGGGAAGAAAAGTTTTAAGTATTTGTTATTGATAGTGTCATCTTCCAATTGACCACCCAAACTTCTTATTGCACTTACCACTTCTTTCATTCTGGAGGTATATTGAGTAGCATTCTCACCTTCCTCCATTTTGATGTCATCAAAATTTCCTTTGAGGCTTTCTCTCTTTTCTCTTTGAACATTCTGATCTCATCCATATATATCTAATAGGGCTTTTCAGATCTTGAATGCAAAATCACATCCTTTGATGTCATCAAATTCAACATAGCTGAGTGCAGAAGCAATCTCCAACATCACCTAATTATGCACCTTGCTTTTGTGCAAATCATCTGCAAAAAAAGGTCCATCTAGATCTACATGTTCCACTCCAATTGAGGTTTTTTCATAATCACCTATTGATCCAAGGTGTAGTTTCATTAAGCTTTGACATGTAGTGAAGTTATCTCTATTGAGTTGGGGAACATCTCTCTTGGACATATTGATATTCTGCTTCTAGTACTTTAAAACTAAATCAACAGATAGCTCCAATACCAATTGTTAGAAATGTTTTAGAATAACTAAGAGGGGGGGAGGGGGTGAATTAGTTATTCAAGGTCCAAATGTCCAATAAATTTTTTTTCTTCAAGTAAGATGAGCCTATTAAACTGTTCATTCATCCAAGCTTATACTTTTCTACTTAGCAAGTTACTGTAAATCAACATGCAAGTATAACTCATGAAAGATCAACACATAACATAGTGATTTACATAGAAACCCAATTTGAAAAAAACCACTAGTAACATGCTACTCAATTCTCACTCTTCTAAAGTGATGTTCTATCAAAGGCCTACCCTATTAAAGGCTACAACACACTATTAAATGTGACCTAATTAAAAGATTTAACCACCCTATTAGAAGTGGGCCTGGTTAGAACACTTTAGAACATTCACTTAGAATGTCACCTTGTTAAAAGATTTACAAATGGCTATTAAACCAACTTAAGTCCATAGGATTTTACCCTAACTGATACAATTGCTAGAGAGTAACAATAAAGGGTTTTGACTTGATTATAATTCACAACTTATCTTGCAAATTTTACATCATAGTTCAACTCATAACATAGCCTGGCTTTTAGTCTCTGTAGCTCTAATAGCTTGTCCTTCTTTTAATCTTTGTCTCCTTGAGTCTTCATGCTTGATGTACCAGTGCAATCTTCTATATGACCACTTATTGAAGCAGAGTCTCTATGCTTTGTTTTTTCTTCTCCTCTTGATGTCTTCTCCTTGACACCTTTCAACCACTTTGCAATTTGGCACCAACAACTATTTCTTCTTGGTCTATGACTCCTTAAATAGAAGTCTAGAATTTCTTTTCCCACTCAATTCTTCCCTCCTTTAATTTTAGTTCAAATGGATTAGGTAGGATTCAATGAATATAACCCACATCTTGTTCCTTCTAGAAACATCATGAAGAATCCTCTTGAATTTTCTCAAAAATAGTTTGTATATAATTCTGTGCCACCATATCATCATCCTTATCCTCCATCTAGTTCACAAAATTCAAGGTAATAACTTTATCAACTTAGATCTAGAAAATCTTTGACTTTTCCAATAATACAGTAGCTCGACACTATTAAAATTTTGGTGCTCAACACATACTATGTTACTCGACATCAACTATATTTTACTGATGATTGACACTTACTATGGATTCACTTGGCATCCACTAAGTTTTTCTAATACTCAACACCTATTACTTTGCTCAGCACTTGAACATGCTCAGCTCCTTTTGTATCACTCGACACACACTAGATTTTTCATTTGCTTGGCTCCAACTAAAAATTTTCTTAGCTTGAACTAGCTTGCTCTGCACTCACTAAAGAACTTAGTTAAGCTTTACAGTCAACCTTGTTTCAACTCATTCCTCTAGTGTTTCTAAGTGTGTCCAACCTCTATATCTTCAAGTATATTATTAATACATCATTTTACTAGTGTCTTAACTGATCTTGGCACTTCATTATGAAACCATAACTCAACCTTTCCATTAGGTTATTTTATTACATCTTGTTGATTAAATCCTCTTCATCAATCAACTAAGTGATAGTACTTAGATCTTATAAGAAATTGTCATTCCAACAAATAGAAGGTTTGACATCAATGACAAAATAATGATTGAAAACATTCTTTATCAACAATCTCCCTCTTTGCAATCAATCTTCTTCTTATAATGATCTTTTCAATCAAATTTCCAACATCTTGAATTGAGATGCACATTGTCCAATCAAATAATGTGTTGACGATATGGTATGTCCCTTTTAGTTAAATCTTCATAAAATAGTTTAAGACAACCATGTATAAACTCCATAGAATGTGATCGATCATCACTGATGTAAAAGTGGTACTCCCTCAAAATTTTCCTATCATCCTCTATACTTGTAGGTCAATGCATGAATATTATGTGAAAAAATATGGAAACCTATTGAGAAGTATAATACTTTTCTTGCAACTTATTTTGTGGTTGTAGTGTGTTGTTCTCTGCAAAGTCTACAACCAAAACAATGGTATCCAATGGAAATGTATCCTTGCACAACCTGAATTGCAAATCTAGCCATCGAGCTCTATGTGTATGCCTTCCATACTTATAAATTATATTTTCACAAAAAATTTCATGAACTCATACACTTGAATCTTTTCAATGACTAAATCACATCTTTTACCCTATTTCTCATCTTTTATAGCATATGTCACTATCTTATATTTTCCATAATATACTATTTCATTTCCAATTGCATGTGTAGTATTCATATGTTTACAAGTGGATAAAAGTTGCAAAGAACCACAAAATAAGCATGTACCATCCAAGCATGATGTCTTGTAAAATTGTTGGCCATCCCCTATTTCACATAAAATGTTTGATATGGATTCCTTTGAAGATCTAGGTGGCTCATTCATGTCACAATCCTGTAAAACAAACTTAGAATGCAAAAACACACATTTATGCCTAAAAACACCAAAATAGTTAGAAAATTCAATATGTATCCTACAACAAAAAGTTGTGCATGTGTGATTTATCTTCACATAAAAAGGCTTAATCATATCAAAAAAACTTTGACTTATTTGAATTTGAGGATACATACCAATAAATTTTGTAAATTTTTTTTGTCTAAGTTGAGTCCAAAAGATGTTTCACATGTTGGTCATGATTTTGGCTACTAATCCTCCTTCTTACAACATCTCTTTGATTAGGTAAAATACATGTCTTATTTGTACAAAAATCTTTGATCAATGATTTCAAAGCTTCACTAATTTCTTTATTCTTTTGTGGTAGTCTACCGCTAAATGTCCATAACTAATTTTTTGTTGAATCTTCCAATCTCTCACACCTTAGCGTGGCTCTCCTTAGAGTACCTCTACAAATTTTCAATGGTTTTCTTATCTTTCTCATGACTCAAGCTTTCTTCATTTGGGTACTTACTATTGTCGATGTAAGTACTCATCTTGTGATATTACTATCTTTGATACAATATTTAGAACCCACTTTGTCATAAGCACTCATTTAATTCTTTAAAATGCTTTTTTCATTTGAATCATCCATCATTCTTAGCCCAAAAATCTTCATGATAGCACTAAATTTAAAATTCTTCATCATTTCGACAAATAATTGGCATTGACCTATAATATTTAATTCTTCAAATAATAATCTCCACATACGATGAACTTTTCTTTGAAAAGTACACTTTCTAATCTTTTCAGGCATTGATTTCAAAATGTTAGTATTAATATCAATCAAATATTTTTGGTCTTCTAAAATGAATTCTTGAAGGTGTTATAATCTCTTTCATTCCCCCAACATTTTGAATATCAACATAAAGTTGAGTGTTTTATGTACCTTGAACCAAAGATGATGTGCCTTGGCAATAAAATGCAAAAGATGGAATATCACCTACTTGATATGTTGATGTTGTGCCTTCAACATGACATGATGGAATGTGTACATCATCGGATGTAAAAATTAGCATATCTTCAACATAAGATGATGATATGACTCCAACATTGGAAGATGGTGTAGCTTCATAATTCAATTGTCTTCTTAAGTGTAATGGTCTCATTCATTCTTTTTGTCTTTCCAATTCTTCCTCTTTGTTTCTTTGTATTAGTGGTTCTCGTTCCTCTCAGAAAGACAATTCTTCATTATTTCTTTGCAATTTTCTTTGTTCATGTAGTATTTTCATTTTATCTCTTTTAATTTCCAAATCTCTCTCCCTCTCTTCCATTATTTTAGTTTGTGGTTTCTTCTTTGGCATGATGATGATTTCTATATGTCAAATTATTCAAACATCTAAATTACTTACAATTTGTAAATTACAAATCATTCAAATATATATACAAATTACAATTATTTCAATGAATACACAATATATATTAAACAACTTGTCAAATTTCTAACCATTTCCAAATAATGATTCATTCAAACATACAAATTTTAATGAATTCCCTATATGTTAAATAACTCATCAAATTATAATCAAATTTGTCTCAATATAGTAACAAAGAATATTTAAAAAGGACTGCGCTAACTTTTTCTATGGAAAGAATATTCAAAAAACCTTCAAATAATGTATCCAATGATTGAATTTGGTGTTTGCTAGCTTCAAATAGAATGAAAGAATGTTCAAAAAGCTTTCCAATAGTGTATTCAATGATTGAATATGGTGTTTTCTAACTTCCAACATCATGAAACCCGTGTTTTCTATTAGAACAATAGAACACACAATAGACAAAAAATAGAATATGGACCAATAGGGACCCAAACTTTTGTTATGACCATTTTTTGGTGTTTTCATATAGTGTGTATGCACTATAGCATGTATGCCCTCTAAAGCACATGTGCACTATAGTGCATATGCACTATGTAAAAAATCTATCTCTCGCTATCCCACCCTCTCCCATCCCCTACTCTCTCTCTCTCTCCTACACCCCCTACTCTCTCTTTCCCATCCCTTACACACACACACTCTCTCTCTCTCTCTCACACACACCCATCCTATTCTCTCTCTCCCACCCCCTTCTCTCTCTCTCTCTCTCTCACTCACACACACACTCTCTCCCATCCCCTACTCTCTCTCTCTCACTCCCATCCCCTACAAACACTCTCTCTCTCATCCACACACACACTCCCATCCCCCCTCTCTCTGTCTCTCACTCTCCCTCTCTCTCTCCCTCTCCTATCATCTACTCTCTCTCCCTCTCTTTCTCCCATCCCCTAATCTCTCTCTTTCACACACACACTCCCATCCCCCCTCTCTCTCCCCCTCCCTCTTCTACTCCCTCTCCCATCACTTACTCTCTCTCACTCTCTCTCCCATCCCATAATCTCTCTCTCATTCACCCACCCCCTACTCTCTCTCTCACTCTCTCACTCTCTCCCATCCCCTACTCTCTCTTTCTTACTCTCCCTTTCCCACTCCCTCTCCCTCCCCTACTCTCTCTCACTCTTTCACTCTCTCCCATCCCCTACTCTCTCTTTCACTCTCCCTTTCCTAGTCCCTCTCCCACCACCTACTCTCACTCTCTCCCACATCCCTTACTTGCACTCTCTCTCTCACAAACTCCCATCCCCCCACTCTCTCTCTCTGTCTCCCCCTCTCCCTCTCTCCCCCCACTTCCTACTCTCTCTCTCTCAGGCTACTCTCTCTCACTCTCTCTCCTCTCTCATCCCCTACTCTTTCTCTCTCTCACATACACACTCCCATCCCCCCACTCTCTCTCCCTCTCCCACTCCCTCTCCTACCACCTACTCTCTCTCTCATTCTCTCTCATCCACTACTCTCTCTCTAATTCTCTCACCCCTACTCTCTCTCATTCTCTCTCTCTCTCTCCCATCCCCTACTCTCTCCCTCTCCCTCTCCCTCTCCCACTGCCTACTCTCTCTCTCACTCTCTCTCCCATCCCCTACTCTCTGTCATTCTCCCATCCACTACTCTCTCTCTCTCTCTCACTCCCATCTCTCTCTCCCTCCCTCTCTCCGACCCCCTATTATCTCTCTCTCTCTCTCTCTTTCACACACACACACACTCCCATCCCCCCACTCTCTCTTTGTTGTTCTCCCTCTCCCACTGCCTACTCTATCTCTCTCTCACTCTCTCTCTCCCATCCCCTACTCTCTCTCTCTCCTCTCCCATCCCTTACTCTCTCTCTCTCTTACACACACTCCCATCCCTCCCTCCCTCCCTCTCCTTCTCTCCCACTCCCTTTCCCACCACCTACTATCTCTCTCCCATTCCCTACTTTCTCTCTTAGGCTACTCTCTCTCACTCTCCATCCTCTCCCATCCCCTCCTCTCTCACACACACACTCCTATCCCCTTGCCTCTCTCTCAATCTCCCTCTCTCACCACATACTCTCTCTCTCTCTCTCTTGGTCTACTTTCTCTTAATCTCTCTCATCTCCTATCCCTTACTCTCTCTCCCCCACACTCCCATCCCCCCTCTCTCAATCTCTCCCACTCCCTCTCCCACTCCCTCTCCCACTATCTACTCTCTCTCACTCTCTCTCCCATCCCCTACTCTCTCTCTCTCTCTCTCTCTCTCATTCTTCCACCCCTACTCTCTCTCTCTCTCTCTCTCCCACCCCCTACTCTCTCTCACTTTCTCTTCCATTCCCTACTCTCTCACACACATATATACACACTCCCATCCCTCTCTCTCTCCCCCATCCCCTACTCTCTTTCTCTCACACAGAAAATCGCATCCTTGCACTCTCTCTCCCTCTTCCTCTCTCTCTCCCACCACCTACTCTCTCTCTCACTCACACACTCTCTCTCCCATCCCCTACTCTCTCTCTCTCACCCCCTACTCTCTCTCTCTCCTCTCCCATCCCCTAATCTCTCTCACACATACACTCCTATTCTCCCTCTCTTTCTCTCCCTCTCCCACTCCCTCTCCCACTGCCTACTTTCTCTCTCTCACTCTCTCTCTTTCATCCCCTAGTCTCTCTCTCATTCTCCCACCCCCTACTCTCTCTCACTCTCTCTCTCTCCCTCTCCCATCCCCTACTCTCTCACATCCCCCCTCTTTCTCCCTCTCCCTCTCCCACTCCCTCTTCCACCACCTACTCTCTCTCTCTCTCCCATCCCCTACTCACTCTCCCTCTCTCCCTTCCTCACACTCTCTTTCTCCCATCCCTTATTGTCACTCTCTCTCCCATCCCCTACTCTCTCACTCTTTGCCACCCCTACTCTCTCTCTCTCTCTCTCTCTCTCACTCCTGTCCCTCTCTCTATCTCTCTCTCCCACCCCCTACTCTCTCTCTCTCTCTCTCTCTCTCTCTCTCTCTCTCTCTCTCCCTAAACTCTCTCTCACTCCCTCTTTCTCTTCTCTCCCATCCCCTACTCTCTTTCTCACACACACTCCCATCCCCTACTCTCTCTCTACTCTTTCTCATCCCCTACTCTCTCTATCTCCCATCCCCTAATCTCTCTCCCATCCCAAAATCTCTCTAACACACAAAGCCATCCCTCTCTCTCTCTCTCTCAAACACACACACACACACACACACACACACACACACACACACACACACACACACACACACACACAAACACTCCCATCACCTACTCTCTCTATCTCACACACACACACACACACACACACACACACACACACACACACTCTTATCCCCTGCTCTCTCTCTCACCCTCTACTCTCTCTCTCCCATCCCCTACTCTCTCTGTCCCTCTCTCCCTCTCTCCCTATCCTACCTTCAATGACCCCTACTCTCTCACTCTATTTCTCCCTCCCTCTCTCCCTATCCCACCTCCTACTCTCACCCCATCTTCTAATCTCTCTCATTCTCTACCCTCTCTCCCTCTCTCCTTCCCTCTCTATTGAAATTCAAGCTTTAAGAGTGCATGCACACTAAATTCCATACATTCTATGAAAGCCTAAATTAAAAAGTACTTTAAATAGCATGTGTGCACTATAGCACGTGTGCTCTATTGAGTGTACGCGGTATTTAAAGCTTTGGATTCTACCAAGCCTAAGGCTTGGATTTGCCTTGGAGATCCAATCTAAAGGTTTGGAGTCTCTAAATTGGTCTAAGACATGTTTTGCTGAAAAAATTAAAAAATGATTGATTTTTCTTGTGTGCTCTCCTTCAAGTTTCCTCTTGGTTGAGCATTGATAAAATCAAGTTACATGACATTGTAGGTCTCTGTGTTAGTTATACAACCATATAATTTTTTTTTTATATATTTGAACTATTTCAAGCCTTTCAAGTATAATTTCTTTTGAATGTATGTCCATTTTCTATTAAAAACTAATGTGTGCTAATTGGGTTGTAGATTTTAGCTCGTTCATCAAATCTTACAACAACTTAGTTTTTTAGAAACTAGATTCCATTATACACACTTTGAAAAAAAGAAGTTTTGATTTTAATTAGTTTTCAATTATTTCTAGGGGGAGCATGCAAATATTTCTAGGATAAACTACATAGCATTAGGTAACTTTTGACAAAAGCGAGTAAAGAATTTCAAAAAAAGTTAAAATTTTAGGGGGGGCACACTTTGCACTATGTTATATTTTTTCTACATAAATAGTAACACTTTCTGTGGCCCCCTTTTTTGAGGACCTAAAACTAAACCATTGTGAAAAAAAATTAGTAGTTTAGAAACTAAATTCAAAGGACTATTGCTTTTTTTTTTTCATATGTTAAAATTTTGAGCATAACTATCTTCAAATTCTTGATGAAGTTCAAAAATTGTTGAGTTTGGAAAAAATGTGGCCACTTATAACCCCCTTTTGGAACCACAACTTGGTGCACTTACCCACATGGTTCTTTACAATCTTGCATATTAAACTTTTGGATTAACTTCTTTGCATACTTGCTTTGTATAATTAAATTCCTACCATTTTGTTTCCACACTTCAATTCCTAAGAAATAATGCATTTTTCCAAAATCCTTCATTTCAAATGCCTATAACAGAGCTTCCTTGATTGCATTAATCAACTCTATAGAACTTCCTATTATGATCAAGTCATCTACATTCAAAAAAATCAAAACAACATGACCCTGTTTATCATTCTTTATGTACAAATTTAGATTACTTTTACTCTTGATATATCCTTTTTCAAAGAAGAATTTATCAATTTTCTCATACCATGATCAAGGTTCTTGTTTGAGACCATATAATGCCTTTTTCAACTTACATACCAAATGCTCTTTTCCCTATTTTAGAAAACCTTTAAGCTAAAGAAGATACATTTCCTCTCTTAAATCACCATTTAAAATTTTTGATCTAACATCCATTTAATTAATAACCCAATCAAATTTAGTAGAAAGTGCAATCATTAATCTAATAGTATTCATTTTAGCTACTAGTGTAAAAGTATCTTCATAATCAATTCCTTCCTTTTGTGAGTACCCTTTTGCAACCAATCTAGCTTTGAATTTATCAACAATTTGATTAGCACTAGACTTTGTTTTGAATTAAAATTTACATCTAATAGGAATTTTATTTGCTAGAAATTCAATTAATTCACAAGGTTCATTATTTATAATTGAAACATATTCTTCATGCATTGCATTTCTCCATTCTTTATGATTCTTAACTTCAAAATTTTGAGGTGCATGCACACTCATTATTTGAGTCACTAAGCCACAATCATTATACCTTATTGATTCCTTGATTTTCCTTATGGATCTTCTTACTACTTCATTATTGGATGGAGTGGCCTCAATGTGGCTTGTATCATGGCCACTTTGATCATGAGTTTGTTGATCTACAATAGTTGAACTTTCATTGGCTTCTTCAAATAGTTTCAATGAAATGGTTTGGTCCAATTTCTCATCTTGAACATCATCTATAAATTCACAAAATATAACATCTCTACTAGAAACTACCTCATGAGTAATAGAATTATACATCTTGTAGGCCTTGTGATCAATAAAAACCATCAAACATATATTTGAATGACTTTGTATCAAGTTTCCTTTTATTCTCTTTTGGAATATTGCAATATGCTTTACTTCCAGAAATCCTCAAATGACTAAAAACTAGCTTAATTTCAAGAAGGCCTTTATAAGGAGTTTTTTTCCCAAGATACTTAGTAGGTCTTCAATTTAACAAATAGATAGTTATATTACTTGCTTTAGTCCAAACATTGTTAGGGATATTCTTTTCTTTCAACATACTCCTAGCACATTCAATAATTGTTCTATTTTTTCTTTTAAATACACCATTTTGTTCATGAGCATGGGAAACCACATATTTCTTAAGAATTGCAATATTTCACAAAAAAAAATAGAAGTATATTACCCCCTGATCTGATCTAAGAATTACAACATTGTGAGTAGTTAGTTTTTCTAAAATTGTTTTAAATTCTTTGAAATAATCTAAAACTTTACTCTTATTCCTTATGAAATAGAACCAAATGTATCTAGTGTAATCATCAAAAAATATAAGGAAGTAAGATGCTCCCCCAAGTGATTGAGTGTGCATAGGACCACAGACATTTAAATGCACTAATTCAAGTATAGTTATTTCCTTTCCATTAGTTCTTGTTGGAAATTCATTTTTATGTTATTTTCCTAAAGAACATCCATCACAATTGACTTTTTCATCCTTGAATATTGGAATATATTGCACTATCTCTTTTATTTATAGAAAAAACTAATATTTTACATATAAAGGATCATATCTCTTATGTCATAATTCTTCAGTAGATACACATGTAGCAGTAATTGAATGACAACTTTTCATTTTGACATCAATTTTATGCAAACCTCCCATTCTGATTCCTTCAAAAATCACATTATTGTGATTTTCCATATCTTTGACTTGATAACCTGTCTTCAATAATTCAACTTTTAGACCTTGATCAACAATTGTTGTTACTAAAATCAAATTATTCTTAATTCCTAGGACATACATAACATTATAAAGTTTCTTTACATGACCATTAGGTAGTTGAACACTTATATCATCATGTTGTTTTATATCATGTGTCCTATTATCTACTAAATAGATCTTTCTACCATCATTTTTCACTTGAATTTTTTTTAAAAAAATTCTATGACATGACATGTGGATTGATGCCCCTAAATCTATAAACCAATCATTACAATCACTTGATTCAGTTGAAAGAGCATTGTCAGAAACAAATAATTTTGTATCATTAAGTATATTACTTGTTTTATCCTCATCATTCAAAAAATTTCCCTCATATTTTTTTTGGACACATTGTTTTTCTTTTTGCAACATTCATATGCATAATGACCAAGATTTCCACAATAATTACAATTTCTATTTTTCTCTACATTTGATTTTTATGTTCCCCATTATGATACCTTATCTCTTATTTGTTCCTTTGGTTGTCAATGTTACCCCATCCTTTGTTCTTTCACCATTGATTTCCTTTATGTGTCTTCTTGTATTTCACCATTGAAGCTAACTCTACACTTTGAGATCTATTATCCATATGCTTCCTTCTCTCCTCTTCTTGTAGAAGGATACATGCCAAATTCTCAAAATAAGATGTATTTTCTCTTCCAGCCAAATCAATAATGAAAACTTGATAATCACTAACTATTCTAGTCAAAGTAACTATTACTATTTCATTACTAGATACTTGTTCACCAAAATTAGCTAGCTTATCCCTCAATTCCTTAACTCTTGATAGAAATTCACTAACACTTCCATTTACTTCCATTTTGATAGACACAAATTTTCTCTTTAAAAACAATTTTCTATTTGAGTTTTTAATCTCATATAAACCTTTCAAAGTTGACCTTGTACCACTAGAAGTAGTAATGACTCTTATGTGAGGGATAACTAAGTCTTTTAATAACATAACCAAGAGAATCTTGAATTTTAATTCTCTTTTCTCCCAATCTTGGACATCAACTAGTGTTGTAGGCTTGGCCTCTTTTCCATTTACAATGGCCCAAACATTATGTCCCTCTATTAGAGTTTTCATATTGAACTTAAAATTAACATAATTGGTACCATTTAACTTATTTGATTCAGTTAAATAAGAATCTACAAGATTGGCCATTACAAAAAAATTAAGAGAAAACTAACTAGAAATTTTTACCAAAAAAATTCTTACACTTAAGTGTGCCACCAAAATGAGTAATCTTTCCAATAAAAAAAATTAGATCAAAAAACTAGCTCATATTACTTGCAACAACTCCTTTTGCACACATATCACATCTCCAACACTCCAAAGAAATTTAAAAACAAAACAAAATGAATCTCAAACTTGGCTCTAATACCATGTTAAAAACTAGAGAAGCAATACTCATGAAGAAAATAGACAAGAGAAGAAGAAATAAGAGGGTGCACAAACAAAGATGGTGTATAATTTTGTAGACACCATTGGGCTATGAAAAACTTGATCAGGTCATTCAAAACACAATCGAGTTTTGAAGAAATAAATATAGGCTCCACTCTGAAAGCCATAACTTTTACATCCAAACTCCAATTGAATCCATTCAAAATGTGCTGGAAATATATTGAAGAGATATAAAACATAATGAAATTAAATAATAGTAGGAAATTAAGATTTTATTTACCATCCATTATAATCATCATGGTCTAAAATAAGTAGTCATTATTTTCCAAACATGGAACAAATGGGTAGGTAAGAGTATTATCATTTTAAAAAAAATCTTTCTATAATCTCTCTCACTCCCTCTATCTCTCTCTCTAACCCCTAATACCTAACTCCTCCCCCTCTCTATCTCTCCCTAACCTTTTATTGTTGAAATGGGAACTTCACATAGAGAGAGAGAGAGAGAGAGAGAGAGAGAGAGAGAGAGAGAGAGAGAGAGAGAGAGAGTAGGGGATAAGACGAGGGAGAAGGGATAGGATAAGAGAGTGTGAGAGTAATATGAAGTGATGGAGAAAGAGGGACATAGGGGGGAGAGAGAGAGATTAGGGTATAGGATTGAGAGATAGAGAGAGAGGTGATAAGATAGAGAGAGTTTAGGACTTAGTGAGAGAGAGGGTTCTTAGGGATTACTTAGAGAGAGATAACGCTTAAGGGTAACAAGCTAGACAAAGAGAGAGAGGTTAAGAGCTAGTTAAAGAATATGAGGGGTTAGGACTTAGTAAGAGATATATATTAGGATTTATTTATTTAGTGAGTAATTGTGTTTATGTGTGTTTGAGTTAGCATTTGTGATTATATATTGATTATGTATTTGGAAAAAAATGATTTCCTATTTTAGATTATGCTTAATAAAAATTGATGGAAAATAATTTTGATGAAATAGAATTTATTTATCTACATAATGTTGTAGAGATCTTAAATATCTTTCGAACACATTTTGAACAGAGTCAATCAGACTCCATATGTGAAAGTTATGGCCTTCAAAGTAAAGCCTACATGTAGTTCTTCAAAACATAATTGGGTTTTGAATGCACTTTTTTCATTTTCATAACTCGATCAAGTTATGTCTTGGTGATAGCATAGGGAAAAAAACCAAAGGCTTGGGAGACTATTTTCCCTCCAACTTATTTTCCTTAAGATTTTTTTCATCTTCTAAGATGAATTATCATCTTTACTTTCATAAAGTTTGCAAATGGTGAAGTTGGTATCTCTAAAATTACTACCATAATATTACACATCTTCTAATCTCAATGACCCCTTTTTTGGTGGAATTTTCTAGTTTTTTGGAGCATGTGAAAAGGTATTTGATCTTGACCTCTACCATGCAAACTTTCTATTTCACCTTTGGCATTTTCTTTAGAGACTATGCATGATTATTTTGGGTGCCTCCTTACACCATGCCACATGGTGCCAACAAGATGCCTTAGTTTACATCTAGTTTTGGAGAGTACTACAATTTATGGAGTAGGCCATATTTTTTTCCATCATATGTTTCCTCGTGTTTTCTTGAGGAGTGTCACTCTTTGATGCATTTTTTTCCTCATCGAGGAAGTGTTGAGACAAATCTTAAAGTTCCTTTCCAACAAACTTTTGTGGCATGGACGTCAGGTTAGGTATCAATAACTAGCAGCTTGGATGGTCTACGATAGCCTTCAAGATCAACATGATGATTTCTTTTATAAGAAGACAACATGGTTGTTGCCATGATTTTTGGGAAGTTTGATGTTGTGTTTTTTCATGGACATTGTTAGTTTACCACTTTGATGTCTTTGGTGGTTTTCATGGTGATTCAAACTCATGGTAAAATTTATTGTCCAACACTAACCCTTTGATCTAGCTCTTGTTTTTGGTGTTTGGACTTCTTCTCCAACAGGAATACTTTTTCTAGCATTTTTTTGTCTTAATGGTCATTTGATCATCAAATTTGGGCTCATCACTTGCTAACATTAGCACCATGTAAACATTGCATCATCAACTAGTTTGCCCTTTTAGCTCTATTTGGATCTACCTTCACATTTTTCCTCATATCTCATCCATAGAAACTCCATTTTTTGAAAACAATATATCAATAGAAATTTGGTTCGAAGCTCGTCATAGTAGTACATTTTTTTTTTGTTTTGATGTTTTTTTGATATTTTTCTTCTATTGTCAAAGTTAGGGTAAAATTTTGCACTCTGGGAGGCATATATTGAGCATCCAATATCCAATTTGAAAATTATTTATATAATTAGAAAGGTCTTTGTGAGCTATTTTCAATGATGTTGGTTATTTTTTTAGATTATTCTCCAAGCACATTCTATTTAGTCTTTTGCATTTTTGCATTCGGGTGGATATCTTGGTTGTTTTAGGTCTGAGGATCAATTTCATTACTGCAAATGATTCATCATGATTTATAGTATCTATTTTATTAGTCTTACATCTCTTATGGTCTATTTAGACATCATTTGTATGAATTCTTGCAAATGCAGTGAGATAAAGTTCTATATTGCATCTATATTTTCATTTTAGTAGTTTTGCCTTATTTTGTCTTATGATTTGAGTAGTGTCATCTAAGGACACTCATGGAGATTATTGTATTATTTGGATTCACCATATCTTGTGCCTTATTGTACATGCACTACTCATGATTATAGTGCCATGGGGGGTTGATTTTTTTCCTTTGTTTTCCATCTTCCTTTGTCTAATGAGTGTCCCTTTTGGACATTAGCCTCATGTCATGTCTAAGATTGATCACCTCAATACACACATATCTACTCTTTTGTGTATCTTGATCATGGTTCCTTGACTTTTAGTTCCTTTGGCCCACTTTTTTAGTTTCTTTTCACCTCACCCTTGTCTATATTAGGGAGGTTCTTCTATTATTTCTCATGCTTCCTTGGTTTTATTGATCAACTCATCAAGATTTGGTGCTAAATGCTATCTATATCTTTGAGTTTAGTTGTTTGTCTTTGTATGCCTCCTATTTTGATACAGATTATAGTCTTCTCTACCTATTTAGGTTCTATTTTAGTGGAGGTTCTTCATATCAACAGTTACTTTTGACAAAGCTTTGCAGCTTTTATGTGCTTCAATGGTGTTCTTCATGATCATTGTTTTTCCTATCTTTTGGGACATTCCCTAGTTTGGAGGCTTCTTTGGTCCTTCACTAGTCATTTCAACATATTTTCCATCTCTTTTTAGAGTAGGGTTTTTCCCATGTGATTTTCTTTATTTCTCCTCTTTTCAAATATTTGGTTGTGCTTGGGTACCTCATCAGACTTTGTTTACTTTCTAGGTTTTTAGCTACTCCCTAAGTTTATCTTAAGGGGGGGTATTAGAGTAATTAGATATTTTCTAATTAACTCTAAGTTTTGTTAAACCTAAATATTTGGCATGTAATAATTAATTATACGATGCAACCTAGGTTAGACCTTTTCAGGATTTTGATTTCCTTTATAAGGACAATCTCTCTCTGTAATTTTTATTTAATTTATTTTTTGATTATAGAAATCTATATTTTTACTCATCAAGAATGTCTCAACTATGGATCTGACAATTTTAGCCTCTAGAGTTTTTTGCTTCTCTCTTCTATGATAGGTGTTTGCATGTAAGTGATTCATGCAAGCCATGGATTTGAAATTTTATCAAGTTCAAAAGAGATAGCGACTAGTAGTCTAGTGCACCTCCAACAGGGAGAGGCTCTATTAGAGGCACCGTGTATTTCTCTTGTGGATAGTTTAGGCATATTGCAACTAACTCTCCATAATGCACATCTCACTATTTGAGACCTAGGCCAACAACATTTGAGCCTATAGTTGGTGATGTGGGTAGATCATATAGTCTTTGTATTGGTAGATCACCAGTGTACCATAGTTGAGACTATGAGAGTGATTATAGGTACACCCCTTTCCATCTTATTTGATTTAGGTGCTATAGATTCTTTCATATCACCTTCCCTAGTTGTTAAGTGTAAACTAGAGGTAGTTAAGCAAGGCATAGGTTGGTCGATGGAACTAGCTTTAGGAGTTAATATTCCCATAGATTCTTTAGTAAAATAGTGCAAATTAAACCTAGGAGGTTTTTTTTACTTTAGAAGACCTTCGAGTTATCCCCCTTGGTTGTTATGACATAGTGTTTAGTATGGACTAGTTTGTCTCTTATAGAGCTAGTATTGACTACAAAAAGAAGACTGCTTAGTGTAAGGATGTCCAATGTAAGGACTCTAAGAATGTAGGCATCTAGAGACTCATGTCCCTTTAGATGATCTTTGCTATGGAACTAAAGAAAAGAATTCTTAAAGGTTGTTAGGGGTTCACCATTACTATGAGTGAACTTGAGGAGGAAGACCCTATAGGGAAACCCCTAGATCACCCTATCCTATAGGATTAAGTGGATGTTTTTCCCAGTGAGATTTCAGGTATACCACCTAAGAGGGATATCAATTTCCACATTGATCTCATCCCAAGAGTAGAACCCATATCTAGAGCTCCTTATCAGTTGACCACTCAGGAGTTGAGTGAGTTGTGCCTACAACTTGAGGACCTTTTGGCCAAAGGTTGTATTAGACTAATGGTTTCTCCATGACAAACACTAGTGCTCTTTGTGAAGAAGGATGGATCATTATGGTTGTGCAATGACTATAGATAGTTGAACAAGGCAATGATTAAGAACATGTATCCTTTACTGAGGAGCAATGACTTGTTTGACTAGATGAAGAGATCCAAAGTGTTCTCTAAGATAGATCTAAAGTCAAGATGCCATCAGCTTCACATTTAAGATGTTGATATACATAAGATAGCCTTCCATACTCAGTATGGATACTATAGTTTATAGTCATTCCATTTGGTTTGACAAATGTTCCATTATTTTTCATGTGCTTGATAAGTGGAGTATTCCATTCTTACCTAGATGGATTTATACTTGTCTTTTTGGATGAAATTTTGATATATTCTAGATCCTAGGAAGAATATGAGAAACATATATGGTTAGTTCTTCAATATCTAAGAGATAATTATGTTTATGCCAATTCAAAAAAGTTTGATTTCTTTCAATTTGAGATACACTAATTAGGGCATATCATCTCAGGGGATGGTATCTTAGTAGACCTAATGAAGGTCTAGGCAATGGTAGATTGGCCTGCACCTACTACTATGTTTGAGATTTGAAGCTTTATGGGTCTGGCTAGATATAACTACATATTTGTTCAAAATTTCTCTAGAGTTTCATATCCCATTACTTCCCTCCAAAGAAAGGGGAAGAAATTTATTTTGGACAAAGAAATGCGAAGAAGCATTCCAGAAGCTCATAGATCTTTTGACTAGTGCACCAATTCTAGTAGTACCTAATCCAATAGGAAATTTTATGTTGTGCACTGATGCTTCCCTAGAAGGGCTTGGAGTAGTCCTAATATAGCATGGATGGGTGATTTCATATGAGTCTCACAAGCTCAAGGATCATGAGTTGAACTATCGCATACATGATTTTGAGCTATTTGCATTTGTTCATGCCCTAGTGAGATGGAGACGCTTCTTGTTGGGGTATCATTTTGAGCTTCATAGTTATCATCAAAATTTATAGAATATATTCACACAACCTAATCTAAATGCTAGGAAGAGGCATTGGATAGAGTTTCTATGTAAGTATGACTTCAAGTTGAAGTATATCTACAGAAAGGATAATTTGGTAGTTGACGCTTTGAGTCATAGGAGACATGAGACACTATCTTTGACTCTTAGTGTGGATTTGAGGAGTCATATACTTCAAGCACTTCCTATAGATACTTGGTATCAAGAAATGAGAATAGAGATAGACTCGAGGAGACCTTCAGAGCATAGATTTTTAGGTTATTTTCTAGAGTTAGATGGCCTTTTTCACATAGAAGGAAGATTTATGTACCAATGTTGGATGAGTTTCATACATTGATCCTATCTTAGGCCCATCATGCACCTTACTCAACACATCTAGGTGTCAAGAAGATGCATGAAAAATTGTGATTTTTATACTTTTGGACAAGGATGAAGCATGATATTGCTAATTTTTTGGCTAGGTATCTTGAGTGCTAGAGAGTTAAGAAAGAGCACCAACATCTAGCAAGGTTTTTATAGCCTAATCTCTTTCCTTCATGGAAGTGGGATATTATTTCTATAGATTTCATTTTGGAATTACCTATGAATCCTCATTGACATGATGCTATCATTATCACCATTGAATGGTTGACTAAGGTAGCACACTTTTCACCAATGAGATCATCCTACATAATAGCTTCAGTAGCCAATTTCTTTATGCATGATATCATGAGATTTCATGGTATTTCCTAAAAGATCATTTCCAATAGGGATCTTGTATTCACATCCACATTTTGGATATCCTTGTAGAATGATCTTGGAGCATAGTTGAACTTTACTTTAACATATTGATGAAGAGGAAAGGTTGATGGACCTTTTACATAAGACGAGTTACAAATTTTTTCTTATAAACACACTTACTCCCTAAAGTGCTCAAATGGCTTTAAGAGACTCAACCCAACCAAGGTAACTCTAAACACAAAAAAATGATGTATTTGAGTTATTTGAGGTATATAATGGTATATTAAAGTTATTTCAAGGTTTCTTGACTTATCTCCCACTCACAAAGGCAATAGAATTGTAAACTAGCCTAATAAGGGCTAAAAATCAGCATTTAGCATTTTTTGTCTTCAAACAAAAAATTTCCAAATATTTTTTTTAAAAATAAGACCATATTCAAACACCCTTTTAGCTATTCTATAACATACCTTAAGATTAGGTATTGGTATTTTGGACAAAATAAGAGTATTTAGCCTGTACCCTTGCAAATAAACTCAAAAGTAAGAAATTTAACAAAAAAACTATTATTTAGTCATATTCCCAAGATCCCAACTCTTGGAAAATATCAATAAATGTTCCAAAACCTATAAATCTAAGAGGAATTAGACCTAAAACATGTAGAACACCAATATTGCTTCAAACCCTTATTTTAAGGGTTTCTCCAATATCACTCTTCCAAACCTTTCCAAAATAAATTTGTGATTGATTCACCATATAAAACTATTCCAATCATAGAAATAACATGTCATTTAGCCCAAACTCTTGTTGCTACATTTGTGCCATCAACTTTCAATGCAACATGTCTTGCTATAGCCTATGATCACACTTTGCATTCAATCTCTTGTAAGTTTTAAGCTAGATTCATATGGTACAAGGTTACAAATCATCATTCCATGCATTCTGGGCCTTTGAGTCCATGGAATAGTTATTAATTATAAGAAAAATTCAAAACAAAGAAAGGAAACCTTGGAAAATCAGTCCAATCTCCTGGAAGTGCAATTATAGTCATGTAAAATGACTCTCCAACCCTACAAAACATGTAACACAACATTCAAATACCCTAGTGAAACTTAAAAAAATATTTTATTGTTATATCTCAATCAAAATAAGAAGTAGCAATGCTAAAACAATGAATTTGTTGACCTAAACATGTATTTCATTGAATCTCAACGTTGTCGGTACATTCCAGGCTTCCTTTTCTATACAATGGAATTCCAATTACAAAAAGGAATAAAAAGTAACTTCCCCAACCTATTCCAACTAGTTTAATGGATTATTTAAGTGGTTAAACCATGAAAAATCTATTTCCCTCTTAAATGACACATTTGAACTTTTAAACATGTGCACCAAGTACATTATTACAAGTTATTCCATCTACCATGGATCAAATAATTACATCAAATGGCTTAATAGCCATGTTATAATATTGAAAAGACCTTATAGGTCTTGTATCACCTTCAAAATCATTAGTCACCTAAGTGACCCTTCCTATCTTCAAGAGGTTCCCTGCACCACATATCACCTAGATTTAGATGGTCTGACACAGAGTGAATTAGGTTCTGGAGGATATGTTGAGGATGTACGTTATGGATAGAAAAACTCTTTGGGATGATTATCTATACCTAGTAGAGTTTTCATATAGTAATGGGTATCACAACTCCATTATTATGGAACCTTTTCAAACTTTGTATGATTTTCCTTGTTGTACATCATTGAGTTGGGATAATGTAGAGGATATGGAACAACATGTAGTGTGCATCTGTGACCATGTGTCTACAACATAGGATAGGGAGAAGAAGTATGTGGATGCTCACATAATGGATAATCAGTTTGTAGTAGGTGATAAATTTTTCTTCAAAGTGCATCCACAAAAGATTCCAATCTATAATGAAAGGGTTCGAAGCTAGCACCTAATTTTAGTGGGTTATTTAATACTCTTGAGAGGATAGGTCCAATCACCTCTTGTCTTGCATTGTCACCTAGCTTAGCTCATGTTCATGATGTTTCTCATGTTTCTATTCTTAGACTATATATTTTTGATATGATACATGTTCTTTGTTATAATGTGTTATAGGTGGAGGACAACCAACTAGCTTTGGAGCTAGAGGGTATTCTTCAACA
Organism: Cupressus sempervirens; assembly: GCA_028749045.1. Lineage (NCBI taxonomy): Eukaryota > Viridiplantae > Streptophyta > Pinopsida > Cupressales > Cupressaceae > Cupressus > Cupressus sempervirens. Next base: position 683,992,166 of record CM053790.1, read on the forward strand.
ATAGAATTTCACCCTCAAGGGTTGAACCATAGAGCAGGTAAGGGTCCAATGGGACCCTACTAATGATTCATTACCTATTTGGGAGGATGCATCTTGGTTATAAGATCCCTACTTGTTTGTAGACTTCTAGGAGTAAGCCTAAGTCTAGCGGGGGTGGATGTAATGCCTACCCTTAATTTACTTTTCACGTTATATTACCAAATTCTTTTAGGAAAACTTTATGTTAATATTTTATGATTAAAGGTACTTGGTTACCTAATATAATTGGATTTTATTTCATACTTAGTTGATATATTTTATGAGCTACTTGATACTCAGTTATTTCATGTGTTCATAATTATTCTTTTGATGATGATGGTTGTATATAGTGATTTCAATTATTTAATAATGATAGTTAGATGGATGATCTATATGTGGGTTTCTATGATTACTTACCCCACACCATACATGTATGTTTTGCCTTATTTTTGGCATTTCTAATGTGATTGAGGGAGGGAGTCATAGTCACCTAGTTATCAAGATCTACATGATGTACCACTCCCCACCATTTCCTATTTAGTTTAGATTTATATGTATATGTACATGCTTGGCTTTTATGCAAATTTCAAGTACCTTGAAATTACCAAGATGTGCATGCCCTATCGCAACATCTAAATGGTAAAGAGGGGAGATAGTTCTTAAATCCAAATCCTAACCCTAAGCTAATTGTCCTAGAAAGTAGGACAAGTATATGAGTTATTTACCCTTCCAAATTCATCAAGTAATGAGAATTCAAAATTTGGACCCTTGAACTTGAATTAGTACTTTGTCTTGAAAAATGGGTTTTCTTATTTAGTTTTATGGGCCTGTTGTGATTTTCAATTATAATTAAATCAAATTAAAAGAGTATTAAATGATTTAATTTTATGATTTTTTATAAAGAAAAAAATTTCAAATTTTAATTATATTTAATCAATTAAGAAATTAATTAAATAGATGAACTAAATTTAAAAATATTTAATTAAAGTTCTAATTTGATGTAATAATATTTATTTAATTAAATAATAATTAATTTAACCATTTCATTTTAATTAATGATCTGTAAACATTATTCTTATCTAAATTAATAAATATACTATTAAATACATCTTGTGACTTAATAAAAGAGAGAATAATTTTAATAAAGTTTATTTAATTAAAATGCAAAAAGTTTGTACATGAAATTAAAATAAAATAAAATAATAAAGAAATTTTTTTGCACGATTGTTAAACTGAAACCCTAAAGGTAGAAAACTCTTTATTAAGAAATTAGAGCTCATTTCTCCACACATAGGTTTAGAGGAAAAAACTTTGAAAAAGAGAATTTTTGAAAAGACAAGAATTCTTACAAGTTCCGAGCATTTTTCTGGTTAGAATCAGATTGAGGTAGGATCTTTGTAGAGATTATCACAATAATTTTCCTTCAAATTGATCTATCTTCTTTATGTCTTTTTATGGAAATGTTTTCAGAAATAGTTTTGTTTGAAGCCTTTGTTGATAAATCTACTATTCTTCATTGTTGAAATGTCTATAAACGAAATCAAATTTGAAACCCTTGTTTTAGAAATTTTGTTATTCAATACTCTTATTGGAAAATTGGACTAATTTAGAAAATTATAAATCAAGATAGGGTTTGGAAAAGAAAGCCAGATTTTAGATTAACAAATTTCACTGGTTGCAATTATTGTCCCTATCAGATCTATACTATAAAATTTTGTTTAAAAAAAAATGTTAACATAAAATTACCATAGTAAATCAATTACTATGATAATAATTATATTAAAATAATAATTACATTTTACAAAAAAAAAAAGGATTTCGTATGCATTGAGGTGGGGGGGGGGGGGGGGGGGGGGGGGGTTATTGTTTTTTTTTTTTAAAAGGGAATCGAGGGCAATTACCTCCCCCATACCACTTGCTGCTCATGTAGCCAAAGCTCCTGTGAAGGCAACCCAAGCAACCAAGGCTATGGTATGTAGTAGGACTACTTACAAAGTCAGCCTATGGGCTTTTAAATATTTGTGTTTATTATTATTGTATTAAATTAATTTATTAGTATAGTTTTTAATTTGTTTAATTAATATTTAATATTTTATTATTTATATTAATAATGATTATAATATTATTGGATTTAGTAATTATTGTTATTAATAAATAAATTAATATTATTTTATTACTAATTTAATAGTTATTATTATTAAAAATTTAATAATTATAATTTAATAATATTTTGATTTTTTTTGGTTATATAGTTATGATATAATTTTTATATATTTAGAAAAAGGGTAATTGTAATTCAATTTAAATTTGAGGCAAAAGCCTACAACACAACGTTACTTTGTAAGCCTCTTATTGAAGATGTCTTGTGTTCAAATCTACTCACGCTTACTAAATAATAATAATAATTAAATACACTACATAATAATTAATCTTGGCTTTGACCACTTTTTTTGATCTATAAATGACTGAAGCCTTTGTATTATATTAGATGAATAAATAAGAAGTTACAAATTACTTTGTTCAAATGGGCACTGGTAGGGAAGAATGGAGAAAGAAAGCCTCCAATCTTGCCTAGGATCGAAGTCCTATATTATACAGATATAAAAGGGGAATACCCTAATATATATAAATCTCTAATAATTTTGATTATACATGATGTTAAAACACTTTTATTACATAGAAAGTTCTAGGAAAATTGAGTGATAGAGAAGGCGAGGTTCCAACAAAGTGCATCGGTAGTCTAGCCATGATGAAAAGCTCTACCAAACATCTGCATGACAAAAAAAAACTATCTTCCAAAAGGGAATAAGATACCAAAATTCATGAGAAAAGGGGAAAATAGGAAAGGATAAATACCAAACAACAAACTATTATACTCTTCAAAACAAAGTTCTTAAGAAGTGATTCCAATTCATTCCTAGTTTGAGTTAACCACACCTCAAAATAAATATTCAAAGTTAAAGCATTGAGAATTAACAATTAAATTCCAAACATTCACTTTATCACATGTTAGAAATTTATTGTAAGTATACTAAACATTAAAAGTAATAAGTATCCTAAGCTATTCTAAGATTTATCAGAAGATTTTTATGTTATACTTTTAATTGTTTTATATTTAGGATGTATTTGGCATTCAAAATCCCCACTAAACTTAACTAAAGAACCATCTCGATAAAATTAACTAAATTAAAAGGCCAAGATACTCATTATACCATTTTCTACTTATCATATAATGTGACTATGAAAGGAGAAATACTAAACTTTCAAAAAATACTATTTTACACTGCACAATTTATCAAAAACCTAACCCTGGGGGATAGTTTTTTCACTCTACTAGGGTTTCATGTGATCTTTGTGTTTTCTTGTGTATGACTCTTTGTTTGAGCTTCCATTCTTTTGTTTCCACTTGTCAAACCACATTTACTATAGGAGTTGTTAGGCTACTTTATAATGGCCCTAGCCAGTGGTGACCTAGTCGTTGATACTGGTGTTCACACTACTGCTTTGGAAAGCCATGGTGCCTCCATTGAACAAATGTCCTCACAAATTCATCTTGAAGGTTTTTCATGAGGTAATTCTAATATTATCCTTCCTTTTGAAGAATTTGATGCTACTTGTGATTGGTTAGAACAACATACCTTGGAAGGGTATTTTGTGGGTAGGACTCCTCCTAAAGATATGCTCCAAGAATGGGTTAACAAGAGCTAGAATCCTCATGAAGTCCACCTTGTCTCTGTGAAAAATCTTACCAAAGGGTTTTTTTTTTCTCTTTGCCAACCCATTGTAGGTAGATGCATTTTTTAGCAATGGTCCTTAGTCTATGCATTCTTCCCTGCTTGTTTTTCAAAGATGGGCAACAGATTTCACTATCTCTAATGACAAAAAGCTTAGGGTTCTTGTGTGGGTAGAGATCTTGGATTTACTATTTCCATGTTGGCCTTTTATTGATTCCATTGCCAATACTCTTGGAAAAGTTATCACTAAGAAACATGGGAAATTTTTCAATGCTTGCCCTTAGAAGCATGTTTGCGTTGAGGTTGATCTTTCCAAGGATCTTAAGGATTCTATCAAAATATAGATTTGGTTTTAATCCTTCTCTCAGAAGGTGCTTTATTTGAACTTGCCTAACACTTTCTATAGGTGCCAGTCAATGGAGCACAAGATTAGGGATTTCCCTTTGGCTATGCCTAGGATTAACCCTCACTTAAAGAGGTTCCCACCAAACTAGTAGAAGGGAAAAAAGGAGAATGGACTATTGTTGAGCACAAGGGCAAGGCTCCCTTGGCTCCTAAATAGTCATATGCCACTATCATTTTAGTTCCTCCTATCTCAACAAGAGAACAAACCTAAACCAATTTAGGGAAAAACCAAACCCTAGTGTTTCCCAGGTTTCAAACCCTAGCTCATAGGGGATTCAGGAGGCTACTAGGGCTAACACCTTGGTTGTGATTCATACCCCTCTTGCTAATTCTTCCATATAAACTCAGAATGTGTGACATTCTTGTAGTCCTCCTAGATGTGTTGAGAAACCATAGTAGAAATAATAGGCCATCAGTCTAGAGGATTTTCCTTCTGGTTTTAACCTAGTTTCTACTTTCTTGTAGAATAGTTTATCCTCTCTCAAGGACAAGGAAGATATGGAAGAATTTTCATGAATTTTTTATGATGGAATGTGTGAGGTCTTACAAACCTCTCTAGAAAGTACTATATTAGGGAGACCCATCATAGACTTGGAAATTCATATTTTCTCTATATGTAAGAAGTTAAGATCTCTAGTTTCATGCTTTCAGCTATATGTCATGTCATTTGGCCGGATGACATTATGTTCTCCTCTCAACATGATGATGGTAGAGGTGGTATAGTTACTCTCTTGTCACCTCATCTTCATTCTACTATTGTTTCAAATGGTTCTAATCCCATGCACAGAATCATTTGACTTTTTCTTTCTATTAACAATAATTCTTTTGGAGTCATTAATGTTTATGCTCCCAATGATATTATGGAAAGATTTCAATTATGGGGTTATCTAGCTAACAATTTTCCTCTAGCTACTTGGGTTATGTGTGGTGACTTCAATACAGTTGAGTTTTCCTTTGACAAAGATGACATTTTTCCTTTTCACTGGATAGCTGGGAAAAGGGAAGCCTGGTACTATATGCATAATAAATTGGGCCCTTTTGATTCCAATACTAACCAACACCAACATAGTGGGGTTTGGCACACTTGATCCAAATTTTGAGTTTTATCTAGATGTGATGTTGTCTGACCACTATCCCATTTATTTTTCCATTTCATGGCAAACAACTATCTAGAGAGTTGTCAAGTCACAAATTTTTCTCAACACATCTATGCTGATGAATGCTTTCACCATTTCTCATATCCTACATGTTTGGAATCCAGAGCCATTTTTGCATTCCTAGATAGGGTGGATTCAGTGGTGCATTGATGCCATTACCAAAACCACTCACTTTTTCCATATCTATGGATAGAAGTTGGTGGTTTTTAGAAGGTGATCCTATGAATCCACTACCACTAAACTCAAAAAAGCTTCTAAGGCTCTCACCATTAATCCTTTTGATGTTGATTTTCAAATTCAACTTTCCAAACTCTACCATGACAAATAGGTTACAGATAATTATGCTACTCTAGGGGCCCAAATCAAAGCTCACCTCAATTGGTTGGGGGTTGGTGATAAAGCTTGGAAGGAATTCTTTCAGGCTCTTTGAGCCCATCTTACCAATTTTGGGATTAAAAAAATCAAACAAGGCACTTCTGTTCTCTCCAGTCTCCCTAACATCCTACAAGCATTTTTTCATAACTATGAGAATATTTTTTGCTTGGTAGGAAAATTAAGTTACTTAGGAGGAAGCTCTTAGAAAGTATATTTTTGTTACTCCAAACTACCTAGCAGTTAAGCAACATGCTTTTTGTGAGAAACTTCTTACCCTCCAAGACCTTAAAGAGGCATCTTTCTCCATGGCTGATGATAAGTCCCCTAGATGTGATGTGTTTCCTTGTGAATTTTACAAACACCTCTAGGAGTAGATTGGTCTTGATCTACAAAAATTTTATCTTGAAGGCTATCATTCTACAATCCTAGGAGCAATTATCAACAAAGGAAACATTAAATTCATACCTAAAGGTGGAAATCCTAAGGATATTTTCAATTGGTGGCCCATTACCCTTCTTAATGTGTCATATAAGATTATTGCTAAGGCAATTTCTCATAAAATTTGCCACTTCCTTTCTTTAATTATGCAGCATGAGCAAACTAGCTTTATAGAGTCTAGATATATTCTTGACAACATCATTGTTTTCTAGAAAGGTATGGAGTGGGCTCGAAAGTCCAAGCAAATAGCTACATTTTTGAAAATAGATTTTACAGAATCCTATGACTGGATTGGATGGCCTTTCATTTTGGCAATGCTTTAGGCTCTTGGTTTTGGTCCCAATTTTCTATAGTCTACGGAGGTGATATTTAGAGATGGTAATTCTTGCATTACCATCAATAACTCCCAATCTGATGCCTTTGGGCTTTTTTGTTCCATTAGGAAAGGTTTCCCTCTTGCTTTGGCACTTTATGTTCTTGTTGCTAAATGATTTGGCTATTTACTAGCCCACTTTGTGTCTTCAAGTTTGGTTCATGGCATCTCTTTACCAAAATCCTCTTCCTAGTTGGCCAATGGTCATTTTTCTGATGAATCCTTTCTCACTCTTTTGAAGGATGAAGAAAACATCAATAATGCCTTAAATTTCCTTGACACTTTTTTCCAAGCCTCTGGCTCTACTATTCAATGGCATAAAATAGTTTGTTATCACCAGTCTCTTTTGCTAGCACCACCTTGGCTTAACTAGTTTGAATGGAAATGGGTCACTCATAGCGAGATTTTCCACTTTCTTGGCATTCTTTTTTTCTTTTCAAATGTGACTAGTAGATTTTTGGAATATTTTGCTTGCCAAGATTACTAAGAAGTTGGATTATTGGCTTATGAAACTACTTTCTTTTGCAGGCAAATTGCAGATTTTGACACAGTGCAAGGCAAGAGAATCCCCAAAGGAGATGTCCTAGCCCCCAACAAATAACCACGTAGGGGAAATATAATAACAATGCAAGATTTGATACCAAATCACCACTCCTTATTCATAGATATAACTAATTACATGTAATGTGTCAAGTTGTAAAGCCTTCTCAATTATGACCAAATACAAAGCAAGTAATAGTTTTGCAAGATCCCTCAAGATCCAATCCAAATGTAGCTAGTCTAGATACACAACTAGATAAGAACACCAAGAAGAACCCATACTTGTACCCTCAGGTCCACCAAGAAATCCTCTAGTTTTCACGTTGTAGCCCTAACTCTTAAAATTTCATATTTGTCCTTCATCCCCTTCTCAAAGTTGGAATGATCACTCCTCCCTAAAGACTCCACAAAACTCGTAATTATACCCAACTAAGCCACAAGTTGGCCCAACTCATTATGAACTAAATTAAATCCCTTACATTAAATATAGGTTGAGTCACAAGTTGGATACAACAATAATTTAAATACCCATACATAAATTAAATGCCAAAGGTCAGGTCGTAGACAACTTGGCACCAACACAAACCAAGACCAAGCTGAGCATTAGTAAATTCCTGAGCAAAGCTGAGATCCACAGATCATGCCAAGTTCCCATACCATGCTGAGCAACCAAAGACCATACTAAGCTCCCAAACCATGCCAAGCTCTCAGACCATACCAAGTCCCCAGACCATGTTGAGTTCCCAGACCATGCCAAGCTCCCAGACCATGCTGTCCCACAACACTTAACCAAAATCCCTCCAAACATGTAGGATTGCAAGAAAACCCAAGATGCTCCTATATTAGAAATCCCAGGTTTGAAAAGATGTTCTTAGTAGCTGAGGAACATCTTTTGGGATTTAACACATAAATCCCAAACTAGTTCTTCAGATACATATCTACCAAGTCTACAACTTGCACACTCTTTCCCTTGTTCTTCTTTTGCTTCTTCACATTCATCTCAGGTGTGCTACAGGTCTACTTTCCATGTGGATCTCCAACCTTCTTAGAATCTACCAACTAAACTTGCCTACCAATACTTAGGTTCCTCCTACTGAGTTCTTCATTCTGCAAAGAAATTAGGGAAAACTTCCTACTACCTTTCTCAATAGTAAATACATTCTTGACACAATCATGCACAACCCTAAAATCATACTGCCAAGGTCTACCAAGAAAAACATGACAACTATTCATGTTGAAAATATCACACAACACTTGATCCTTATACTGTTCAATTTGGAAATCAACAAGGCATTGCTCTCTCACTTCCAAAGCATGTTTACCTTGCAATCAGCCAATAAGGATGTCTCACTCTCTTCAAACCAAGTTTCTAAACCATCTCCTTAGCAACAAGGTTATAAATACTACCACCATCCACAATAACCTTGTCGATTTTACCACTAGAATTACAACAAGTCCTAAAAAAACTAGTCATCTCATAAGATTCTAATGTCCTATCACTAACCAATACTCACCGAGCCAAAAAAATTTCTCCTTGTTCAAGCTAACTAACTTGAACTACAACATCATTCACAATAGTAGTTGTCCTACTAGTAGGACATTCAAAAGATCTATGCCCTTCTTTTCCGCATCAGAAACAATTACATCTGAACTCACCTCTATGTGTCCTTCTTTTCTACTTAGTGGCTTTTGGTTTAGCTTGTGCCAAGTTATCATTCTTCTCCTTCCCTCTAGCATTACCTTGATTTTTCCTTTTCAACTTATACTCTACCTTCATGGCATACTGATGAGCATCCTCAACTGAAGAAATATTCAACATACCAACCTCATCCTAAATATTGAATCTCAAACCATTAATGTACCAAGCTACCTTTTCCTTTGACAATTCCCTATGACTAGATTGAATAGTTAACTTGTAGAACTCCTCGGTATAATCCTTCATAGTCATATTCTCTTGTTTCAAATTCTACAACCTCTTAAACAATTCAAGTTCATAATTAGCTGGAATGAACTTAGCCTTCAACTTAGCCACCATCAATCTCCATCTAGAGATCTTCATTTCACCATCCTCTTCTCTGTTTCTTTGTAGTTCCTTCCACCAAAGAGTAGCATGTCCTTTCAACTTAGTTTGTGCTAACTTCACTTTGAGTGGATCCTCAATATCCTCAAGCTCAAAGTAGTCTTCCAATTCACCAATCCAATTAATCAAGTCTTTAAGATTCAAAGTACTTGAGAAATTAGAAACCTCCATCTTATGCTTATGTTTCAACTAAGATCTAGGTCTAGCAAACTTACCAACCCTAGTTCCAATAGGTCTCTCCACATGATCGATTATATCCTCACCACTAGATCCAACAACTTCAAAGTCTTTAGCAACTTCCTCATACCTACCTTCAATATCCGCATGCCTAGGTACACCACCTAAAGCACTTACAATTTTACTGATCATGTCACTCTTCATCAATGCAATCTCAAATCTGAACTCTACTCTTATCTTCTCTGAGATCCTTTCTTCCACAACATCACTAAGATCATCAATTTCCCTAGGGTCCAATCTTATTGGAGCCATCTTCCAAAATTTTAGCAAACCATAAGAAAAAAATCCAATAATCCAAAAGATCAATCAGCCATAAGATCAACCTTCTCTTCAAGTCATGGTGCAAACTACCTTAGCTTAGGTGATCTATCTACACACTTGGGAAAACCTAGGCTCTAATACCACCTGACATAGTGCAAGGTAGGAAAATCCCCAAAGGATGTGTCCTAGCCCTCAAAAAATAACTACAAAGTGAAAACATGACCACAATGCAAGATCTGATACAAAATCAACACTCCTTATTCATAGATATAACTAATTACATGCAATGTGGTAGGCTGTAAGGCCTTTTTGGTTATGACTAAATATAAAGCAAGTAATAGTTCTATAAGATCCCTTAAGATCCAATCCAAACCTAACTAGTCTAGATACAAAAATGGATAAGAACACCAAGAAGAATTCACACTTGTACCCTCAAGTCCACCAAGCAATTCTCTTGTTCTCACGTTGCAGTCGTAGCTCTTCAAATTTTGTATCTATCCTTCATCCTCTTCTCAAAGCTAGAATGATTACTCCTCCAGGCTGGGTAAAAGCACAAATTTGTGTCACCATTTAGGATAACAAAACCTATTTTGGTCAAATCTTATTTCTCTATCAAAACTCTCTTTTTTTCAAAAACTAAAAATACCCTTTTATAGATCTTAGATTCAATATCATCATTATATAAAAAATTTAGTGTTTTGATTAGTTATAATCTGTTATACTCTCAAAATATTATAAGTTGATATTTCAACATTTCATAAGATGCTCCCTCAAAGAAGGGAAAAAAATAGTAAATCTTATCAAAAAAATTTAAAAATCATATTTATCTCTAGAGAAGAGAATTCTCTTCGCGAATATGTAATTTTTTGTCAAGAAGGTATAGATTTGATAGGGAAGTTTTGACGAGAGGAAAAAACTATTGGATTCTAATAAGGTTGAACTTGAGCACTTATAACAAAGAAAATATACATAAAAAATAATTATTTCTTTTTTTGTTCCCTATCTATACATGTCATCTATAAGATATTTTCAAATCAGAACAAAAAAGATGATTTGCATATACTTCTTTGATGAGAACTACACCCTATATTTTTTATAATTAAAAAAGGGACTTCAAAATAAAATAAGATGAAGAAATTCTTACTCAAAAAAAATTATAAAAATTATAGGCATAAAATTCATCCAATTCTACACATTTCATCAATTTACATCATCTTCATATTCTAAACACAAATACCACTTTTTTGTCATTAATGTTGAACTATCGCATTCTAATATCCCCTTTCTTTATAAAAGGTGACATAGGTTTATGCTTTTACCCCCTAAAGACTCCACAAAACCCCTTACTTATACCCAAATAAGCCACAAGTCAGCCCAGCTCATTACAAACTAAATTAAATCCATTACATTAAATATAGGTCGAGCTACAAGTCAACTACAACACTAAATTAAATACCCATACATAAATTAAATGCCAAAAGTCAGCTCACAAACAACTTGGCACCAACAAAAACCAAGACCAAGTTAAGCACCCATAAATTCCTAAACAAAGTCAAGCTCCATAGAACATGTCAACTTCCTAGACCATTCCAATGAACCAAAGACCATGCCGAGTCCCCAGACCATACCAAGTTACCAAACCATGCTGAGCTCCCAGACCATGCTAGGTCCCTAGACCATGCTGAGTTCCCAAACCATGTCAAGCTCCCAGACCATGCCGAGTTATTAGACCATGCTGAGTTCCACAATGCTTAACCAAAATCCCTCTAAATGTGTAGGATTGCAAGTAAACCCAAGATGCTCCTACATTACATTTTCTCTAAAGATTTTGTGGCAATGCATGTCTATTATTCTTCTTCTTGGGATCCTTTAAAAGCCTCCTATCAAAAATTAGAGCGATTGCTCTATCATTTCTTTGGGCTTATGATTCTAACCATCATAGCTTTCACATAGTTGCTTGGGATTTTTGTTGTCTCCCTAAAGAATCTAGAGGCATTAGCCTTCTCTCCACATAGAAGCAAGACCTTTCTTTGTGTGCCAAATGGATTATTTGTGCCATCACTTGAGATGAAGCTTGGAAGATTATGGTTCAACATTGCATTTCTTCTAGGTTTCCCATTAATAGGCTTGTGTGGAAGGGGATTGGCTTTCACATCCTTTTCATCATGTGAGAACCTATGCTCATATTGGGCCCTTTTTTTATCAAGAGCATATAGAAAGCTTGGGAAGCTATCAAGCCTTGGCTTCACTAGTCTGGTGATTAGTTTCATGGTGGGCTCTCTTTGAAGTAGTAGAACATTTGGTGGTCTCCCCTATTTTCCATCTAGGGTATTCCCCTTTCCAAGACTCAAGGTGTTAGTGCTCTACATTTTTTCAAATGAGGCATCAAGAATCCTAAAGATCTTTTCTCTAGGGTCTCCATGAGTCTCAAATCTTGGGAAGATATACAAGTCTAGTACCATCTTGCCCATTTAGATCAGAAAACTTTTGACTTATTTCTTTTTGCAATCCGAGGGCACTTAATTTTTAAAATGGGTATTCTATCTATTAGACCTTGGTGGACTGTATCTTGCCACTCCTTTCACTAGTTATAAACCAAGTCTAGGTTATAGATGGTTTTCTCCCCTTCTGCCAATGGTGGATATGCTCAATCAAAGATGGCATTTGCAATCTTGTCTTTCTCAATGGAGAAAGTGCTTTGAAATTATTTGGAGTGCTATTATAGAACCAAAGATTCCCCATTTTTCTTAGTGCTAACTTTTCAAGGTCTTCCCCTTGGGCCTTAGCTCAAGCATATTGGGGTTCTAAATCCTAGGTGTCCATTCTGTGGCCAACTAGAGTCTTTCTTGCATATTTTTTGGTTTTGTAGACATGCTCAAAATTTTTGGCACTAGATTCAAATTTTTTTTAAGCCATTTCAGCCTAAACCTTTTTCTTGGAACATGATTATTTTGGGTGATTCACCTAGGATCCCAAGAAAATTTACCTAGATTTGGCATACCTTTAGAATGGAGATATTGTTCACTCTGTGGAAAGATAGAAATGTTGTTCTTTTCACTCATAGTTTTCTTGATATAAATATTTCTATGTACACTAAGGCATTTATTTGTAATAATATAATGATGCAGATTCAAGTGCAAGAAAACAAGGTGTCCTTTGAGGTGGCCCACCTTCAAGAGAATCTTAATCACTGTGGTAATGTCCCTTGTACTATTGCTAGGGTAACTCTATATGCCTTAGTTGATACCTTGACACCTAGAGGCTATCGCCACATGTGCAATTATTCAGGCCGTCACTCACACACACTGTGTTCATAGGCTTCCTACCACTACTCTCCCAGTGGTGGCAATGGTGGATGGAGGCACCACTTGGTTTTCCTGCCCTATGGTTGCACTAGCTATTCCCTAGCATGTCATGTCCCCTTTTCAAATAATTAAAAAATAATAATCTTTGCTAAGGCAGGCAGGCCCAAGAAAGTGAAGTTTCAGAAAAAGGGGGTTAATCTTTGGAAACCGTTGGACTAATAAATGAAAATTATTATTAAAATATGTTTCATTAACCTCTCTTGGACATGAGTTATAGTTATGCCCTCTTTTAAGGGGTTTGGAGGCATTTTGGGCAGAGGGGAGAACTTGATTTTTGCTCATTCTTTGTTATTCTTCAGAGGCTGCCAAACCTGTGGAGAAGGAGACTCAAGAACGGGAGTTTGCAGGTTTCCAGGGAGACCCAAGAATGGGAGTTTGCAGGTTTCTAGGAAGCCTAAGGATGGGAGTTTGAATCCATTCCATGTGCATGCTCATACAGAGTTTTCCTTTGTGTTGAACAGTGTAGATTTGTGGGTTTTTGGGTGTGTTTTTTGCATGAGTTTGGTGTTTTCAGTTGAGCATTTCATATCAGTTTTGGTTGCTGCTGTATTTCAGACTTTAAGCTATTAAAATAGAGATGAATATATGTATTAGGACATGATTAAACTTCTGAGATAGTTTATTAGTGTTTTTGTGGTGTTTTCGAGCATTTTTGTGTTAATTTCAGGAGCCCGATGAGCATAGTTTTTGTCCTACATTTGTGAGCTGTTGTGTAAAGGATATATAGATCTGTAAATGTAATTTTGTAGGCTGTTATGCTGCTGAAATTTCTTTAAAAATGTCCATTTTCAGATTTATTAATAATAGGTGAAGCTGTGAAGCTTTTGGCACCATTTCTGGCATACCCGATTTGGGGTTTCTTGAGAAATTTGGAGGATCTTTGTGATATTAGTTGTTTGATCTTAAAGATCTGATTAAAGGTTGGAAATATCATGTAAAATCAGAAAAGGGACATTTCAGTGGTATCAGAGCCATGATGTTGCCAGCCTGAGGGTTTGTAGAAGTTTGCAGGTCAGTTTTGACAACTACCCAGATCTTGCATTTCAATTTTGAGAACTACCCAAATCTTGCATGTCATAATTTATGGTTTCATGTTTTTTCTAATCAGATACATGAAAAAATTTATGGTTGCATGCTACTTCTAATCATTTTCATGTTAGTTCTTAGTGAATTTGGTGGTTGTAGAAGTTTGCATGTCAGTTTTGACAACTACCCAGATCTTGCATGTCAGTTTTGACAACTACCCAGATCTTGCATGTCATAATTTATGATTGAATGTTGCTTCTAATCAGCTGCATGTCAAAATTTATGGTTGCATGCTACTTCTAATGATTTACATGTTAGTACTTGGTGAATTTGGTGGTTGCATGTTGCTTCTAATCAGTTGCATGTCAAAATCTATGGTTGCATGCTACTTCTAATCATTTGCATGTTAGTTCTTGGTGTTTGAAGAAGTTATATCCTATTGGGGTTACACTCTACTTTATCCAGAATGGAAAGGTATAATACAGAGTCTCAGAGGACACGATCTTGGACAATTGATAACCAGAGTCAAAATAGTGGAAAGGATGGTTATTTAGACATTCGAGATAAACTTATGAAAATAAGCCATGACATGTATGAACAATTGATTGAGCACCATCATATAATGAATGACATGTTGTCTGACCCAGCTAAGGTGGATAAGTTGATTGGATTTCTATTTGGCAGATTTTCTCATAAGACAGATGACACAATTCCTAAGAACTTGCATGAGGAGTTTGAGAAACTAGCTGATAGCCAGGTAGTGGTCTCAGATTCTACTCTACCATAGGAGGTGGTGGGAAAGGATATTATACTGATTGATAGTAACGATCAACTTGATACTCAAATTGAGACAATTGTTTACAGGTTGTCAAAGGGTGATGCCATAGCTATTCAGGATGGTATAGTTATAATAGGCAGTGACTATAGTGTAGTGGGTTCAGATGATGATTATGAGGATGTTGTTGTGTAGGATGGTGAGATACCTGGTAGAGATGAGTAGACATTGAGCATTCATGACTTTGCTGAGAAAGAGTACCAGACACAGTTAGATGCTTCATCACATGAGGTTGAGGCTGGTAGTACTTCACATGATTTGTCCAGCCAGCTGAAGGTGAACAAAAATAGTATTGTGACTTCATTATCTCATCATGACAGGTATGTGGAGTTAGTTGGTATTGGTCATATTACTCAGGTGAGGAGTTTTCTTGAGTTACCAGTTGATTCTAGTTTATGGATATGGACTCGAGATTGTTATATTGGCGTTTGGGATTCAGTTGACTGGAGATCTTTAACACTTTTTGGTAGCAGTGTTTGTTTGGGTGCTATCATGGATTTGATTAGCAGATTACATGGTGTTGTCTTTTCTTGTGCCAGTATCTTGTCTGATGTTGGCATTACTTTTTATACACCAATTTTGGGCTTTGTTCATATATCCAGTCGACCATACTTGCTGGAATGTGTTGATGATATTTCATACTTGGCAGTGTGTATAGATGAGTCCAAGGATCATATTGGCGTTGATGACATCCAAGAGGATGCAGTGGGCAGTTTTGAAGACTTAGTTTCCTTGGGTATAGAGGAGTTGGACAGAAATGCTAATGTTTTTGATACTCCGTATGTTGATATGAGCTTTAGATTTGATTCACAGGATATGGATGGTAATACTCTAGAGACTAGTAACTTTGAGGATACTCCTTTAGAAAGTGCATCAGAGGAGATTTGTAGGAGACAGTCAAGCCAGTGCCATCATGTGTCTAATCAATTGATAGTTAGTGACCGAGACATTGCTATCACTTCCTAGCATTTTGATGTTGCTCGTCAGTTGTTAGCAGTTTATGGATGGTGTTCTCCTACTAGTGATGAGCAGGGAGGCAGTTATCTTTCCTTGATAGAGTTCCACTCCTTATGGGAGGCTATTCAAATTTTGAGACAGAATTATATGCAGTTGGTAGCTGACAGAGATTATCTTATGGAGTGGGGCAGTACAACATATGATGCATTGTTGGCCAAGGAAGATGAGGTGAGTGAGCTTACTGAGCAGCTTGAGGTGACTTCTGAGATTCTTGAGAGTACACAGTTGGCTTTCAAGGAATCACAATTTAATTTGGCTAAGGTGACCATGGAGTTAGAGCGACTACAGTCTTTACCTGATTCTATACAGTCACAAGCTGTGGTGTTTGGTGATCCGAGGATGTCCATGGCCGAGATTGTCAGAGACAGTGGAGATGGGGATGCATACATCTTTGATACTAACATTGGCATATTAGGTTCATTCCCACTAGAGTCAGGTTCAGTTGAGTTGGGTGTTGTAGCAGATTTTTGTATGCCTGACATGGTGGTGGCCTCTAGTACTGATGGCATGAAGACTAGAGATGTATCAAAGATCATGTGTGATGTTGGTGAGTTGGCAATTGGCATGGTTCCTGCTAGTAATACTACTCCCTTGGTGATATCTTCGGAGATAGTAGTCAGTTCCAACATGGTTAATGATAAATTGCAGTTAGTTTCATCTAGATTACAATCTCTGCCACTGACTAAGATTGGTGCATTCTATCGGCATTACACTATGAGGTACGCTCATCCATTTACCTTTGATGACCATGTTGATGAGATGATGATACAAAGATGTACTTTGGTTCCTAGTGCTTGTCATCAGTTATGGGATAGTTTGACGTCTCAGAATGAGAGTTGTGATGGGCATGACATGGTGATAGGTTCTACAGTTGACAGCTTGATAATACATGACTTAGAGCAGGAGTTTCAGAGTGATGCTTCAGTGGGTGTTGTTATTGATTCTACTCCTTTGGCTATGACATCTCCTGACTTAGTTGGTGATCAGTCACAGTGGGTTGTATCACTTGTTCATGGTGAGCTGTTGACTCAGGTTGGTTTTTTTATCAACTTTATATTGCAAGGTATGTACATCAGTTAGCATTTGATCCTTGTGTTGAGGAGTTGATGGCAGGAAAATTTGGTTTGGGTTCCAATTCTTGCTATTTATCTTGTGATGGCTTTTCACCATCAGGGGTGCATGGTAGTTATGGTTATGAGATAGTGGTTGGTGATCTACAGAGTTGTGTTGACTGCAGGCATTGTATAGTGTTTGGATTCTCCATACTTGGTACAGTTTCATTTGGGAGCATTCACCATTGTTGCAGAGATGGATTGTACATTCTGTATAGGCCAGTGGAATGCATTGATGGTATTTACTGTGTTGGTAGTCCACTTTACTTGGATTTTGATGTTCTAAGAGTTTTTATCTCATGGGTTTTTGACTGTGGAAGTTGTGATTTTGGAGTTTGGTTGAGCTATAATTGTCAGTTTGATTATGGATTCCTCTTGGTCATATTGCAGAGGATATTGCAGGAGCCTGTGTTAATTGGTAGTAGTATAGTTCATGACTACATTTGGGATCCAGGTGGATTGATTGGTTTATTGTTCAGCCATTGCTTGAGGAAAAGAAATGTTTGGGAGGGGAGGACTTGTCATGTCCCCTTTTCAAATAATTAAAAAATAATAATCTTTGCTAAGGCAGGTAGGCCCAAGAAAGTGAAGTTTCGGAAAAAGGGGGTTAATCTTTGGAAATTGTTGGACTAATAAATGAAAATTATTATTAAAATATGTTTCATTAACCTCTCTTGGATGTGAGTTACAGTTATTCCCTCTTTTAAGGGGTTTGGAGGCATTTTGGGTAGAGGGGAGAACTTGATTTTTGCTTCATTCTTTGTTATTCTTCAGAGGCTGCCAAACCTGTGGAGAAGGAGACCCAAGAACGAGAGTTTGCAGGTTTCCAGGGAGACCCAAGAATGGGAGTTTGTAGGTTTCTAGGAAGGCTAAGGATGGGATTTTGAAGCCATTCCATGTGCATGCTCATACAGAGTTTGCCTTTGTGTTGAACAGTGTAGATTTGTGGGTTTTTGGGTGTGTTTTTTGCATGAGTTTGGTGTTTTCAGTTGAGCATTTCATATCAGTTTTGGTTGCTGCTTTATTTCAGACTTTAAGCTATTAAAATAGAGCTGAATATATGTATTGGGATGTGATTAAACTTCTGAGATAGTTTATTAGTGTTTTTGTGGTGTTTTCGGGCATTTTTGTGTTAATTTCGGGAGCCCGATGAGCATAGTTTTTGTCCTACATTTGTGAGCTATTGTGTAAAGGCTAGATAGATCTATAAATTTCATTTTTTAGGCTGTTATGCTGCTGAAATTTTTGTAAAAATTTCCATTTTCAGATTTATTAATAATAGGTGAAGCTGTGAAGCTTTTGGCACCATTTCTGGCATACCCGATTTGGGGTTTCTTGAGAAATTTGGAGGATCTTTGTGATATTAGTTGTTTGATCTTAAAGATCTGATTAAAGGTTGGAAATATCATGTAAAATCAGAAAAGGTACATTTCATAGCACCTCCTCTTGGCCCTCGAGGGTGGTTTCTAGGAAGTGGCTTATTCATCTAGATTTGGCTATTTCACCTCCACAGCCTGATCCAAAGAATGCTGACTAGGCCCTTGATGTTGCTAATGATAGCTGGACTATTCTTCACTCACCTACTAATCCTAAGAATGAATGAGGATTTCATGATTAGGATGAACCACCCCCCTTAGCTGGTGCTACTTTAGTTACATGAGGGTTGCTTTATATGTTTTTTTTGATGAAAGTTGTTGATTCTGGCTTCGGCCATGTGAAATCTTGTGGGGTGATCTTGTATCCCTTGACCATTTTCTGTGAATTTTTATCTTAGTATATTATTTATTAATAGAAAGGACTATTCATTAAAAAAATACTATTTTGCAACTAGAAATTATTCATATAGCCAAATTGATGATTTCTCTACTTAATTCAAAATAAAGCACAGACTCAAACTAGAGAGATGAAGGGGAAGGAGAACACATTAATATCTGTATGCATTCAAAAAACATGAAAAAAAACCCAAATTTATATATAAATTTCTCACAACTACAAAGCATATTGTTACTCTAACTTGGCCTCCTTTAGGATTAATTGTTGAGAAAAAACCATAGAACACAGGTTAATGCTCTTCCATAATAACTAACTTGGCTTCAACCTCTTACCAATAAAAATAAAATTTAAATTGGGGAAATTTTAATGAAATTCTTATTTTGGTTTAAATGGGATTTTTTTCTTGTTATTTTTGAAAATGGTTCTTTTATACTAAGATGAATTTTGATGGTTTGTTGAATATTTGGAATAGTTGTAAACCCAAAAACTATATCAAATGTGACATTTTGAAAACATAAAACTTGAACCAATTGTATAATCAAAGTTTTATGTTTTCAAACAAATAAATTATGCAACTATATTTAGTGGAATGTATGGTTTATTTTACTGGGGTTGCGTTTGACTTAGTATGTTGACCACTTTTAGATGTTTACCAGAGGCCCATGAGTTAGTATTTTATGATGTTGTATGAGATGTCATGGTTATGTGATTTGATTTTTGAGTTATGGATCAGTAATTATATTGTGATTTGTAGTTGCTTATATAGATCTTATGTGGTCATTGTGACCTATGAGAGTTTTTTTCAATTTTGAGCTTAGGGTAGGCTATCTTTATGCATGTTGTGAAGTGTCTTGCAATGAAAATTGGAGACTTGAAGCGACTACCTGGGTAACCCATTGTAAGTTGTTTTAATAAGTGATAACATTTCATTAAATGAACTAATAAGAGTTTGTGCATTTCCTTTCCCATGCCTCAAGTGCTAGTATAGGCTACGATGGGTGTAGAGAGGATGCTTGGTTGTGATCTTGCCTAGTTAGTATGCCTTGTCTATATGAAAGGAGACTAGTGTTGCATATAGTCACTAGGAGACTAGAGTTTAGAGAGGCTTCCAAGATAACCTTGAAGTTGACTCATGTGATGAAACTTGTCCACTTACATAGTAGATTTCTTACGTATCTTTTTTGCCTCTAAGATTAGATGTTACTTTTGTCTTGGTACCTTTGAGATAGATTTTTATAAGTTTTTCCTTGACCTAGATGTTGGATATGATTGTTGGATTTGATATCTATATGGGACTTGAGATTATCTCCTCAACACATGGGAGTGGTCCATTTAGGTTCCATGAGGTTGGGTGGTAGTTTTTCTTATACCATTGAGGTCTAATAGCTGGATGTACTGGTGTAGTCATTCCTTCCATTCTAATCTTGTTTTCTTGTTGGATGGCTATATTATGTTGTACTATACTTGATTATCTATAGATCTTATGAGATGTTGTATTTATTCATGATGTATATTCTTTGAGATTTTCATACCTTGTGACTTGTACAATAGATGATTATGCAATCTAATTATGTCATGTGGCATCTTATGTAATTGTATATTATTTCATTCTATTCATACGTATGGTTATTCTATGATGTGGATTTTTTTATGTATCATATTTAGTATTAATTAAACTTATTTATGTGATTCAAAATCATGGAACCCTTAAGAGATGTAATATATTTATGGATTGTTTATATGTATGTGAGTTATTTCTTCTACTATGTTATTTCCTATTTTTTTTAATATTTAAAAAAATATTTGGAAAACTTAGTGACTTATTAGGTTAATTTCTTTTTGGGTTCCCTAGCTAGGCTTTACAACCATAGTCAAAATTAGCCATCTAATGGATTGTACCATTGATGTTCAAGTTCAAATATCATAGAGAGCCTTCATACTTATATCACAACTTAACTAACAACTAAGTGTTCAATGATCTAACCATATCCCATAATCATAGTGCATAACATATATACATTTACATCTTCAATAAGTGTACCCTTTATTGTAACCCTTCAATAAGTGTATGTCATGGCCTAACAACTAGTAAACCCTAATATATACTATCATCGAACGTGTAAAGGAGTTAATTTTATTTTCATCTAATTATGATGTTGTATCAATAAAACTACTCCCCCAATTTCTTATGCCAATTAGAGATGAACCTTCAACTAACCTAGTAAGGGGTTGAAAAGTATGTGCAACCCTAGAGACATAACTATTAGGTATCCTAATCTCTTTCCCAATAAATAATCTAGTTGACAATGTATAGTCCTTGTGAGATATTCTTAAGTTCTATCTTCCAAAAAAATTGTAGTTGTGTTTTACCCTAAAATTTTAGAAATTACAAATAGAAATAAAAATTTGCTATATAGTTAAGGAATTGAGCCACTAAATTCATTATTTGATAGATCTAATGCATGGGAAAAAAATCAAGAGGTGGAAGAGAACCATATAATATATTCCCATGCAGATCAATAATTCCAAAATTACGTGATATCTAGTGGGGAAGAGAAACTTGGAGATGGTTGTTTGATAGATTGAGTAGATGAAGAAAAGGAAGATTCCAAAGCTACATGAAGGTAAACTTCCTACCATATTGATTCTTGAAAGATTGAGTTCTTCCAATAAAAACTATTGGGACAAAAATGCATGTAGGTAACTCACCCTCTAGATTGCAAGACCCCACATCATGGTGTTGCAGGTGGGAAAATTGAGGAACCCAACATGGAGAGATGCTAATGGAAAACTAAATTTCAGAAAGGTATAGCTCTTCAAGCTAGGTCAGATTGTTGAATAGATGCAATGAAAATTTGGTAGTCAATATGTTGAAGGAAAGTGACAATACTTTTAAACAAGCCAGCTTTGAAATGGAATTTAGAATTTCCTTTGATAGTTGATTATGCCCTAGCATAAGTTCCACTAACAATAGAAGCTGACACAAAAATAGGAGAAT
Organism: Cupressus sempervirens; assembly: GCA_028749045.1. Classification (NCBI taxonomy): domain Eukaryota; kingdom Viridiplantae; phylum Streptophyta; class Pinopsida; order Cupressales; family Cupressaceae; genus Cupressus; species Cupressus sempervirens. The sequence continues at coordinate 684,013,910 of CM053790.1, forward strand.
CTAAAAAATTCAATTGGTTGTGACTAAGGTCCAGAACTACAAGCAATGAAAGGCTTTCAAAATAGGATGGAATTCCCACTAAAGTTTGCAATGGCAAGGGGAAATCACTCTTCTTGAATCACAATGGGTGAAAGAGAGAGAAAGAGAAACAAGGGAGGAGGAGTGGTTTAGAAAGAAAGAAAGAAAAATCTCTTTTCAAGTTTGGATTATGATCAAGCACAAGATTTCTTAGTCTTAAATAGGGCATGAAGTTTGAACTTGAAGGGATAAAACCCTTTAGAAAACATTCAAAGAGCAAGTGAAACCAATGATGACACATTCTCAAACCAAGAGAGAAGTCCACGGGGGAATGAATTTTGGCTTATATGTAGGCCTGATATAAATAAGATGGCTTAAACATTCATTCCTAGACTAATGTATTAAATAGTCAAAGTTGACTTATTTTTTCAAGCTTAATTTTTCCATTAGTCCATGAGTCCATGCTCAGCTTCACTTCATTCATTCCTAATAATTCTAGGCTTTTAGATTTCTAACCCATACATCAAACTTACTACTCTTCAACTCATTCAATCACCAGTAATGATATGAAATGTACAAATGATGTAACACTGACATATTTCCCAACTCAAGAGGGAGTTTTCCTTCCAAGTCATTCTAATTGAGATCCAAGTGTTTTAGATGCTAGTGATTAAATATTGATGGACAAAGCTCTCCACTCAACATATGGTTGTGCTAATAACCATAATGATCTTCATCAAAGTTAGTGGGATAACTTAAATCAAGGGTTATGACTTGGGATGTGTGGTAATCATAGGCAACACCCTCCCACCTCAAATAATTCAATTCCCACTAAGAGGATAACTGACCAAAGGGAATTTCAACTAATCGAATGGTTAAACTAAAATGGATATATTAATTCCTCTTCTACTAATTATTGAAATATTTAAAAAATATGTACACTTAGTAATAAAATAATAACCTACTAATAGTTAAACAAAAGTAAATACATTGTATTTTTTTTCTACTATCAAAAGAAATTATATTGTTTGAAAAAATATTTACATTTTATAATAAATTACTAAATTGACAATAGTTAAACAAAAGTGGATACATTGTATTCTTCCACCAACTATTAAAATATTTTTTATTGACTTAAAAAGGATGGACATTTTATATTATTTTACCAAACTAGTAACATTTAAATGAAAAACAATACAATGCATTCCCTTTCGACTAACTATTAAAAAACTATTTATTGACTAAAAAGGGTGACTATTTTATAGAAAATTACTAAAATAGTAATATGTAAACAAAAGATGATTATTTTATCTAGTAAATTACTAAACCAGTAATATTTAAATGAAATTGGCTATATTATATTCCTCTTCCAACAACCATTAAGGGACTTTTTGTTGACTCAAAAAAGTGTGCATTTAGTAATAAATCCTTCCCTCAAGATCCATTATACCTCATTCCACACTCCTACATGCACCACCCCATGATTCCTTGTATAGACTATAGAATTTTTCTTAACAATTGAGGTCAAATTTCCATCACTATGCATATCACTCAAGAACCTAGTTATGGATAAATACTACTATGTAGCACTCCTCATGAAAGATAGATTTGTTAGATTAATAGAAAGACCAAGCATGTGATCACTTAGTAATTTTCCAAAATAGGATTAAGAGAAACTATTACAAGAATGATCCACCCATGCTAGTTTTAGGCAGAGGACCTAGTCCTGAAAGATAACCAAAATGTCCAACATGATAGAGAAAAGAAAGACAAGTTTGAGCCTAACTAGTTGGGTCCCTACATTTTCACAACATGTCTTGGCTTAGGGGTAAATCAGATATCATTAAAATATGGCATTCCCTTACTCATTTCCCTTATTCCTCATAAAACTTGAGCTCATCCACCTTCTACTCTTCCCTAATCCATGAATTAGAATTGTGGAAATATTTTTCTTCCTTATATTCTCCCTATGTTTGGCTAGTTTTCTATGTGGATGATCTTGTTGAGAATTTTTGTACTCTTGCATACCCACCTCATGCATTTATCATGTGTCTCACTACATTTCATTCGGTCTTGTCATCATTTAAATCCATGTGCCTTCATAGTAAATTCATTTCTAGTGAATTCATTTACATTAAATTCATTAGTCAAATTATACTATTATTCATCCATTAGGGAAGCATTGGATCCAATTTTCATCCCCACTTGCATTTAATTTCATTATTATTTAGTTTCTCAAATAGATCCATTGTCATTATAGATTATTTAGAATCATAGTCCATTTTACTTATATTCATTATTAGAAGTTAGCTAAGTTATTTTACATTCATTTCATTCATTATCCTCTTTAGTTAATCATCATTATTTATCATCATGCACTCTTACTCATTCATTACCATTTTATCCTTCTCATTATTGTAGTCATTATCATTTTAGAACATTTTAAGTTCATCATCAATGTATAGACAAGGAATGGAGGAATTATAGAACACACACACCTATTGAATAAACAAGAAGAAAATTATATAGTTTAGATTTAATATAGAATTAAATCAGTAGAATGCATTTTTCAATCTTTTTTCTTTGTTAATAATGTGTTGTTAAGATAGTTTTGGACAAAATTAAAGTTGGTGATCCATGTCTACTTAGCATCTCTACATGTCAACCTTGCAAAAATGCACATAGAACCTTTTAAGTTTGACCATTGTTGCCCTAATTCTACTTTTTAAAGTTTTTCAGCTTTTTCTTTAATCCAAATAGGTTGGTTTTGATGCTTAAAAGATATTGTAATCAATGACCTTTTGTGTTATTTAGTGATTTATGTGCCACCAGCTCTGCCCAACATTGTGAATTTTCAAATTTTGGTGCCCAATTCTCAAGATATCACTTGTTAATGGAAGATGCTAAAATACATGTTTTTCATCCACATAATTAACCATTAACCTTTAAGAGGTTAAGATTTAGGGTTTAGAATACATGTTTTGATCCAAAATCTTAACCTCTCATCTCAAATGAGTTAAGATAAAATTTTCTAATACATGTTCTGTACCACTAACCTTAATCTCCAAAACTTAAAAGGTTAAGCATAAAGACCAAAATAAATGTTTTAGAGACAAATCTTAAGCTCTTTTTCCCATTTTTAAGTTCAAGCATTTAGAGGTTAGTTACTTCCGAGGTTCTCCTCAAAGGATATTATTTTATGCAAGCATATAGGACAAGAAGTGGCACAGGAACTATTTGCAATAATGCCTTCTAAGTACACATATGACATTTTACAAATATGCTACCTTCATTCAAGCATGTGATGCACATTATATACTTGTCAATTATCAACAAGAGGTTATACAAGAGGAGCACAAGCTATTAGGCTACCTATGAATTGTTTAGAAAAAGCAATGTATGTCTGTAATTGTGAGACCTCACCCCGACCCATCATTACATAGATACTATGTTTCCATTTTGTTACTTAGGATTGGATATCTTGACATATATTTTGATACTTGATGGATGGTAAATTTTTCTACTTATCTGATGATATTTACCTTGTGATCTTCCATTATGATATGTATTAGGACTTAATTGGCATAGTCAATGAATTAATGGATATTTATTCAATATTTCACTATTATGATAAGAAATGGAATTATGATGTGATTAAAATCATTAATTTGATCTTGTTAGGGAAGTTAGTAATATGTAGTTTTCTTTTGAGGGTTAATGATTAAACACTTTATAAGTAAATGATGGAGAATATTAAGTTAATTATGGAATGTGTTATATGTGAATGATAGAATAACAAAATTATCATGTATCTTTACTTTCATACATATTTTATATATGACTTTTCATTGGACTATTGATGCTTGAGTTTATTGTGTAGGAAAGGAACCATGGAAACAAGGTATAAACACATGTTAATATGACACTGCCAAGGTGAATCTTTAGAAGAGTCATAAACCTTGTTGTGATGTGTTTATTTTGTAAATGTGATATGTATGTTTAAAGTATTTATTTCATGAGTAGATTCAAAACATGTCATGTGTGATGTATAGTGAATTTTGTTTGTGTCACTTGGCACTTGTACTTGTGTGAAAATGACATGTTCTCTAAAGATGGATCATGTAGCCACCTTATCTCAAGTTAAATTCCTTAATTAAGAATTAGACTTATTTCCTTGACTTAGTAAGAGAAATAAAGGTTACCACCATAGGAAATTTTAAATTGGACTTTACCTAGCATTGTGAGGGCCAAAAAGTAGCTCTAAGGTGAATTTGTGATGAAAATAAACCCTACTCATTATAATACTTTAAGTTAGAGGGCTAATAGTGACCACTACAGTGCCTAGAAGACCTAGGAGATCCCCAAAAAGAATGCATTTTATATTGAATCTGATAATGGGTGTCAAATATAGAGGCATGGCCAAATTAGAAATCCACTTACCTACTCTCTAGCTTTAGAGACATTTAGGGTTTGGAGGAAGAGGACAAGGAGCTCTACAAAAACTTTCATTTTCCATTGCTCGGAGTGAGGTTGGTATCCATGATCCATGGTGTTTCTTCATTGCATTGTAGATTTGATATGGTGTTTCTTCATTGCATTGTAGATTTGATATGGTGTTTCTTCATTTCATTATAGATTTGATATGGTGTTTCTTCATTGCATTGTAGATTTGATTTGGTGTTTCTCCATTGCATTGTAGATTGATATGGTGAAGTTGTGGTTTGTGAAGAATCTTTTTGTATGTGTGTTGAAAGTGAGAATTTTTATGCGATTTATTCCTTGAAACTTGTTCTGTTCAAGTTGTTTGTTTGTGTAAAATGGGTGTGAAGCATCACTCACCCTTGGGAGGGAAGAGATGCTTGGGTGAAGGGGTTAGTTGGGCTCACCCATGTAGTTGAGGAACTCTCCCATGTGTGGAGTTGATTTTGATGTGTTACAATGAGTATCAACTTCATAATTACTTGCATTCTTGGAAGGTATAAGGAGATGTATAAAGAGGGAAGATGTTGTTAAGCCTTGAAAGGACTGATACTTATGAAAATATGTGAATATCATGATTCATGGATTTGGAATTCTCTTCATGAAGAGAGACCACCTTCACCCTATATCTTGATTCTATTGTAGAATCTATGTGCAAGCCTCAGGATGGGTTGTATTGTGTTTTGTTGATTTGAGTTGTTATAGTTTGCATGATATGTGAATGTAGAGGTGTGCAACCATTTTTGCCTTGTTTTCTCAAGCTCGGTGGGTGGCCTCCTTGAGGCCTAGGATGGGAGGTGAGCCTCCATGGTTGCCCATTTTTGTCTCTCTTTGTAGGTTTTTTTAACTTGATGATCTTGGAAACTTGGAGCTCATGTAATCTCTCCATTTCATATGAGAAGAAGACAATATTATTTTTATATTGAAATGGAGGGAAAATCCATCTTGTTATGTGATTATATTGTGTTGTAAGAGTGTTGTCTTTGTTCTATTCCATCTATCAATAGAGAGGTTGTGAGTCATCTATGTATTGTGAAAAGATATTTCCATTGTGTATATTTCAAAATATTGTTTCCACCACCCTATGTTCATGTATGACAAGTGTGTAGTATGGAAGAAAAGAGAGAACTTTGAAAGAGAATTTTGTTGAATTGTAATTGTAGTTTCATTTTCTAGGATATGAATGCATTGAAGAAAAGAATTAAGTTTCATGTTAGACATTAGAAAGATGAATAGGAGATTATCATTTTGCTATTCTTATTTCCTCAAGTCTCATATGAATAATTTACATGCATTTTTGTTCAATCTTGAATCATATCAAGTGTAGATTATGTTGCTAATTGATAATGAATTCATAGACATGAGGGAGACATCAACAATAAAATTGGAGTATTTGAAGTTATTAAAATTACATGCAAAAGATTGTATTATGTCTTATATAAAAGAATTTTGATTTAAGTTGATAGTAATTGGGTATTGTCATGTACCAACCATAGATTTCACTTATGGAATAAGTATTAAAATACATAATGCAATGTTCAAATTATATTAGCTCTGATGTAAGTATCCATAAAAAAAACTATGAAGAAAACAAGACAATAAACTCCATTTAGAAATCAAGTGCCTATAGATATATATTCATTCTCTAGAAAATGTATGAGAAAAAAGAAAATAATGTCTCTTGCAAATACAGGTCAATAAAATGATAGGCCCTAAATAAGATAATCAGTTAGAAACAAATAAATTAAAAACCACCCCCTCATTAATAAGGTGGCAGCCTTGAGTTATCATGTCCTTAGATCATGATAGGACCTTGTACAAAAAAAAGAATCAAATAAATTTCTCACACTTGTACCAAACAAATGAAGTATATTAACCTCATTTTTGCTTCCAAATTGCAACTTTATGCAAACTCATAAACCTATGTGTCCATACCCTTGTCAGCACTTAGAAACAAATAATGATTATGCCCCTTTAATTTGACTTGTGTTAGCACCTCCTCTCTAGCCATCTACTACTTGGGAAAAGAAAAATGATTTAGTCAACCCCTTTCCCACCAACCCACACCTAGGGAAGAGTAAGGGAGGACTTTGGTAAGTATTCCAAGCCTAAAGTTTAATGCAGAGTTGATTTGCCTTGGGATTTATACCCCACTTGACATGATTTCTGATTTGGCCACCTTGCCTTGGGAAGAACACCCATGTACATGAGCTAGACTTTGCAAAAAGGGGAAGACTTGTGAGTTAGGAAAAAAGAAATGTATTAATAGTTGGGTTGGTCATATTTGTCTTGGGTCAAGAAGAGTTAGCAATTAAATTACCTTTTAGAAATTTTGGATTGGACTAGACACCTTATTATATTTATCTAAAAGGGCAATTGTGGGGGGTGTGTAGGGATTAGGAGATGAGTAGGATGTGTAAATCTTGTATAATTATGGGATTATTTAGGATGGAATAAGGTTAACTAGTTATAGCCTAGTGAATGATTTAAATAAGCAAATGAAGTTAATTATTTATATAGGATTTTATTTTTTTATGAAGGTTCAACAATAATTTATGGGGTCATGAATTTTGATTGTAGATAAACTTAGTATTATCTAAGGAGGATGTGGGAATCATGGTTAATATTAATAATGATAATAATTTTAAAGGTCAAGTTATTATATGAGAAAAATAATTAAAATAATAATAAATCCAAGCAATAGAAATAAAATAAATAAAGTGTATATATATTTATATATATTACAAAATAAAATATAATAATAATAATATAGTAAACTAGTAATAATCATTGAGTAGATAATATTTTAAAATACCTAGTTGCAAGCATCTAGCTAGCTAAATAAGTGAAAGAATAGAGCACAAGATTTTCATTGAAATAGTCCTACAATGATATTTAAGGGTCAAATAGGATATCAAATGTTTGGAATGCAGTCCTTTACTAAGCGCTATCTTAAGCATACTCAAAAGAAATAAAGATGGAACCATCTTAACAACATCAATGAAAAAATGATGATTCATAATAGCATACATAATGTTTTTCCCTCAAGGTAACCAACTCAGTAACACACCTATTAATTTTAATTTTCCTTTTAGAAAAAAAATTGTTGTGTTTTGCCTCATAAGTTGAGGGCATGAAATTTTGGTATTAGAGCATTTGGATACAACACTAGGATCCTAACCCATTACATCTAACCTATGAACTACAACTTTGTGTAAGATTCTTGTAGTCACCCACAATGGTCGTTGGAGGGCTAGAGGTCCTAGAGAAAACCAAGCAGACCAAGAGGAGTAGGGTAGGGTGTGGGGGGACCCCACTAAGGCAACCTCCAAACCTTGATTAGGTTTTGATGCTATCAATAATATTTTTGGGGTAGTACAATAGAGGTTACCCCCTATCATTCCACAGTCAGGACAACAAGATGTAGGGGGCATGGGCTTGATATCAGGGAATGGAGTACCTCAAGATATTGGGGATGAGATTAGTGAGTTAATATGACTCAAGCCACCCATATTCATTGGTATCATAGATGGCACACATGCACACAAAGTTTGCAGAGATGCTTTGGATTACATACCTATAGGAGAAATATAAAGGCATGACTAACCATACACCTATTACAAGAGGATGCCTCCAACTAGGGGTAGCAAGAGGAGACCATTGAGAGAGTAGACATAGAGACACTCACATGGGAGTCCTTTGTAGACTAATTTAGAGATAGATATTTTTTAGAGCTTTTTAGATAGAGGCAAGTTAAGGAGTTCCATGATCATTAACAAAGGGGTTACAATGGCCTAGTATGAGAGCAGGGTCTTGGAGCTACTCCCTTATATAGAGTACATGAGAGATGAGAACCTATGCATCCATTAGTTCATTAAGGGCCTTAACTTATCTCTCTAGGGATCAGTGTAGCTGGCATTTCCTACCACTTTTAGAGAGGTAGTTGAGATGGCATTGGTTGTTGAAGGCATTTGTACTAGATAGGAATCAAACCCTCTTGGAAGGGTAACTAGAGCAACTTGATAGGATCCTCAAAGGTCCCATAGACACAATAGAGAGGCTAGCAGGACATCAAATAGAGGTCATCTTAGGGTTATTAGGGTGCTCAACCCAAATAGTGGAAATTATAAGGCCCTAGGCATGATTAGAGGCCATAGATCTAGTATACATAGCCAGCTAGGATTCAATAGTCCTCTAAGGGAGGTTTTAGTGGATCCAATATGATCAGGGGTTAGCAGGAGTCTAAACCACAAGGAGTGAAAATTTATACCTATGAACCATGTTATGCATGTAGTGATATGGGTCATATTGTGAAAGAGTTTCCACAAGGACCCACAATAGATAGTCAGTAAGGAGCCACCTCAAAGCCTACAGTAGGTGATATGGGTAGATCCTACAAGGTGGTTGATAACCACCAGGGTGAGCATCTGGCCATGGTGATTGAGGCTATAGGTATCATTCGAGGATACAAGGTTACTATACTATTTAAATCTAGAGCTATAGAATCCTTTATATCCCCTTTTGTAGTGGAGCGGTGCAGGCTAGTGGCAGCTAGACAAGATGTTGACTGGGAGGTTGAGTTAGCTTTAGGGGCTAGGGTTTTAGTTGATTCCTTGATTCATGAGTGTTCGATTTAGATTAGAGAGATGTTCACCACATTAGACATGGTAATTACTCCTTTAGGTTCATATGATGTAGTCATTGGCATGGATTGGCTTTGCACCCATAGTGCCATGATGGATTGTAGACATAAAAGGATTGAGTGTGTAGATGATCATGGTATACCTAGAGTGATTTTAGGAGTTCAAAGGCTAGTATCCCTCTATATGATTTCTTTCATGAAGCTTAAGAAATGCATGCAAAATTCATGTTAGTTATTTTCCATCACCATTAGTGATAGAGAGAAGGATGTAGGGGAGGAGCCTTCCCTCAATGACTATCCAATATTACAAGAGTTTGTAGATGTGTTTCCATCAGAGCTCCCTGGTATGCCACCATTGAGGGCAGTTGATTTCCATATTGATCTTGTGCCAAGAGCTAAACTGATATCTAGAGCACCCTATAGGATGACCACACATGAGCTCAATGAGCTTAAGATTCAACTAGAGGAACTTTTGGGGAAGGGGCATATCCAACCTAGTGTGTCACCTTGGGAAGCACTGATGATCTATGTAAAGAAGAAGGACAAATTGTGCATTAATTACTGGCAGTTGAATAAGGTAACTATTAGGAACCGATACCTATTACCCAAGATTGATGACCTATTTGATCAGTTATAGGGTGCTAGAGTATTTTCTAAAATAGATTTGTAGTTAGGATACCATCAATTGCACATCATGGAAAGTGACATCCACAAGACTATATTTTGTACAAGATATGGTTACTATAAGTTCACAGTGGTACCTTTTAGTCTCACAAATGCCCCAATTATATTTATGACCCTCGTGAATGGGGTATTCCACACTTTTATAGATAAGTTTATAGTAGTTTTCCTAGATGATATATTGGTCTATTCTCATGATGAGAAGGAACACAAAGAGCACTTATGATAGGTATTGCAATAGTTAAGAGAGAATCAATTTTATGGTAGCTTGTCAAAGAGTTCCTTTTTTTAAATGGGAAGTGCATTATTTGCATCATGTGATATTAGGAGATGGGATCTTAGTGGACCCATCCAAGATTTGAGCCATCATGGATTGGCCAACACCTACCAATGCCATAGAGGTCAGAAGTTTTATGAGGCTAGCAAGATACTATAGGCAGTATGTAGCAGGTTTCTCTAGGGTAGCACACCTTATTACATCTCTTCAAAGAATGGGAAATAAGTTTGAATGATAGAAAAGTGTGAGGAGGTCTTTTAGGATCTCAAGAGGGCACTCACTAGTGCACCCATCTTAGTAGTACCCAACCCATCATTAGACTTTGTAGTATGGATAGATGCTTCCTTGGATGGAATTGGAGTTGTTCTTATGTAGGAGGATTGAGCCATGGATTTTGAGTCTAGGAAACTCAAGGATCATGAGCTCAATTACACTACTCATGACATCAAGCTCATGATAGTGGTCCATGCATTGGCACAATGGCATCATTTCCTTCTAGGGTGATGATTTGAACTTCATTTAGATCACCAAAGCTTGTAGTATATTTTCACATGGCCAAATCTTAATATTAGGCAAAGGAGATGGATGGAGTTCCTATGTGAGTACAATTTTGATGTGCATTATATCAAGGGTAAGGAGAACATAGTAGAAGATGCCTTGAGTAGATGATTTCATGAGCTCGCTTCCATGGTTAGTGGCATAGATTTGAGGGAGTGTATTATAAAACACCTACCTAAGGACGAGTTCTATGCAAAATTTTGTTAGATAGTCCACTCTCAAAGACCTCTTGTGGGTAAATTCATTGATTATTCATTAGATTTCAAAATATTTTTACGACATAAAGGGTGCATCTAAGTACCTTGCACAGGTGACTTGTGTGAGTTCATTATTTTGGAGGCTCATCGAGCACCTTATGTAGCACATCCTATAGTAAAGAAGCTCCATGATGATTTAAGACAACTATATCATTGGCCTGGGATGAGGATGTAGATTGCTAATATTATATCCAGATGCCTTGAGTGTCAAAGGGTTAAGGAAAAATATGGACATTTAGGTGGACACTTGTAGCCCTATGAGATGCTAGAGTGGAAATGGGAAATTCTTTCCATGGATTTCATTATTGGTCTTCTGATGTCTTCTCATCACCATGATGACATCATGGTGATGGTTGACACCTTGACCAAAGTTGCCCATTTTTCACCAGTTCAAACTAGCTTCATTGCCCTTGTAGTAGCATAGGTTTTCTTGTGAGACATTTTTAGACTACATGGCATTCCTCGTAAGATCATCTCAAATATAGATTCCTTGTTTACATCATCCTTTTGGAGGGAATTATAGGAACATTAGGCACTAGGCTCAACTTCAACACCACTTATCATCCTTAGATAGATGGATAGATATAGAGGGTTAATTAGGTTTTAGAGGATATGTTGTAGATGTATGCGATGGAAAAGTAGGTTAAGTGGGAATAATATAGTTTACATCTTACTAAGTTTTCCTACAATAATGGGCATCATTATTTCATTGGTATGCCACCCTACCAAGCCATGTATGACAGACCTTGTAGGACACCCTTGAGTTGGGATAGGATCAAGGACAGAGTATCCATTGGACCTTAGTTGGTCAAGGACATGGAACAATAGGTGACACAAATTAGGCAATGACTCCGAGAGGCCTAGGATAGGGAAAAGAAGTATGTAGATGTGAAGAGGATAGATAGAGAGTACATGGTGGGTGATAGAGTATTCTTGAGAGTGTGACCTCCTAAGATTCCAATCCATTATGGAAAGGGCTCTAAGCTAGCACCTCATTTTGTTGGACCCTTTAATATTTTGGAGTAGATAGGATCAATCGCCTATTGTCTAGCCCTACCACCTACCTTGTGGTGTATCCATGATGTATTTCATGTTTTTATATTGCAAAAGTATATATATGATGAGTCTCACCTCATAGATTGGGATTCTTTTCTAGATGGAGTCAAACAGACACATAGCCTTGGAGCCCATTCACATATTGGCTCAGTTGATCCTCTCACTTTAGGGTAGAGAGTTGGACCATGTTAGAGTCTAATGGGAGTGTTATGATGATATCCTAACATTATGGGAGGATGTAACATAGATGAGAGCACAATACCCCTATCTTTTTTATGAACTCTAGGAGGAATTTCATGCCTACGGGAGGAGGATGTGAGGCCTCACCCTGAACCATCATAGCATAGATACTATATTTATATTTTGTTACTTAGGATTGGATATCTTGACATATATTTGATACTTGATGGATAGTGAGTTTTGCTACTTATCTGATGATATTTACCTTGTGATCTTCCATTATGATATGCATTAGGACTTAATTAGCATAGTTGATGAATTAATGGATATTTATTCAGTATTTCACTATTATGATAAAAAATGGAATTATGATGTGATTCAAATGCTTAATTTTATTTTGTTAGGGAAGTTAATAATATGCAGTTTTCTTTTGAGGGTTAATGATTGAATGCTTTATAAGTAAATGATGGAGAGTAGTAAGTTATTTATGGAATGTGTTATATGTGAATGGTAGGATAAAAAAATTATCATGTATCTTTACTTTCATATGTATTTTATATGTGACTTTTTATTAGACTACTAATGCTCAATTTTAGTGTGTAGGAAAGGAACCATGGAAACATAATGTGTAAACAAGGTATAAACACATATTAATACGACACTACCAAGGTGAATCTTTAGAAGATTTGTAAACCTCATTCTGATGTGTTATTTTGTAAATGTGGTATGTATTTTTGAAGTATGTATTTCATAAGTAGATTCAGAACATGTCATGTGTGATGTATAGTGAATTTTGTGTGTGTCACTTGACACTTGTACTTGTTGTGTGAAAATGAGATGTTCTCTAAAGATGGATCATGTAGCCATCTTATCTCAAGTTAAATTTCTTAATTAAGAATTAGACTTATTACCTTGACTTAGTAGGGAAACAAAGGTTACCACCATAGAAAATTTGAAATTGGACTTTACCTAGCATTGTGAGGGCCAAAAACTAGCTCTAAGGTGAATTTGTGATGAAAATAAACCCTACCCATGATAATACTTTAAGTTAGGGGGCTAATAGTGACCACTACAGTGCCTAGAAGACCTAGGATACCCCCAAAAAGAATTTATTTTATATTGAATCCAAAAGTGGGAGTCACATATAGAGGCATGGCCAAATTAGAAACCCACATACCCACTCTCTAGCTTTAGAGACATTTAGGGTTTAAAGGAAGAGGATAAGGAGCTCTAAAACAACTTTCATTTTCCATAGCTTGGAGTGAGGCTGGTATCCATGATCCATGGTGTTTTTTCATTGCATTTTAGATTTGATATGGTGTTTCTTCATTGCATTGTAGATTTGATATGGTATTTCATCATTTTATTGTAGATTTTGTTGGAAATATTCAAGACTATGCTAGGTTACTGAGAGGGGAGGGGTGAATTAGTAACCTTAAAAACTTTATCAAATTCAAATATTAATTGAAATAATCCAATAATAATATAATTCATTAAATTAGATCTAACTAAATGCATGATAAATTGAAACTATAAACATTTATGGCACTTGAACATGATAATTTGGTGACCCAAAAACCTTCCAAATAGAAAGTAAAATTGGGGTGGGGATGATACCCACAAAAATTCAATATTGTATCATAAATTTGGCTTGTTAAGGCTTAAAATGATCACTTCTAATGATCTACCTTGTTAGAAGCAATTAGTACTACTAGGTCCACCTTGTTAGAGGATTTACAAACATACAATGAAGTATGCACTTAGTAAAGAGATTTGACAAAAGATTGTTAAGTCTACCTTGTTAGAGGATTTTGGATTGGTTCACCTATTAAAATGAGATAATAGATCTCTTACTTACAACTAATTTGTTATTAGAGATTCTTTGAAGTATTGATCACCTTTATGTGATAGATATGACTCTACTACTCCTTTGCTAATATGGCCTTACACTACACTTGCTCTTGATTCACATTTGCATGCTTCTTACATATTCTTCACTCTTTCTTTTCATTCATGCATACACACATCTATATGGATATGATACAATACATTACATACATACATACATATATCCAATTTACAAAATTACAAAGTTGACCAATATACAAGTTAACACCAATATTACAAAGTCAGCTCAAATGAAGGCACTCGGGTTCTAAAGACTTACTTGGTGAAGTTTTGATACATGACATCTATTGTCTTTGCTCAGCATCATCATGCAATTTATAGAAGTGGAATCTTGGTCCATACTAATCATCTCAAAGTAGTCTCAAACTCAGTCTACACTGGCAACTCGGTAGATACTATGTAACTTGGTAGAAACTAAATTCAACATTTACCATACCTAAACTCGGTAAACACTAATCATCTCATCACTTGGTTAACACTAACTTTGGTTCACATGAATTTATGGCTCAATAGAAATTGTGAAGCTTGGTAACCACTAAATTGTTTGGTAAGAACTATAGGACTTCACACTACATAAATTTACTTGGTAACCACTGCAATGCTCGGTAGGAACTATGAAGCTTGGTGGCTACTAAATTACATGGAAAACATTGTAGACTATTTAATGAGCTTGGTAGCCATATAGAATCTGAATAAGTTTTGTCACTAATAAAAAACTTGACATAATGTCAACAATCTCCCCCACTTATCAACCAAAACTTATATCAAATAAAAAACTTGACATAATGTCAACAATCTCCTTTCCTTTTCTTTGGATGATTCTCCCCCATAAAATATACATACTAAGTGTCTCTCCCCATATATACATACTAACTCTCTCTCTCTCTCTCTCTCTCTCTCTCTCTCTCTCTCTCTCTCTCACACACACACACACACACACACACACACATACACACACACACATATATTCTATTTCTTCCCCTTTTTCACAATAATGCCAAAGATTTATTCAAAACTTATTTACATAGAGACACCAATATAAGAAAGAAACTCATAATGTACCTTAAGTATGTGTGCTAAAGTCTTATCCAAATTTTCTTGCAAAACTTTTCACGTATGTAGAGCAATTTGAATTTCTACAAAGAGTTCTATCATGTGATCTGCAATTGAGAAGTTGTTGTCATGGATCAATGTTTTTGAGTGAAAAATGTGATTCTACATTGTGTCCATGATAGGAAGGATCATATTCTGAATGTCTATTAGTGAAGACCAAATCCTTGCTTCTTCTCTCAATAGTTCTGCCTACATATCTAACAAGAATCTGATTTTCATATGATGTGTCTGAAAGGAAACTCAAGTGCGGAAATAGCTTTCTACACTAATATCTTAAGAGAAGTATGGTGAAAATCCTATTAAAATATTTTACACTTATAGATTCAATATCATGTAAAAAAACAATTTTTCAGCCAACCAAGCATAAAGAAAATAGATAGAGAAAGAAACACATAACACAAAGATTTGCTAGTGGGGAAAAACATTTCGGTAAAACAACCCCACCCCTCCAAAACATACACAATGTATTATCTTCAACACAAGGTTATAATACACTTGTAATGCAATTTCAATAGTGGCAACAAAAGACTCCATTAGAAACTCACAGTACCAACAATACACTTTTTCACATCGCATCTCTCTACAACCCTAAAAATACTTATAACATGCACTTCACTTTAGGGCTACTCCCAAAGGTAACCATATTAGGGTTTTTATGATTGGGGTAGAGTGTATATTACTCAAATTTATCATTTTCCACATTTCTTAACCTATCATTGAATCTTCTTGACATAGCTCTTACATGTCATAGGAATCCGTCATAGTCATTTTAGCCATGATCTCCTTATAGACAATTCAAGATGCCGACACATCAAAATTATTTGCAAGAAATATATTTTACAAAAAAAATAATAAGAATAGGAATTATCCAAGGTTGAGACACCTTATTCCTAATAGTGTAGAGCTTGAACTAGGGTCAAGTTTCAACTGCTATACACTAGCCTTTAGATCTTCATCAATCTTTATTAGTTTACTCTTTATTTCCTTTGTGAACTCGATAACTTTGCATAATTTTCCAAAAAGTGATGTAACATTTGTGCAAGAATTTTTAAGGTTGGTCAAAATTGAGGAAAGCTCCACTTTTTGAATAGCAATTTGTTGAGCAATGTGTTCAAGCACTTTTTCATCAAATTTCTTCTCTACTTTCTCAATCAATTTTTTTTACCACTGGAGTCCTTATTAAACTTTTGGACTACTTCTTCCAATTGAAATAAAATGTGTTGAGAAGTATCAACTTCAACACCTATTACCTGAGTCAAAATATCCTTAGCACTTTCTATGATTTTATATTCTATGTCTCTTTCCTCTCTAAATTTCTTTTGTTTTGCTTTCTTTTAGAGGAGTTGACTAGCTATTTGCATTTGTTCTATAGTGGCATTATCAAAATCCCACTTTGGAATCTCAATCTCCTCATCTAAATTAATATCCTCCTCTATCTCTTTTCCACTCAAAATTCTTGTACATGGTTGAGCCTTGGGTTCAATTGCCTCTATACATACTGCCTTAGAATCTGGAATGGAAACAATAGTAGAGATAGTAGGACTAGCAGTAAAAAATAATATAGTGCTAATAGATGGAATACTGGCTAGTATGCGTACTAAATCCAAAACTAATATACTTACAAAATTATCCAAATCTATAGAAAATAAAACTATAGAATCCAAAATTGCAGAACTTGAAACTGTACTTACTATTGAAGAACACAAAATTGTAGGACATGTTGTACTTACTGTTGATGAACTTGACTTAGGAACCAAAGAAGAGGGAGGGTAAAGCTCAGTATATGAAGTGGTAGAAACTTCCATTAGTGATGCACTGAGCTATGAGGGAGCAAAGAGTAATTGAAAATTTGATGTATCTATTGTGGTCGCAATCAAACTTGTTTTTGAACTTGATGTAGTTACTGATTTGCTTGGAGAATGAGAAAGTGAGGCTATGACTATTGTAACTATCTTCATAGGATCAGTCTCCTCATCATCTTCTTTGACTTCCTTAGTGGCTTCTTCCTCTTTATCTTTTTCAACTTCTTCATTGTCAAACTGTATTGTTTCAAAATTTGTTCCTCCTTCCTCATCATCACTATCATCACTATTGGAGATTTTTTTTGTTGATGTAGGTGATAAATATTCTTCCACATGCCTATAGCATTATTGACTACATTCTCTATATCTTTTAACATGACTAAATAAGTATTGAATCTATGAGTCGTCATGTCTTCATTTTTCTTCATAGACTCTTTTACCTCAGCATTGGTAAAGCTCAGTAACAACTACCTCAAGTTTTTTCATAGATATCCTTTGTTAGCTACATGGTTGAGTCCCATCTTGGCTTTAATCTCTCTAATAGATCATTAGAAATCTGAGAGGCTATCTGATTAGGGGAATACTTCCATTTACCCATCTTGGTTAGCACCAATTCCTCAATTTCCTTCTTCTTAGCCTCTGTCCTAGTCTCATACTTTAATGATTTGAAGTTGGTTATGCCTACATCTTCTTCCATTTGTTTCAATATTTCCTAGAAGGTGAGAGGAGGCTTGCTAAAAACAACTTCACTAGCCCCGCCTGTAGATCCTTGGAAATAAGGATGAAAACAAGCCAAAATAAATTATTATTATTATTTTTTAAACAAGTGTAAGTGCACATGACAACAACATACACAGATCATATAGAACACAACAGAAGACTTAATGACCATCTTGACACCCAACGGATCTCCAAATTTCACCACTAACCAAAACACAAAAAAGAAAACATAAGAGATCAACCAAGCTAAAAGACCAAAATAGACTCCTAAAAATTGGCTAAGTCTGAATTCAGAAGCCCTGAAATTTCCTAGAATCTTAATCTTAGCCCGTAGAGGTCTGAAAGCCATCTCAAATGAATTGTTGCATATATTAAAATATATCTTAAGTATTTCTTATACTTAAATGATATATTTTAAACCTCGAAGGACTAAAACAGAAACCCAAAAATTGGATTTCAAGAAAAACCATCAAAAATCAAAATGCAACAACATAGGGTTGAAGAACGCCCAAAAGGGTATTCGGATCAACTCTTAAGAAGTTTGAAACACGACAAAAATTGCCCGTTGTCCACCCACATAGGTTTTTACAAAAACTGTGTGATACTTTAATGCAGCATAGAAAAGTGTTGTGTGACATTTCTCAAGAAGGAGTGCGACACTTTCATGGATTGGGCGATACTTTTCCTTAATGCATGCGACACTTTAACAATGTCGTGCGACACAACTCAAAGAGGCATGTGATACTGGAAAGTGTCATGTGACACTTCTCAAAGAGGTGTGTGACACTTTACAAAATCATATGATACATTTTGTATGGGCGTGTGACACTTTTTAAATATCGCACATTGATGAACAAATGTTGCCCATACAAAAAAAAAACACTTCTAGAACTTAAAAACAAGGAAAAAATGACAAAAGAACCTCCACACCAGGGAGTACCAGATCCACATTTTGAGGCTAGAACACTTGAACCATAACTGAGTAACTAAAATACAAGAAACAGAATCTAACATCTAACAAACAAAAAAGGAATAGTACAGAAAGGAAACATCACCACAACTGAAATAACATTGCAATGAACAAAACAACCAAAAGTATGTGGTTCCTCCCAACCATCAATGGCATCATAAGACCATTGTGGTCCCTAGCCATCCCCCGTGCATAACATCCCAAGCCACTAATTAGATCATTGGTGTTGTCATGATAGGGACATCACTACTCAACATGCTACAATATAAGTAAATGAAATCTAACATGCTAGTAGAAAGCATAAGATAACCCTATACTCAGATAACATCATCTACTATATGCTAAACATCATAATAAGGAATGCATAAAACCAAAATCATGTAAACATGGAAAACAACATCCCAATGAAAGCATAAATCACTAGAAAGCATACTCCAAAAATCGTAGTACCAAGTGATACATCCAGCAACAATCATGCTAGAACAATAGACCGTCTCTTTACACCAGTCCCTAGTAGTGGTGAAGGTAGCTATGCCTCCCAACCATGTGGCATCCATAGGTCCACACCCACCGTGCTGATGGAGATAATGATCCAACCACACACACACAAAACAACAACCATGGCTAACACACACGCCAAGCAGTATGATGATTGAATCCAAGACATAGACAATGCATAAACTATAGGTCCTGGTTAGACACCTCAATGGGATACTATGTAGGGATTGACATCATGGAGAGTCACTTGCCATCAAAAGCCCAAGCTCGGATCTGTGTAGCTCAACTCCCTCAACGGAAGGCCAATACACAAAAGTACCATTTTATTTTCTTTAATGTTATTACCACCCAATGTTTATTTAATTATCACTTACTTAAAACTTCCTCTGCCAACCCTATGGGACTAAGGTCACTAGGCTGCGAGATAGAAGCTCCCTCCATATGCTACCCTACCCTACCCATGCTCATCCAACGATGAGTGCCCGTAGGAATGCAAACTCCCAACCCAACCCCAATGATCACAACTTTCAGAAGTATCATGGAAGATCGAGCCCCATAGGTCACCCGACAATATACATGTGTGTGGGACACCACCATCATAGAGATCATACACAAGGACAGGATGAGCATGTAAAAAAAAGTCAATCAACCAAAAATATAATCGAGATGACAGATGCTACACACATCCCAATGCAACAAAAGATGCAAAAGTGTTTCGACTAGTATCCAAACGGATCATCCAAGTCCACGAACCACAATGTGTCGAGAAAACCCAAGAAAATAGGGTGGCATGCAAAATGAGGTAAAAAACCAAATTTTGGAAAAATTCCACATTTAAAACCCATTTGGCCTTTGGGTTCAAAAATCCCAAAAATAATTGAAAATGGACACCGTATGCAAAAATGGCTAGCATAACAGCCCAAAAACCCAAACCCCCATTTCAAAGACAGGTAAAACATTCATACCTGACCAACCAGGCAGAACTAGCACACAAAAACGGAGGGGAACACTAGTTCATAGCCTCCTAACATAATGCTACAAGAAATGAAAGTAGAAATAGAGAAAAAACATTAAAATGGGAAGGCCCTACCTGACAGCAAAAAGGGCTAAAACTGAAACTCGTAGAATAAAATAAATACTTCATCGAAACTGCTGAAACTGACGGCAAAGCGAGAACTCCTCAAGCTGAATCCAATGAAACCAACCTCGCAAAGATCCCACACTCATAACTCCCACAACAAGCAAAACAATAATCCTTCAGAAGAGGATTTCCAAATTTTCTCTCCAAATTCAATTTTCCAAAAAGTGAGAAGTGAATAATGAATCCACTTTTCTAATATCTATTCATTTCTGAGTGAATAGTTCATTATGGAAAAAGCTAGCTGGAGTAGTTAAACTCTGAATCAACCCAAACGAAAATAGGTTATTATCCATAATGAAAATTCACCTAAGGAAAAGCTGGCAAAAATTAAATCCAAAAAGAATTAAAACCCGAAAACCCAAAATTACAGAAAATCACTTAACACTTTTGTGATGAATGTGAACTTCTAAATGCATAAACATGCTCACTAGTCTAATCACATAATGCAATGAGTTCAAATTTACTAATCATCAAAATTTTTTAATATAAAACAACTAAATAAGGATATGTCGACCATATAGGAGTGACATTGGAAAAATATGAATAGCTAGATCACTAACTCCATAGGCCATTGCTAGGGATATAATTCTTGCACACTAAAACAAACAATCAAGTGCAATTGCATATAACATAATAGCCAAAAAAATTAAAGCATTAAATAACTCATTAATCCATTTACACCACTCATGTTCGCATTAATCATAAAAGATGAGAATGAAGTAAATAACCAAAGCATAAGGTCCATCACATCATAAAAACCACAGATGTGACCAATACATCATATAACTAGATAATCAAATATCATAGATCTATTGTCATCTCAAAATAGCATCAACGTACAAATATGATAAACTGAACAACATAGCAACAAGGCATCTATGGTATGGAAATCAAAATATAACATTCGACCCTCGGGTCATCTCAAGGTACAAATATCAAAAGAGTATCAAGTATCTCTCGAATAAAAAATAGACAAGGTACAGACTGCAAACACAAGAGGCACTACACTACCTTTCTTCTTGGATCTTCTGGTAAACATAGTAGTGGATTGCTTTGGTGGTTGGTGATGATCACCTTGCCTTTATTCTTTATTTCTCTTCTTCCTTTTCTAACTCATCTTCATCCTCTACTTCATCATCATCATCTTCTCCTTTACCCTTGATCAACAAAAGAGGTGTGCTAGTTTTGAGTTTTGTTATTCTCCTCTTGCCTTTGTTAGTTGCTTGTGGAAGCTTGATTTCAAGCTCTATTCTTGCTTTGGCCTCATCATATGTTCCAAATTCTTATGCCTTTGGATCAAAAGGTTGATTCACCAAGGCCTCAATTATGCCTTTTTCTTCATCAATGTTCACCTCATAGGGAAGAGGTTTTACCCATACAACTCTTGGAATCACTACCTGAATGTAGACTTTTCCACTATCTACCATGAAACAAACATTATCTTTGTAATCTTCAACCAATTTCTTGGGAATCTTGAATTTGATTGGCACATCCTTTCTCCATACGACTGTACCTTTAGAAGGGAAAAAATTTTGAACATAGAAAAATAGACATGTCAATAATGAACCAAATTTACAAGGATTGTTCTTGGATGTCCTTATACTTTCCATGTTTTTGTTGAACTATCTCAACAATAAGTTTGCAAGATCATATGATAGATTCTTTTTCATGACTTTGAATGCCAAGTCTACTACTTCACATGACACACTATTTAGATGACTCAAACTATAGATCTTGTGTTCTATCACATGTATGACAAATTTTAGTTTTACATCTATTACACTACTAATCTTCATGCTTCTGCCATCCCACTTGGCTAGGGTTTCCTTCTATAACTCCACCTAACCTATGGTTTTAGTAATTTTAGCTTTGGAGAGCATGGGAAGGCTAATGATACAATGAATCATCTTCTTAGTGATCAAAACTAGTTACTCAAGCCATAACTGAGCACTATGAACTTGGCTTAGGATGTATCTGATCCATTTGATTTGGAAACTTTACAGTAGGTGGGGAATGTGGGTTAAACCCTTATCTTCCAAGTGCTTATGCTGAGGTTTAAGAATACCATTTACACACAATTCACCTAGGGCATCATCAATCTCTAGGGTTCCAATTTCTTGAATTGCACACTTAAAATGAGTTCGAATATCATTAATGAGTAGTACCTTAGGAGGGATTTGCGATTGTGCTCCATTTGGATCGAGGGTTTTCGTAATTGTTGATACAAGTTTGAAATTAGTTGGTTTCCATTTGACTCCTCGGACCAACATTTATAACCCTTTCTTTGCCTTGTTGTTGCTTGATGTGGCCATGGCTACTTGGTAGGTTATGGAAAACTTCAAAAAATTTACTACAAATTCAACTCACAATCACTTGAATGCTCTGCAATTCACTTGATCATAATAACACTTTAAGATTTTGGTGAAAATGAATTCAATTTCCTACCTTTTGATAGCATTTTTCCATTAATTCTTGGTACAAAATTAGTTGTGATGACATCCTTATGCACAATAGGCTATCATCCACTATCTATTCAAATTTCTTGGTAAATACTTCATAACTCAGTAACCAAACATGTGTGATTAGTTACTCCTAACCTTGCTTGGTAGAGTCCATGACCCAACCTTACTCGGTGATAATTGATACTGATCTTATGTGATCCCCTTGTATCTCAAATACTAATTTGGATCTTTTAAATTTTGGAACTATTTAGATGTGACCATGATAATGCAATTCTAGTTCTTACTTAAGAACCTACTTGGAAATGGTGGAGTCACTGACTTCTTGAGTGACATGACCATCATTGCTTTGACTAGCTTCCTGAATGGATTTAAGAATCCATTGCTGCCTCATTTTCTTTTTGATGTTATCTTCTTTTGCTTTTTTTAGTTTTGTACAAGTAAAACATCTTATTGTGGTATCTCTCTTCCTTGTGTGATGTTTAACATAGTTCATTCCAATGTGTCCATACTCTCCATAGTAATGACATTTGCACTAGGTATTATAGTCCCAACAAAAAATTCTTTCATAATTTGCTCTGCTAGATTGAATGACTTGGTTCTGCAGTTTGATGCCTTGTGACCATGCTAATTTCAATTGTAACATTTACCATTGAATTTTTCTTTTCCATTATTCTAACATTTGTTTGATGTATGACCTATCGTACCACAGTGATTGCAAGTAGGTCTTTGATTCCTTTGAGCACCTTGTTTGGAGGATTCACCTTCTTCTTTGTATCCAATTCTTTCTTTATCCTTTTGTCTATAGAGATTTTGCTCATTTAGTTGATTCAATTGATTCATTTCTACTTGGGATTTCAGCATTCTCTCATTGACTTTCTTTTCAATGTTTAGGTCATTTTTCAATCTTTCACGGATTTTCTTTTCAGATTGTTATTGAATTTTCACACATGCTGGAATTTAGTTTATTTGTAACATTGCATAAGATTTCATAAGCCATTCATGCACTTGTCTCAGTTCATTCCATTTTAAAATCATTTTTTCTGAGCAAAGAAGAACAATGTTCATTGTATAAATCATAATTGATATGTACAATTTTCATTTACAATTGATTAAAATGATTGAAATGTTGAAAGTAAAGATTCTCACACAAGCCATGAGCATAGCTTCTTAGATATCTTTCTTTCATAATGGAATACACAAACAAATAAAATATTTTCAAAGGAAAGAAGTGAGTTTAGAGATAACCAGTCATTTCCTTTTTGCTTTGACCGGTTATAGATTTCTTGTGATCGCTCTATCCAGCTCCAAGCTTGAATTCCCTGACAGCTGCAAAAGATGAAAAGAAATGATATTAGATCTTGAAGGATCTAAGCAATGACTGAATATCTCTACTACTAAATATATTCCATATGTTGATGCATTTCATTGCAAAAGAAAGTAAGCTATAATCAATGTCAAAGAATAGTAATAGTTCGGTTACAAGTGGCTCGAACCTTGTAAAGAAGAGTAAAAGAAAGAATGCAGATCATATATTTCATGTTTCTCCTACAGCAGACTAGAAGAAATACATAAATTCACCTTCAACTATAGCAGATATCATATCCTATACAGTTGTACTAGCAAAAACAAACAACCATGACAACACCATACAACGAATTCTTTCAGTCATGGACATGATGCAGGCTGCAAGAAAGGTATCCATGATACAATTAAAAGGTGCAAGAAGAATGCATTCACAGGAAAGCTGTATGCATAAATGCAAAGAGGAAATAGGGCAAGAACAAACATGGGAGATACAATGAGATACAGAATATGATGTGCATCTACAGCAAGCTACAGGTTAAGGAGCAATTACAACATTCATAAGACATGCCAAGCAAAGAGGTAAACATTTCTAGCCAAAGAGTGAACAGTTCAAATTCGTAAACATTTCCAACAAGTTCTACTTTTAGTATTCATAAAATAGTGAGCAAAAGTTTGTCATTTGAAGTATCCACTTCAGCGAGCCAGTATTCTCAAGATTCATGCAAACCCTACAGCAAATTGCAAGGAAACAACTATAAACATAAGTGTAGAAGAACATATGCTCATGGTAACCAAGCAGATATTTACAACAACAAAGATTTCAAGTTCAACCAAGACTTTTGCTAAACTGAAAATGCATCAATGAAAATAGAAAATGTCACATCTCTATAGAGAACCTTAAGTATATTCCAAGAATATTTCAATGCTGACTTCGTTCATGGAAACATCATTTTCATGCAGAGTATATGTAGTCAACAGCAGACACTTTGAAAACCTGTATGTGTACGCATATCTTTTTGCAAGGCAAATAGTGAGATGTATTTGAAATGAATGCACTTTTTGTGAAATTTCATTCAATAAAATGAAACCTACAGCAAAGAGGAAAAAAGAGAAAAATGCGTTCAAAGATATATAGCAGACGATGCAATTTTTAGTCACGGCTACAGCAGCAGAGGTAAAGTATCAAGTTCTACAATCAAGCACTTTCCATAAACATACAAAAAATGGCAGCCTCAAGTTTAATATCAACAACAAAAAAATGTTTTTTAGTCACATTTACAGCTGTAGTCAACAAAAGACAATACTCACAGGTGTATGCCCTGAGTTGCTTATTACAGCGCATTCCTCAAATATAGTAAGAAGTGGCACCAACAAACATAACTCATGCAAAGTCAGCTCCAACCATGGAAGTAAGCAGTGTGGCTAGGGTTTCAAAACCTTTGTATATGCATTTTAGGGCTCGAGAGTGAAGCAATGAAGTTATGTATTTGCTGTTGCAATTTAACTTTTGCAAATTAAATTCCTTTCTAAAGGAATTTCGGGTCCACTTTGAGTGACTATTTGAAGTCATGTTTTTTTTCTATTTGCTTTAGTTTTTGTCACAATATAACTTAAGGTTTTTCTTAAGTTTTATTGTTCTTTTTTTTCACTATTGCACATTTATATTGTCAATTATTATTAAATTAATTGACCAATTATAAGTCAGTTATTTTAATAATAAATTTAAAATGCAATGTGAAACAGTTATTTTCATGTCAAAGTTAACTTAACTAGGTGATCACTCAGATCACCTATATTCATGGGGTCAAATTTGAACTTGGGGATAGTAATTTAGGGTCCTTATAGTTAACTAAAGTATTTTCTGGATAATCATGAGTAAGTCAAAAGTTCTTCTATGACTTGGCATAGTTCATCAGTCACTTGTCATTCATTTGGATGAGTTTTACTTCCTTTTCTAGAGCCTTTTGTTATGGATTTGACCCCAAGGATTGGTATTTAGTCTGGGTATTTTGATTGTAAGGGGGTTTAGTTTTGGAGAAGGAGAAAGCTATTATACCATTTTTATGGTCTTCTGCATTTATCTTTTCTAGATTGTATCATTGGGAGCTGATGTTTTTGGCCTTTGAAGGAATAATATAGCGAGCTGGATCTACTTTGGGACTCATTCTTTGTGTGCAAAATTGGTGATTGATGTTTATTTTTTGTGTTCTTCTAAAGAACCTTTAAGTTTATGTCTCATTTGTGCATCTATTTGAGTTAGTAAAATTTTCATGCATAGGTCATAATTTGTGCATCTTAACAGAAATAATATCAATTTTGGTTTATATCTTTTTTATGTTATTCATTTGAGCCTTCTTCTGAAACACTATTATGCAGAGGTTTTCATCAAAGTTGTATCTTATTATTGCCAGTATTCCTATCATTGTGTCGCTGAAATATCAAAATCCCTTATCTTGTCTAGGTGCATCACCTCTTAGGTTTAAGAAAAATTTCATTCCGTACTTCCTAACCTTTTCCTCACAAGTTTTACAATTTTTTTTTATAATAGTTTTAGGTGAGGCATCATAGAACATCAAATAGGAACCGGCCTAGAATCCAAAGGTTCAGTCACCTTTATAGTTTACCCACAAACTCGTGATTGTTCCCATGTTATCCAGAGTTTCTAAGCACTCTAGTGCTTAGTTTTAGGGTGCAAATTTTGGAGTTAACAATTTTGGCATGCATGGTGGGACCCATTTGATCAGTTCTGAAACTGCTTGCTATTCTAATACACAAACAACAGAGTATTACCTGATGAAAGAGCAAGTTTTGTGTATCTGGCGACTCCATTATCAAAAGACCAGTATAATTAAAGTTTATGAGAAAAGTTTAGACCAGGAGTTCGAGCTCTTTTGAATATTTACAGTTGGAGACTCCAAAAAGGCGTGGTAGAACTCTTACCAGGACAAAGTCAGCCAAAAGGACACAATCTTCAGTTCCTGGTATTCAAGTTTACAGAAGAAGAAATCGGTCAAGTAAAAGAGATACAAGGCATTCAGCGAGCCCGACTTGCAGAACTGGGCACTTTGAATCTAGGAATTCAACTATTTCTATTGTGTCAACAACAAGTGCAAATCCTGCGCATTAGAAACAAATTCATTCATCGCAGCAAAAACAAATGGCTGCACAAAGAGTTTTTACGTTTGTGCCATTTGATCAAGGGAGTCCCTTGAACCTTGTACAACACCATGATTTTCCCTTTGTTGCCTTGAAGATTTTACCAGAGTTCATTGGTGAAGCTCAAACTACAGCATTTGAGCACATAAGAGATGTGGCAACTTTATGTAATGTTCATCACGTTATAGAAGAAGATGTTGCAGTCAAGTTGCTTGCAGCCTCTTTCAAAGGAAAAGCACTTCAGTGGTTCAGAAGTTTGGCCATTGGATCTATTGACTCATGGGATGTTCTTGGAGATGCATTGACAAAGCATTTTGAAGATAAATCTGATCATTTGTCTCTAGTAGAGAAGCTCACAACCATAAAGCATGCTCCTCAAGAACAAATGATGGATTTCAACAATAGATTCCAAAGGACATGGACGAGAATACCTGTTTCGGTGAGACCCTTAGCAGATCATGCATATCTATATTACTTAAAAAGTTTAAATAGTGATATTTCTATAATGATCCAATCTATGGGAGGTGTTTCACTGCCTCAAGCATATAATATTGTTGTTAGAGCTGAGAACAGTCTTATTCAAGCAGGCAAAATAGCCCCTAGACCCCCAATGCCTATTTTTCTAGAAATTCAATCAAATATGCCTTTGATAGTCCCACCTCTAAATGCTCTACCTACTATTCCTAGCCAAGAAATAGTTATACCGGGCTCGTCACAAGAGCTATAGGAAATTAAGAGTAGTCAGCTTAAGATTGAGAATTTAATGCAGACCTTTAGCAATGAAATGATAAGTCTAAAAAAGAAGCAATTTCAAACTAGACAACCTTATCAACAGCAAAGTCAAGGTCTGGATCAACCTTATTAGCAGCATAACCAAGGCCAAGTTCAAGCAAATAGACAACCATATCAAGCCAATGCAGCTGGTTATAGGAAAAATGTCAATCAAAGACCTTTTAGGCCTTATAACCCAACACCACTTAATGCTACTAATCCAGTAAGGGACATCATTCCTATGCAAAATAACTTGGTAGCAAATTTTGAATGGTGTTACCCCTGCAATGAACCACATAGTCAATCCACTTGTACAAATGGGATGATTAATCAGACCTTGATGGTACAAAATATCACAATGAGACAGCAAAATGTCAATACTGATGTACCCGAGCAGCAACATGACAGACGTGCTCCTGAAATTAGTCTTCTTAATTGGAAAAAAGAGGAGTTTTGCACACTAAATGATGATGTACCAATATCAGCTAATACTAGAGCAAAAAAAAGGGCTCTAGAGATGGAGCAAATATCAAGTAAAGACAAAGTAACTAATGATGTTGAATCATCATTTATTACAAATGCTAAGGCTGCTACTCCTACTTTTGCCACAAAGGATACTATTCACAAGCAAGTTGAGCCTGTTGCTACTAAAATACATCAAAAATCATAGGTTTTTGTACCTTTCAACATAGTGGACAATATGAAGAAGTTGAATATAACTATGTCTATGTGGGATACTTTGGCAATTCTAGGGCAGACTGATCTTCTAAAAAAGGCTTTGTCTAATGAAGTGATTCCTGAGGTGACAGGTAACAAACCTCATGAAGCTATTCTGACCAATGTTGGCCATAATGATGAAACAAGAGATAGTGCCAAGGAGATCAATAGCAAATCAAGTAAAAATATTAAGCCTCCTCCTTTCTATCTTTCATTGATAATTGGCAATAAGCTAGTTCATAACTGTTTAGTTGATAGCGAAGCTACGAGTTCGGTCATGCCTAAAAGGGTAGCATATCAGTTAGGTCTTAATTATCAACCTCTTGAGAAAGGAGTTCTTCAGCTTGATGAAACAACTATTAATACTATGGGTTTTATCAAAAATGCAAATCTTACCCTTTATGCATGTCCTAATTTTGCCATTCAGTAGGATATTTATGTGATAGATTTACCTCCATACTTTGCCATATGCTTATCTAGAGACTTTACTGCTAAGATTGGGGGGTATCTATCATCTGATTGGTCACATATGCTATTTAGGACTAGGTATGGGACTAAGGTCATAATTAAGTCAGAATCACTCACAAAAGATCACATAGAGCCTTATGTACCTTGTGCTATAAATGCAAACTTAGTTTCATTTGAGAAAGAAGACCATGCTAGTGATTTTGAAGAAAAGGCCCGTATGGATGATATTCCAAATATCCTCCTTGATGAATTGGTAGCAAGTCATACTGCTGAAGATTGTCATTTAGATTTTTATCATAATGGTTTGGGGAACTATGTAATTCAAGAGCAAGATGCAGTCATTCCAAACTTGGTCAAATCAAAAAATTTGGTTGAAGAGGAACCAAACCAGCTTTGGGAAATGTTTTTTGATGGATCTAAGAGTAAAAAAGGTGCTGGTGGTGGTGCTATGTTAGTATCACGTCATGGTGAAAAATATTTTTCTGCTTTTCATTTCTCTTTTGCATGCTCGAATAATGTTGCAGAATATGAAGGGTCAGTTCAAGGGCTGGAATGGGCTAGGAAAAGAGGAATTGAATGTATCAAGGTATATGGGGATAGCGAATTGATTGTCAAGCAGGTGAGAGGCTTGAATATAGAAAAAAATGATACCTTGAAGCTATATAAGCATAGAGTCTGGGATATCATAGAAGTTTTTTATGCCTTCAATATAGTCTCTATTCCAAGAAATAAGAATTAGCACGCTGATAGACTGGCAGCAATTGGTGCACAATTTGACATACCTACAGAAATTAGTAAAGAGAATATCCAACAACATGTAAAGATTGTAGTAAGACCCTCTATCCCTGATAATAACACTAATTGGCAAGTTTTTGATAATGATGAGCAAATACTTAGTTTTTTGCTAGAAGAGGATGTTTTTTCGGTTTCAAATCAAGACAAGTTTAAAAATCATTACGATGATCAAATTATTCAGCTCAAATCCAATAAAATTCCAAAAGGGTTAGTCACTTTGGAGTCTATTTTTAGCAGGGATGATGAATTGAGAAAGAGAAAAACAGGTATGCAAGTCAAAAAGGATCATTATGAGGACCTTGAAGTGGCTGATGGTAAGTTCCTCAAACTCGATAAAGTCTATACACAGCAAGAAAAGTCTAAATTTATTGAACTGTATAAGGAGTTTCCTAATATATTTGCTTGGGAGTACTCAAATTTGAAGGGTTTTGACACAAATTTAGCCCAACATACAATTGAACTGCTTCCTAATGCCAAGCCTGTAAAGCAGAAGCAAAGACATCTTAATCCAAAGCTAGAGCCTTTAATGTTTAAGGAATTAACCAAGCTTATTAAGGGGGGTATTATATATGAAATCAAACATACCAGATGGGTTTCTAATCTTGTTCCTGTTAGAAAGAAGAATGGGGAGATTAGGCTATGTGTTGATTTTAAAGATCTTAACAGAGCCTCTTTAAAAGATCATTACCCACTTCCTTCTATGGAACAAATTATACGAGTAGTCGCTGGATCTGAGAGATTTTCACTTCTAGATGGTTTTTCAGGATATAACCAGGTATTGGTTAAAAATGAGGATCAATATAAGACAACCTTTACTACAAAATGGGGCACCATGGCTTACAAAAGAATGTTGTTTGGCTTATCCAATGCTGGTACCACATTCCAAAGGGCAATGGATATGTCTTTTAAAGGATTGTTGTATAACATGATTCTTGTATATCTAGATGATATCACTATTTTTTCTAAGACTGCAGATTTACATTTTGCTCATCTAAGGTAGGTCTGCAAAAGGTGCAGACAGTTCAGGATTTCACTTAATCCCAGGAAGTGTGTTTTTTTAGTACATAAGGGCAAGCTTTTGGGCCATATCATTTTGAAAGATGGTATCAGAATTGATGCAGAAAGAGTTAAAGCAATTTTGGATTTACCCCTACCCAGTCATAAGAAAGGTTTACAAAGTTTCATTGGAAAAATTAACTTTGTAAGAAGATTCATGCCTGACATTGCTGCCTTACTTAAGCCTCTCACAACAATGCTTAAAAGGAATGCAAATTTCTCTTGGACTAGGGAAGGTAAACAAAGTTTTCAGTTGTTAAAAGAAGCCCTATCATCAGCTCCAACGTTAGTTAATCTTGATTTTTCCAAAGACTTCATTTTATATGCATATGGATCTATTGATGCTATTTCAGCTGTTCTAGTACAGAAAAATGACGAAGGGTATGAACAGCCTATTGCTTTTTACAGAAAAGGGCTTGAAGGCTATGAACAATGTTATAGTTTCGTGGAGAAACATGCATTTGCAGCCATTAAAAGTCTCAAAAAGTTCAAGCATTTGTTGTCAAACAACAAGGTACACCTAATGGTCTCACATCCTAGTGTCAAAGATTTCTTTCTTAGTAGAGATATTAATGAGAAGCGTGCTGGGTGGATAACTAAGGTGATGGAATATGATGTTGATATCAAAATTACTAAACTGGTGAGAGGTAAAGGGCTATGTGAGCATATGGCAGATTACTCATCTGAAATTTTAGGAAAAGAAGGAGGAAATACACTGGTAAATAATGTTCTAGTTGTTTATGATGAAAATTTGTTGTTTAATGGTGATGAGAATATTGCAGAGGAACAATCAGCTAGTTGGTTGCAAGAAATGGTCCATTTCTTACAAACAAGAGAGTGTTCTCCATTGCTTGATAGATCCAAGTGAAGATACTTCAGATTACAGTCTATACCCTATGTTTTAATTGACAATATATTGTTCAGAAAGGATTTGAATGGAGTTCTGCTCAGGTGTATTAATAATAATCAGACCAGCAAAT
Organism: Cupressus sempervirens; assembly: GCA_028749045.1. Classification (NCBI taxonomy): domain Eukaryota; kingdom Viridiplantae; phylum Streptophyta; class Pinopsida; order Cupressales; family Cupressaceae; genus Cupressus; species Cupressus sempervirens. The sequence continues at coordinate 684,045,920 of CM053790.1, forward strand.
TTTTAGAGCAGTTTCATGAAGTAGGTGGCCACTTTTCACCTAAAACAACAGCTTATAAAATCATGAGGGCTGGGTATTTTTGGCCCAACTTGTTCAAAGATGCTCAATCCTGGGCAAGAAAGTGCAAGCAATGTGCATTGTTTGCAGGAAAAGAAAGGCTGGCTGCTATGCCTTTGCAGCCCATTTTAGTCGAACAGCCATTCATGAGATGGGGCATTGATTTTATGGGGCCTATAAATCCTAATTCCAGTGCTAGTCACAAATGGATCCTAACTACCATGGATTACTTTACTCACTAGATAGAGGCTATTGCACTAAGGGATGCCAATGAAAGTTCTGTTTTAAACTTTTATGATGAATTGGTCATCCGTTTTGGGGTTCCAAAATCAATTATCTCTGATAATGCGTTAGCATTTGTGGGAGCTAGAATAGCTGAGTGGGGTTTCAGAAATGGCATTTATCTGAACACTTCGTCAAATTATTACCCTCAGGGTAATGGCTTGGCCGAAAGTACTAATAAGAATCTACTGCGCATTATCAAAAGGACATTGGAAGAGAATAAGTGAGATTGGCATGCAAAGCTGAGATCAGCCTTATGGCTGGATAGAATTACCCCCAAGCAAATTCTTGGTAATTCTCCCTATGTCCTGGTCTATGGAAAATAGGCAAGGTTACCTATTTCCACTGAGTTTCCTTCACTTGAGTAGGCTGATCAATTACTATTATTTGAGAAAGACGATCCTCTAAATCTAAGATATGCTAAATTAACTGAATTGGAGGAAGAAAGAAGGAAAGCATTGCAAATAATGGAGTATCAGCAGCTGCAAGCTAAACGTACTTTTGACAGAAAAGCAACAGCAAGTTCATTTAAGGAAGGTGATCTGGTTCTGAAGTGGGATGTTTTGAAGAGCAGGCCAAGCCACCATAACAAGTTTGACCATATGTGGGCAGGTCCATTCTTGATAGCTAAATGTAAAGAACACAGTGCATTTCAGCTTGCTACCATATAGGGAGATATTCTACCTATCCCTGTAAATGGGATACACCTCAAGCCATGCTTCGAGGTATGATCTATCAACCCAATCTTGTGTATGCTAGGTTAGGTTTCATGCTTTCAATAAATGGATTTGCATAATAGTTTAAGTGTTGTCCAAGCACATGTCGGTTGTTTCCTTTCTTAGGTTAGTTTCCCATTTTCCTTAGAGTTTCAAGTTAGTCAGGTTGTTGGTTTGAATTGTTCAGTGTGCATTTCCATACCTGCCCATCTCACACATGCATACATCAATGTATGTGTTAAATGCATACATATCAAGTACACACATGCATATGCATCCATATAGAGTTGTAGCTTTCTAGGTTCATGCCGCCAAGCATACATGTATGTATACCCACATATCTACCATTCATATGCATTCATTCAACACACACATTCACCCATGCATATATCAGATGACCAACTATGAAAGTTTCAGCTCCTAAAGTTGCTACTTGAGTTCAGTCATATGCATCAATCAACTCAATCAGAGTCTAAGTCTCATTAGGTTTATTCATGCATTCAAAAACTAACCAGAAATTTCAGAAGGTTGTGTCATGTTAGGTTTAGTCTTAGAGTGCATATTTTTCAGACTCCATGCCCAATGAGTATCAAAGGCTACTAAATAAGGTGTCTAGCAGGCAGACAAACAGCAAAGGTCACCAAGAATGTTACTAAATTTTCACACATGCCAGAATTTAGTTTATTTGTAGCATTGCATAAGAATTCATAAGCCATTCATGCACTTGTCTCAGTTCATTCCATTTTAAAATCATTTTTTCTGAGCAAAGAAGAACAATGTTCATTGTATAAATCATAACTGATATGTACAATTTTCATTTACAATTGATTGAAATGCTGAAAGTAAAGATTCTCACACAAGCCGTGAGCATAGCTTCTTAGCTATCTTTCTTTCATAATGGAATACACGAACAAATAAAATATGTTCAAAGGAAAGAAGTGAGTTTAGAGATAACCAGTCATTTCCTTTTTGCTTTGACTAGTTATAGATCTCTTGAATTCTTTGATAGCTGCAAAAGATGAAAAGAAATGATATTAGATCCTGAAGGATCTAAGCAATGACTGAATATCTCTACTGCTAAATATATTCCATCTGTTGATGCATTTCATTGCAAAAGAAAGTAAGCTATAATCAATGTCAAATAATAGTAACAGTTTGGTTACAAGTGTCACGAGCCCGTGCTCAAACCTTGTAAAGAAGAATAGTAAAAGAAAGAATGCAAATCATATATTTCATGTTTCTCCTACAGCAGAATAGAAGAAATACATAAATTTACCTTCAACTATAGCAGAGATCATATCCTATACAGTTGTACCAGCAAAAACAAACAACCATGACAACACCATACAATGAATTCTTTCAGTCATGGACATGATGCAGGCTGCAAGAAAGGTATCCATGATATAATTAAAAGGTGCAAGAAGAATGCATTCACAAGAAAGCTGTATGCATAAATGCAAAGAGGAAACAGGGCAAGAACAAACATGGGAGATACAACGAGATACAAAATATGATGTGCATCTACAACAAGCTATAGGTTAAGGAGCAATTGCAACATTCATAAGACATGTCGAGCAAAGAGGTAAACATTTCCAGCCAAAGAGTGAATAGTTCAAATTCGTAAACATTTCCAGCAAGTTCTACTTTCAGTATTCATAAAACAGTGAGTAAAAGTTTGTCATTTGAAGCATCCACTTCAGCGAGCCAGTATTCTCAAGATTCATACAAACCCTACGGAAAATTGCAAGGAAATAGCTATAAACATAAGTGTAGAAGAATGTATGCTCATGGTAACCAAGCAGATATTTACAACAGCAAAGATTTCAAGTTCAACCAAGACTTTTGCTAAACTAAAAGTGCATCAATGAAAACAACAAATGCCACATCTCTATAGAGAACCTTAAGTATATTCCAAGAATATTTCAATGCTGACTTCGTTCATGGAAACATCATTTTCATGCAGAGTATATGTAGTCAACAGCAGACACTTTGAAAACCTATATGTGTACGCATATCTTTTTGTAAGGCAAATAGTGAGATGTATTTGAAATGAATGCACTTTTTGTGAAATTTCATTCAATAAAATGAAACCTACAGCAAAGAGGAAAAAAGAGAAAAACATGTACAAAGATAGATAGTAGACGATACAATTTCTAGTCACAGCTACAACAGCAGAGGTAAAGTATCAAGTTCTACAGTCAAGCACTTTCCATAAACATACAAAAAATGGCAGCCTCAAGTTTAATATCAATAGAAAAAAAACATTTTTTAGTTACATTTACAGCCGCAGTCAACAAAAGACAATACTCATAGGTGTATGTTATGAGTTACTTATTACAGTGCATTCCTCAAATATAGCAAGAAGCGGCACCAACAAACAGAACTCATGCAAAGTTGGCTCCAACCATGGAAGTAAGCAGTGCGGCTAGGGTTTCAAAACCTTTGTATATGTGTTTTAGGGCTCGAGAGTGAAGCAATGAAGTTATGTATTTTCTGTTGCAATTTAACTTTTGCAAATTAAATTCCTTTCTAAAGGAATTTCGAGTCCACATTGAGTGACTGTTTGAAGTCATGTTTTTTTCTATTTTCTTTAGTTTTTGTCACAATATAACTTAAGGTTTTTCTTAAGTTTTATTGTTCTTTTTTTTCACTATTGCACATTTATATTGTCAATTATTATTAAATTAACTGACCAATTATAATTCGGTTATTTTAATAATAAATTTAAAATGCAATGTGAAATAGTTATTTTCATGTCAAATTTAACTTAACTAGGTGATAACTCAGATCACCTATATTCATGGGGTCGAATTTGAACTTGGGGATAATAATTTAGGGTCCTTATAGTTAACTGAAGTGTTTTCTAGGTAATCATGAGTAAGTCAAAAGTTCTTCTATGACTTGGCGTAGTTCATCAATCACTTGTCATTCATTTGGATGAGTTTTACTTCCTTTTTTAGAGCCTTTTATTATGGATTTGATCCCAAGGGATTGGTATTTAGTCTGGGTATTTTGATTTTAAGGGGGTTCAGTTTTGCAGAAGGAGAAAGCTATTGTGCCATTTTTATGGTCTTCTGCATTTATCATTTTTGGATTGTATCATTAGGAGCTGATGTTTTTGGCCTTTGAAGGAATAATATAGTGAGCTGGATCTACTTTGGGACTCATTCTTTGTGTGCAAAATTGGTGATTGATGTTTATTTTTTGTGTTCTTCTAAAAAAACCTTTAAGTTTATGTCTCATTTGTGCATCTATTTGAGTTAGTAAAATTTTCACGCATAAGTCATAATTTGTGCATCTTAATGGAAATAATATCAATTGTGGTTTATATCTTTTTTATTTTATTCATTTGAGCCTTCTTCTGAAACACTGTTATGCATGGTTTTCGTCAAAGTTGTATCTTATTGTTGCTAGTATTCCTATCATTATGTCGCTGAAATATCAAAATCCCTTATCTTGTCTAGGTGCATCACCTCTTAGGTTTAAGAAAAATTTCATTCCGTACTTCCTATCCCTTTTCCTCACAAGTTTTATAGTTTTTTTTTTAATAGTTTTAGGTGAGGCATCACAAAACATCAAATAGGAACCGGCCTTGAATCTGGAGGTTCAGTCACCTTTATAGTTTACCCACAAACTCGTGATTGTTCCCATGTTATCCAGAGTTTCTATGTGCTTTAGTGCTTAGTTTTAGGGTGGAAATTCTAGAGTTAACATAGATCTCAGCTCACTTCTTATTCTTTCATTGATTTTTCTTTTTGAATTTAGATCATTCCGTAATCTTTCATTGATCTGTCTTTGACTCATGATTTCTTCATTTGTATTGGAGATTTGATCTATAAGATAAACATGCTAAAGGGATTGGTTCTAGATCTCATTTTTTCTTTTATCCATTTCTTCTTTCATCTTGTTTCTTTGTTTCAAGATTTCACATAGCCTTACTAACTAGATTTCTTGTTCTCTTTTGAGCTTTCTTATTTCTTCTTGTAGGGAACAATTCTTCTCTAAGAGTTCTTTGATTGCATTATTTGCTTCATTTGAACTGCTTGAAGGGAAAATATTTTCACTCTTTCCTATAATGTACTAGTGATCATTCATCTAATTTGCAAGTTCCTTCCTTCTTTTTAGGGATTGGAAAATTTGTTCCTTAGCTTTCTTGAGTTATGCAATGGCCATTTCTAGATCTAGCTTTTCATTGTACATTGCTTTATCGAGTCTAAAAATATCCATTGTCCTTGATCTTTTCTCAAGATTTCAAGCTTTATCTAGAGAACCACAATGCTCTAATACCAATTGTTGGAAATATTCAAGACTATGCTAGGTTATTGAGAGGGGAGGGGTGAATCAATAACCTTAAAAACTTTATCAAACTCAGATCTTAATTGCAATAACCCAATAATCATTTAACTCATTAAATTAGATCTAACTACATGCATGAGAAACTAAAACTATAAATATTCATGGCACATGAACATGATAATTTGGTGACCCAGAAAACCTCCAAATAGAAAGTAAAATTGGGGTGGGGATGATACCCAAAAAAATTCAATACTGTAGTATAAAGTTGGCCTGTTAAGGCTTGCAATGATCACTTTTGATGATCTTCCATGTTAGGAGCAATTACGTCTGCTAGGTCCACCTTGTTAGAGGATTTATAAACATACAATGAAGTATGCACTCAGTAAAGAGATTTGACAAAAGATTGTTAAGTCTACCTTGTTAGAGGATTTCAGACTACTTCACCTATTAGAATGAAATAGTAAATCTCTGACTTATAATTGATTTGCTGATAGAGATTCCTTGAAGTATTGATCACCTTTATGTGATAGATATGACTCTGCTGCTCCTTTGCTAATATGGCCTTACAGTACACTTGCTGCTAATTCACATTTTCATGCTTCTTACATATTATTCACTCTTTCTTTTCATTCATGCATACACACATCAATATAGATATGATACAATACATTACATATATATCAATCCAATTTACAAAATTAAAAACTCTGCCAATATACAAGTTAACACCAATATTACAAAGTCAGCTCAAATGAAGACACTCAGGTTCTGAAGACTAACTTGGTGAAGTTCTAATACACAATGTCTACTTTCATTACTCAACATCATCATGCATTCAATAGAATGGAAGCTCAGTCCATACTAATCATCTTAGAGTAGTCTGAAACTTGGTCTACTCTAGCAACTTGGTAGAAACTAAATTCCACATTTACCATACCTAAACTTGGTAAACACTAATCATCTCATCACTCGGTTAACACTAACCTCGCTACGCATGAACTGATGGCTCGGTAGAAAATGTGAAGCTTGGTAACCACTAAACTTCTCAGTGAGAATTGTAGGACTTCACACTACCTGAATTGACTTGGTAACCACTGGAATGCTTGATAGGAACTGTGAAGCTTGGTGGCTACTGAATTACATGGAAAACATTGTAGACTATTTAATGAGCTTGGTAGCCATACATAATCTAAATAAGTGTTGTCACTAATAAAAAACTTGACTTAATGTGAACAGATTTGATACAAAGTTTCTTCATTGCATTGTAGATTTGATTTGGTGTTTCTCCATTGCATTATAGATTGATATGGTGAAGTTGTGGTTTGTGAAGAATCTTGTTGAATGTGTGTTGAAAGTGAGAAGTTTTATGTGATTTCATCCTTAAACCTTGTTTTGTTCAAGTTGTTTGTTTGTGTAAAATGGGTGTGAAGCATCACTCACCCTTGGGAGGGAAGAGATTCTTGGGTGAAGGGGTTAGTTGGGCTCACCCATGTAGTTGAGGAATTCCCTCATGTGTGGAGTTGATTTTGATGTGTTACAATGAGTATGGACTTTATGAAAACTTGCATTCTTGGAAGCTATAAGGGGGAGTATGAAGAGGGAAGATTTTTTTAAGCCTTGAGGGGCATGATACTTATGAAAATATGTGAATATATGTGATTCATGGATTTGGAATTCTCCTCATGAAGAGAGCCCACCTTCACCCTATATCTTGATTCTATTGTAGAATTTATCTGCAAGCCTTGATATGAGTTGTATTGTGTAGTGTTGAGTTGTGTTCTTATAGTTTTCATGATATGTGAATGTAAATGTGTGCAACCATTTATGCTTTGTTTCCCCAAGGTTAGTGGGTGGCCTCCTTGCGGTCTAGGATGGGAGGTGAAGCTCCATGGCTCCCCATTTTTGTCTCTCTTTGTAGGTTTTTTTTACTTGATGATCTTGGAAACTTGGAGCTCATGTAATCTCTCCATTTCATAGGAGAAGAAGAAACTATTATTTAGGGAAAATCCATCTTGTTATGTGATTATATTGTGTTGTGAGAGTGTTGTCTTTGTTCAATTTCATCTATCAATAGAGAGGTTGTGAGTCATCTATGTATTGTGAAAAGATATTTCCATTGTGTATATTTCAAAATATTGTTTCCACCATCCTATGTTCATGTATGACAAGTGTGTAGTATGGAAGAAATGAGAGAACTTTGAAAGAGAATTCTATTGAATTGTAATTGTAGTTTCATTTTCTTGGATATGAACACATTGCAGAAAAGAATTAAGTGTCATGGTAGACATTAGAAATATGAATAGGAGATTATCATTTTGTTATTCTCATTTCCTCAAGTCTCATATGAATAATTTAGATGCATTTGTGTTCAATCTTGAATCATATCAAGTGTAGATTATGTTGCTAATTGATAATGAATTCATAGACATGATGGAGGGATCAACAATATAATTGGAGCATTTGAAGTTCTTAAAATTACATGCAAAAGATTTTATTGTGTCTTATATAAGAGAATTTTGCAATTTAAGTTGATTGTAATAGGGTATTATCATGTACCAACCATAGATTTTACTTACGGAATAAGTATTAAAATACATAATGCAATGTTCAAATTATATTAGCTTGAATGTAAGTATCCATAAAGAAAACTATGAAGAAAACAAGAGAATAAACTCTATTTAGAAAATGAGTGCTTACAGATGCATATTCAAGCTCTGGGAAATGTATGAGCAAAAAACAAATAATGTCTCTTGCCAATACAAGTCAATAAAATAATAGGCCTTGAATAAGATAATAATATCTTGAAAATTATAAGTTAGAAAAATTAAATTTAAAACACCCCCTCATTAATAAGGTGGCAACCTTGAGTTATGATTTGCTTAGATCATGATAGGACCTTATACAAAAAAAAAAGAATTAAATAAATTACTCACACTTGTCCCAAACAAATGAAGTATGTTAACCTCCTTTTTTGCTTCTAAATTGCAACTTTGTGCAAACTCATAAACCTATGCATCCATAGGCTTGTTAGCACTTAGAAAAAAATAATGATTAATCCCATTTATTCTGACATGTGTTAACACATCTTCTCTAGGCATCTACTACTTGGGAAAAGAAAAATGATTTAAGTCAACCCCTTTCCCACCAACCCATGCCTAGGGAAGAGTAAGGGAGGACTTTGGTAATTATTCCAAGTTTGAAGTTTAATGCATAGTTGATTTTCCTTGGGATTTATACCCCACTCGCCATGATTACTAATTTGACCACCTTGCCTTGGGAAGAAAACCCAAGTATGTGAGCTAGACATTGCAAAAAGGGGAAGACTTCTGAGTTAGGGAAAAGGAAATGTATTAATATTTGGGTTGGTCAGATTTGTCTTGGGTCAAGAAGAGTTAGCAATTAAATTGCCTTTTAGCAGTTATGGATTGGACTAGACACCTTATTATATTTATCTAAAAGGGGGGTGGGGGGTTAGGAGATGAGTAGGATATGTAAATCTTATATAATTATGGGATATTTAGGATGGAATAAGGATAACCAGATATAGCATAGGAGCTTATTTAAATAAGTAAGTGAAGTTAATTATTTATATAGGATTTTATTTTTTTATGAAGGTTCATTTCCTCATTGGATGAGGCAAACAATAATTTATGGGGTCAAAAATTTTATTGTAGATAAACTTAGTACTATCTAAGGAGGATGTGGGAATCATTGTTAACATTAATAATAATAATTTTAAGGGTCAAATTATTATGTGAGAAAAATAAAAATAAAAATAGTAAATCCAAGTAATAGAAATAAAATAAATAAAGTGTATATATATATATATAACAAAAATAAAATAAAATAATAATAATAAAGTAAAATAGGAATAATCATTGAGTAGATAACATTATAGAAATGTGGAGTATATACAAATAAGGTTTGTTAAATAGTAATGCATTATAGAATTGGATAATGAATCAAGGATAAATGATTTAAAAATACCTAATTGCAAGCATCTAGTTGGCTAAATAGGTGAAAGAATAGAGCACAATATTTTCATTGAAACAGTCCTACAATGATAATTAAGGGTCAAATGGGATATCGAATCTTTGGAATGCAGTCCTTTACCAAGGGCTATCTTAAGCATAATAAAATATAAATAAAGATGAAACCATCTTAACAATATCAATGCAAAAATGATAATTCATAATCGCATATGTAATGTTTTTCCCTCAAGGTAAACAACTCTAGTAACACACCTATTAATTTTAATTTTCCTTTCAAAAAAAAAAAGTGTTGTGTTTTGCCTCGTAAGTTGAGGGCATGACAGTAATTTTTGTCAACTCTCTAGAAGATGGAAAGGATTATGTGTAAAGCCACTTCATCAATCATTTCAAATATTTTGCCTACCAATTCAAGGAAGCAAAGCTTTCATGACAAAGGGGATATAATTGATACCATTGTTTCAATAGCAATAGTGGTATAAAAAAAGACCACATGTTTTGTATGCTGAAATGTGTAGTAAGACAAATCAAGTGAAGTAATTCAAAGCATTATGGTAATTGATTGGTGAACTTGCATCTTTTAGACTCATTGCTCTCTCTCCATACTCCAAAGGAAACTCTCAAAGTGTGTGAACTATTTGACAAGTGAAAAGCTTAGAATGTGATGTCGACAAGATATATAAATCATTTGGCGAAGTGCCACATATTTGACAAATGATGTGTTGAATCGGCCAACAATCAACTAATAGAACATGAAGATGAAATTAGTCTGATGGGTTAATTATTGCGTGGTCAATGCCACTCCAAGATTGAGAAGACTATGGAGAGATAGCCACCCATTGGTTTGATCAAATGCTAGTCAATTAAACTTCAACCAAAATGTTATCATTATATAGAAGAATAAGTACAAAACATGAATCATTTGATAGATCATTGCCACAAGAAAGGTACTTATCAAGGAAATGGTGGAATCATAGTCATGTCATATAAACAATATGTTGCAAAGGGTCAATAAAATTTCAAGATGACCAAGTATTTGGGTGTCTTCAAAAAGTAATAATGTTGGGCTTTGAAGACTCTTAAGAACGTAAGTGGGAGAGTATGATGGCTAGTATGAAATGTGAAGTATCACACCCGCATTATTGAACTACATTAGCCATCAAATGCTATCATATTATAGTAGTAGAATGGTGTATAGAGTGGTTTCTATTTTTAAGGATGGAATTTTTGATGAAAATTTTTAATTGGTTCTTTCTTGAATTAAGAAGTAGAGTGAAAATTTGCTTGAAGAATCAGTCTAGTGGAGGGAATGAGTCAATATCCATTTAAATGGACCTATTGGCACACACACAAAGTGATGGAATTTTAAATCATAATAGTTACAACATGCCACATAAGGCTTAGATCATGTTATATAATCTTGTGAAAGGACCTTACATATAATAAATGAAGTGATGTTAGAGAATTTTATGAGTACAAATGGATATTGTGTGGTAGTTGAAGAAAGGAGAGACACTCATAGAATTATTCAAAAAGGAGTGACTGGTGGAAGGAGAGAAGACTTATTCTCTATTTTTCTAGATCAATTATTCAAGAATCTTTTTAGGAAGTACAAGTTTCTCCTTTAATGGATAGTGTCTTTAGGTTAATTTTGTCAAGGTTAATTAACCTTTCCCAAAACACATACAACATAGTTAGTTATAAACCACACAAGAGTAGTTCTTAACCTCAATGTTTATATAAGTAATCATTTTTCTTCGTAATTCAACTTTTTGAAACTTGAAGAATAGGAAGAATGATTTTATCATTGAAGTACAATATTACTTCATGGATTTAAGAGCAAGTTAATTTTAAAGTATTTTCAGTGCCTTCAATTTTTCAAACTCTTACCAGTTATGTTCATCATATGAGAATATATCATGGTATACTCTCTTTTGGTAAAGGCAATAGTCAATTAATAATATGTTATATTTCATAAAGTTGGAGTTGCTTCACTCAATACCCATATTCATAGTTCATCAGTATTCATGATCAAGTTTAAATCATTAATAGTATGAGTTCTTGTTAGGAGTTTGTATATTCTTTGAGCAAGAATGAAGTGCTACAAATCTTGATACGTGTTTTATCATTAACCTTTTTAAACCCCAAATTTTACATCCTACAAGGGAGATGCCCCTCAAAACATAGAAGAAGGTGGCATATCAAGGGCCTATTGAAAGGAAGAATATTGTTGAAGTATTGAAACTTATCATGGAACAATCATTATTTTGTCACTGATGCCAAACCTACTACTTACTGGTAAGAAAATTTATTTTTGGTGTCAATGCTAACATTTGATTTATTAATGAAGAGTATTTGAAAAAAAAAGATAACAAGAGTACCTAGAGAAAGGTTGAGTTATATGGTGTATTAAAAGAGCACTAAGAGTAAGTTAGATTTTGATCATATGATGTATTGTTTATCTACTTAAGGCTAAAGTCAAAGGTTACTTAAGCTAAGACAAAAAGAAGAGTTTGCAAAAAAATGTGTCTACCAAGCTTGACCGAGTAAACAATGTAAGCCAAGAAAATTTAGTTTAGGCCAAACAAAAATTTTGTATGCACCAAGAATTAGTAAAATACAGTAAGTGTCAAGCATCAAAGAAATTACAATATTGACCAAGAAAGGAAGACTTAATTCATGTCAAGAAACTTAGTGTTGACCAAGCATCAGAAGACTGTTATTACCAAGTAAAAACATGTTGTTGCTAAGTGATAGAAAATTAGTTTAATCAAAGGTATGACAAATTCAAGTTGACAAAGTTGATTTCTTGAATTGTGTAAAGTGTGTTGAAAATAAGTTTGATGAGTTGGTGACACAAAATTTAAGATAAACCATTTTGAGATGAATCTAATGAGGATTTTAAGAGGATTTTCTAGAGGGGACCTAATAGAAAGAAGGAAGGATTCGATGAATCTAACCTAATCCTAAAATGGATGATTGTGGTTAACTGATAAGAGATCAAAATTCTCTATATAAGGAGATAAAAGATATGAAGCAAAGTTCCCTAATTTCATGTCTAAGTGTTGAATCTAGAGTTGAAGAGTGTAGAGGTATTGCTTAATATGAAGGTTGAAGGAAGGAACCTTCTATTGGCATACTAGGAAATAAGGGTTAAGGAGGTGAAGACTTGAAGGGTGAACAAGTAGTCTAAAATGAAGGAGAGTGAATGGCAAGCAAAATGGAGAACTGAACTAGAGATTTGAAATCTGCAAGTGAGTTATTTTTGTTATTAAATCAAGTCTTGCTACTACTTTCTAATAACTATATTAGTCTAGATAAAATCCTTTGGATTAAGGTTAACCTAATAGTCATATGTAAATCCTTTAATTGGGTGACATTCTAATGGAATGTTCTAAAGTCCTCTAACAAGGCTCACTCCTAACAGGGTCATTGAAATCCTTTTATCAAGGTCACATTTAATAGTGTGCATTGCAACATTTAACAGGTTTGGCTCCTCACAAAATTGGTAGCATGTTCCTAGTGGTTTTTCCTAAATTGGGTTTCAACATAAAATCCTTGTGTCAAATGTGTGATTAAATCTATTATGTTTTACATTTACATTTTTGCAAAGTTATTTTGACCTAGGATAGTAACCTACAAAGTTATGGAGATATTGAATGACCTAATCAATGAATGTATATGTGTTTGGTGAGTTATAGAAAGTTTTATTTGTAAATTTAGACCTTGGATAACTGATTCACCCCCCTCCCCCCTAGTTATTCTTTAAATATTCCAATAATTGGTATCAGAGCCTAGTTGGTATTTGTGTAGAAATAGTTTCAAGGTACTGGAAGCTAAAGATCAAGATGTATAGAAAGGGGGTACCCAAACTAAGCAAGGATAATGCATGGCAAAGTTTGATGAAGTTGCATATGGGTGGACTTGGAGATTTTTCTCTATGAAATGTGACCATGGAATATGTAGAAGTGATTGGAGCCCTAACTATAGAACAACTGAAAGAAAAGAAAGAATATGATCAGAAAATGTTGGAGATTTCATTTGCCCTAAGCTATTATGAGTTTGATGGCATCAAAGAATGTACTTATGCTAAACAAATGTAGGATGTCCTAAAGAAAATCTATGGAGGAGATAAGAATGTGCAAGAGCCAAGGTAGAAATTTTAAGAGAAAAATTTGATGATATGAGACTGTAAGAAGGGGAGACTATAGTCTAGTATTTTGCAAGAGTCAAAGATGTTGTGAATGCAATTAGAGGATTAGATGGAAAGATTGAACATGAAATTATGATTAAAAAAGTTTTGAGAACCCTACTTCCTATCTATATTGTTAGAGTCTCTACTATACAAGAACTAAGATGTACTCCTGGTAATGATCTAACCCTTGAAGGATTGGTTGGTAGACTCACAACTTTTGAACTTTCAAATTTTGATAATTTTAAAACTAAGAATATTCAATCTACTTACAAAGCTAAATTGACACATAAACAACCTAAAGATAAGAGTAAGAAAAAGGTTAAGCATGTTTCTAGTGAGAGTGTGATAGATGATGGAGATCTAGAAGAACTTGAAGCATTGCTAGCTAGGAAACTTCACAAAGTAAAAGGAAAATACAAAGGTAAGTTACCTATCATATGTTTTAATTGTAATGAGGTTGTCCATATTGAAACAAGATGCCTTGAGAAGTTAAGCAATAAAAATGGAGACAAGTTCATAGGTAGAAAAGATGAAAGTAACAAAGACTATAAGGATGAGATAAGGAAAGGCTACAACATTACTCGGGAAGAATCCAATAATGAATCAAGTGATCATGATGCAGATGTTGTCTATGTTTGTACAAAGGGTGATTATAATGAAGATGAGGCAACTACATTAGTATCTTATGTGAGAAAAAGTGAAATATGGATCATTGATAGTGGACGTTCCCATCACATTACTAGTGACAAAAGAAAGTTCAAATCCGTTGAGCATTATAATGCAAATAGTGTTAGATTTGGTAATGATGCACCTTGTCTAATAAAAGGTAAAGGATCAATAAGAGTGACATTCAAGATCATGTGTGACACTACTTACTATGTGGAAATACTTAACTATAATATGTTGAGTGTGTCAAAATTGAATAGCTCAAGATGAAAAGTTGAACTTGAACACAAGAAAGCTAAGATTAATGATGTTGATGGTAAACTCATTGGAAGTGGTGATCATACAAGAGGTAATCTATTTTATCTTGACTTGACTAAAGAAACTTGTTCTATTGTTCAACTTGATGATGTGTGGTTGTGGCACAAAATATTATGTAATGTAAATTTTGACAACTTGGTTAGTATCAATAAGATGAACAGAGTTAGATCTTTGCCTAAACTTAAGAAATCTGATAATGTGATTTGCAAACAATATTAGTTAGGCAAGATGACAAAGTCTAGTTTTAAAAGTAAGACTCATACAAGTCAAAAGAAATTTTGGAACTAGTTTATACTGATCTATGTGGACCAACTGATGTGAAAAGCTACAAAGGTGATAAGTACTTCATTTTATTTGTTGAGGATTATTCTATAATGATGAAAATAATGTTTTAAAGTGGTGTCTGGAAAGAGTTGAAAAGAAAACTGTTGAACTTTTAAAGTATTTGAGATATGACAGAGGTGGAGATTTTACATCAAATGAATTCAATAATTTGTGCAATGATAGAGGAATCAAAAGACAAACTTCTACACCTAGAACCCCTCCACAAAATTTGATAATTAAAGGAAGAAATATATCTGTGATAGATTGTGCAAGGATAATGATGATGTCAAAGAATGTTTCTTTGGAATACTAGAGATAAGTTGATAGTATAGTTGTCTATACCTTAAACTGAGTACAAGTTAAGAAAGGTACAAACCTCACCATTTTTTAATTATGGTATGGATACTCACCCAATGTCAAATATTTTAAGGTATTTGGAAGAAAGTGTTACAATTTAAAGGACAACAGAAAAGGTAAACTTGATGCTAAAAGTGAAGAAGGCATATTCTTTGGATATTCCACAAGAAGTAAAGCTTATAAGTGTTTGAATACTAACAATAACAAAATTGTGGAAAGTGCAAATAGAAAAGTTGATGAACATACATAAATACATGAGGATGAACCAAAGAAGGAACCTAGATATTAAAAAAAATTTGTGTACTACTATGCAGGCATGACTATTGATGATTCAAAAATCCAAGTTTTTAATCAATAAGAATATGTGATTGTCGATTCACATACTATGAATGTTAAGTTGTAGTTAGAAGTCAATTTGTAGTGTGATGTTGAGATTAGATTATAAGAGAGGAATGTTGATTTACCTAATAGAGAAGTACATAGTGAACCTAAGATTGAACTTCATGAATGACTTATTGTTGAAGAAAGAATAATATAGCCAAGATTACCAAAGTATGTCAAAAGACATCACCCTGCTGAGTGAATAATTGGAGTAAAATAAGATTGACCAATGACATCTATATAGATTAATAAATGAAATTTTTTTTATTAGCAATGTATGAACCGAAATCAATGAAGGATGTATCAAAGAATGAAGATTAGAGTTAAACCATGAAAGAAGAGATTGATTAGATCCAAAAGAACAAAACTTGGACAATATTGCTGAGATCAAAGGACAAGAATGTTATAAGAACAAAGCGGGTATATAGAAACAAATTGGATGACAATGGTGAAGTAATAAGGAATAAAGAAAGATTAATCTACAAAGGTTATGCATAAGAAGAGGTAATTGAATATGGAGAGACATTTTCCCTAGTCGCTAGATTGGAAGGGGTAACAACTTTGATTGCTTATTCTACTTATAAAGAATTCAAAGTTATCAAATGGATGTTAAGTCAGCATTTTTGAATGGTATACTAGAAGAAGGGGTTCACATTGAATGACCTAAAGGATTCATTGATCCAAACAACAAGAATATGATATGTAGATTGCACAAAGCTTTATATGGTATAAAGCAAGCTCCCATAGTATGGTACGAAAGATTGCACAACTATCTTGTGAAGATTGGTTTAAAGAAGATTGATGACAATAGAAATATATACTTGAAGATAGAAGGAGGTAAAGAAATTTTACTATCTAAAATATTTATTGATGATATCATATTTAGAGGACAAGATGCATTGTGTTAGACATTTGCAAATGAAATGAAGAAAGAATTTGAGATGGCTATGTTTGGAGAGATAATATTCTTTTTTGTATTACAAGTGTATCAGATGAAATTTTGTATTTACATTACTTAGTTCAAATATGTAAAGGAAATTTTAAATACTTTTGGTATGGAAGATTCGAGACTAGTTAGCACTCCCATAGTGATAGGACATAAATTATCCAAAACTAATGATTATGTTGATCAAACATTATATTAGTCTATGATTTGAAAACTATAGTATGTAGTTCATAACAGACATGATATTACATTAGTTGTTGGGATTGTTGCAAGATTTTTTGCAAATCCTAAGTAGAATCACTTGATGGCTATAAAAAGGATTTGAGATATTTAAAAGGGATAGAGGACTATGGTCTATACTACAAGAAGAATGACAAGTTTGAATTGAGAGCTTATATAGATTTTGATTGGGTTGGAAACATCAATGACATGAAGAGTAGAAGTGGTGGAGAATTTTCTTAGGAAAATATTGGTTTCCTGGACTAGTAAGACACAAAATTGTATCTCATAATCTACTATTGAAGCTTAATATGTGGCTATTGTAGTGAATTATATAAATTTGGTATGGATTAAACAATTACTCAAAGGAATGAAGGAATAAATCATTGAACCTATGGTAACATACTATGACAATATAAGTGCTATAAACATATCAAAGAATCTTTTGATGCACACAAAGACAAAGAAATTTGCAATCAAATATCATTATTTGAGAGAATTGGTTCAAGACAAAGAAGTGAGAATGGAATATGTGAATACAAGGAAATAAATAGCTGGTATATTCACAAAGGCTTTACCTAAGGATGCATGTGAATATCTTAGAGGTAAGCTAGGGGTGATACCCCTATCCCAAGCTACTTGAAGGAGAAAGAATAGTACCCTACATCAACTGAGTTGAATGACATGCTTTACAACTTGATGTAGTGGATCTTACTTAAGTAACTACCTAAAGTAGGGAAGGAGATTAAATAAAATATTTATAGTCACAAGAAAGGTGATAGAGGGAGTACCTGAATTGATGATCTCTGGATGAATAGATGACAAGTCTTTGGCATTGTTGTCAAAGAGGAAAAAATTATGAAAGAATTCTAAGGGAGAGTAGAATTGAATATCTTGAGTAAGAAATTGCATGAAGTAAGAGGGAGTGTTTATATGCAAAGGGGGAGAATTATAAAGCAAAAATTACCTTATATAGAGGGAGAGATTTCAATAAAAGGTATTGAGTTTCATTTTGGTATTATTGTTGGTATTGGTTTTCCATCAATGCCAAAGAGGGAGATTGTTAAAGTGAAGAAGATTGTTGAAAGCATTGAAACTTATCATGGAACAATTATTATTTTTTCACTAATGTCAAACTTGCTACTTGCTAGTAAGACAGTTATTTTTTGGTCTGAATGCTATTATTTGATTAATTGATGAAGAGGATTTAAATAGAAAGGATAACAAGAGTACCTAGAGAAAGGTTGAGTTATATGGTGTATAAAAGGAGCACTAAGACCCAGTTATACTTTGATGATATGATGTATTATGTATCTACTTAATGCTAAAGTCAAAGGTTACTTAAACTAAGAAAAAAAGAAGATTTTTCAATAAAATATGTCTATCAAGCCTGATTGAGTAAATGGTGTAAGCCAAGCAAATTTAATTATGGCCAAATAGAAAGTTGGTATGTGTCAAGCATCAGTAAAATATAGTAAGTATCAAGCATCAAGGAAGTTACAGTAATGACCAAGCAAGGAAGGCTTAGTCCATGTTGAACAACTTAGTGTTGACCAAACATCAAAAGTCTATTATTGTTGAGTAACACCATGTTATTGCCAAGTGAAAGCAAAAGAGTTTAATCAAAGATTTGATGAATCTAAGCTAAGAAAGTTGATTTCTTGAATTGTGTGAAGTGTCTTGAAGATAATTTTGATGAGCTGGTGGCACAGAATTCAAGATAAACCATTTTGAGATTAATCTAATGAGAATTGTAATAGAATTTTCTAGAGGGAACCTAATGGAAAGAAGGGTTTGATGAATCTAACCTAACCCTAAAATGGATGATTGTGGTTAAGAGGAAAAAGATCAAAATTCTCTACATAAGGAGATACAAGGAGTGAAGAAAAGTTCCCCAATCATGTGCCTAAGTATTAAATCCAGAGTTGAAGAGTCTAGACATATTGATTCATATAGAGGTTGAAGGAATGGACCTACTATTGGCATACTAAGAAAGAAGTCTTAAGGAGGTGAAGACTTGAAGGGTGAAAAAGTAGTCAAAAATGAAGGGGAATTAATGCTAAGAAAAATGGACAACTAAACCAGAGATCTAAAATTTGCAAGTGAGTTGTTTTTGTTATTAGATCAAGTATTGGTGGTACTTTCTATCAATTCTATTAGTCTAGATAAAATCCTTTGGATTAAGGTTGACCTAACAGTCATTTATAAATCCTTTAACTAGGTGACATCCTAATGGAAAGTTCTAAAGTCATCTAACAAGGCTTACTCCTAATAGGGTGATTGAAATCCTTTAATTATGTCACATTTAATAGTGTGCATTGTAACCTTTAATAGGGTTGGCTCCTCATAGGGCTCACTTCAAAATAGTGAAAAATTGGTAGCATGTTGCTGGTTGTTTTTCCCAAATTTGGTTTCCACATAAAATCCTTGTGTCAAATGTGTGATTGAATCTGTTAAATTTTATGTTTATAGTTCTGCAAAGTTATTTTGACCTAGGACAATAACCTACAAAGTTATCGAGATATTGGATGATCTAATCATTGCATGTATATGTGTTTGGTGAGTACTAAAAAGTTTTATTTTTACATTTGGACCTTGGACAATTGATTCACCTCCCCCCCCCCTCTCATTTATTCTTAATATTCCAATAGGGCCTATCCAACTATTGGGAATAGTTTATCACATACACTCTGTTGTGCCTAGCTATATCATTTTCAAGTGAAAAATCTATTTACCAATAACCATAAAAAGATTACAATAATTTAAGGTTCTTTCTTCAAGGCATATCATTTCTTGAAATAGAGATATTCACCTACTCATGGGAAAAGTTATAAACATCAATTTGTGTTCTTTATAGTCATTTTGTACATAAATCAAGCACCCTTACTAGTAAGAATAATTTTGAATGCTTAAAATTTAGAATGAAAAGACTATAACTACGTGATAATAGAAAACATATTATGCTATTTGATTGTGACATTGTTGTTATAGGCATCAAGATTTAAACTAAAACCTTAATTAGATTGTTGTGATCATAAGTGTGTGACTTCATTAATTCATTTTTCCTGTCAACTTTTGCATTGTAGAACTTAAAAAAAGGCTTGGTAGCTTCTTCCACAAAGAGAAAAAATAATAGGAAAATAGTAATGTATCATCATTTTGCATTCCATTTAGGGCTCATTTAGTTTGGCATAGGAATTGAAAATGAGAATATGAACATGGGAATTGACAATGACAATTCCAATCCTATTTGGTTCACCTAGAATTTGATTGTTGATATGTTAATCCCTTGTTTGGTTGTACAAAACTAGAATTTGGATAAGATTAAGTATATATTCTTTAAGAAATATTAAGTATTCCATAGTGGATCTCTATATCAAATTTTGTGAAGGTTTATCCTTAAATCTTCTCTCAAGCACTTGTAAGAATCTAAAGATACATTGGATTAGACAACATGCCTTTATTATTTTTATTCATTGGCTTTCCCTAGAGCTTTTGTATCTTAGGTTTAACTATACTAAGGAGCTTCTTAAAATTTCCCCATTTCAACTATACTATACATTTTCTAGGGAAGTATGGAGTAGCTGTCTAGTCCATCACCATGATAGGCTCAATGCAAGTGAAACATAGTTATCATAAAGAAAAAGTTATGTGGTTAACATTATCCAATAATAATACCAAATATTAATTATATATGTCCTTTTGGTTTGTAATGTGATCAAGTGCCAAAAAATAGCATGATTGCTATGAATTTTGAAAAATATATTATTTTGTAAATTTTTTAAAGAAGGTAAATGGGCATTCTTCACTTGTGTGAGTAGAAGAATTTGAATATGTAGTTGTTTATCCTCATGAGGATTGTAATGACCTTCATTTGCAATGCATCGCTCTATGACATTCAATCAAAGTATATAAATCTAGAGTTGGATGCATAAACATTTTTCTCTTCAGAAACAAATATATTTTTCCTTCTAGCACAACCACTAACATGAAAATAGAATGCAATATGAGAAATTCAGATTGGGAATAGTAATGACTTATTCCAATAACATGTATTTTTGGCATGGACATATGCTCATTTTAGGATCAAAATAAGAACATGTCTTCCTATTCTCAATTCTAATTTAGTAAACCAAATAAAGAATACAAAATATATTGTAATTTTATCTTCTTATTCCAAATTCCAACAACCAAATAGACACTTAGGTCTCATTTGTTTTGTGGAATTAGACTAGACTTGGGATAGTGATAACCCAGTTTTGTCAAATTCATCATTTCGGTCAAAAATGATAAAGTTGAATTAGATTTTTGGAATTCTAATTTTACCCCAAAATGAGGTTAACATACTTCCATCTAGATAGGTGGAATTGGGAATTGAATTCTAGATTTAACTTTTTGATTATTGGGAATAAGGGTATGTGCAGGATTAGATCAACAAAACTATGTCCTTAAGTGGCAATGAAAAATCAACAAATTAGGGTTATGTCAACTTGACATACAATTTTCAACTTGTTATGAACTTTCTATTAAAAATTTTATATAAAAGAATATCTAGGAAATTGAATTTAGTTTCTAAACTACTAGGTCGTATCTGAAAAACAATTAAAAATTGATTGGTTAAATTTTTAAATTTTAATGAAATACTAGAAAAATTTCAAGACAAAATTAAGAAGTCAATGTATGTTTGGCCACCTTAATCAAAATCAAATGATAATATTTTGTAATAAGATTCTAGATATAAGAATTAAACTCATTCATGAATGTGACACATATTTTTAGGTATTTTTATTCTAAATAAATAAATTATTATTAATTTTTTAATATAGTAATTTTGGAATAAATAAAATGTCATGTCTGACCATCTTAACTATTCAAAAATCTACAAAATTTAAATTTTATTGTTTTCCTTATATAGAAGAAGCATAGAATGTGGTGCATCTTTTGGATTTTAAAAAGTTGTACCATTTGAAAGTTATAGTTATTTTTAAATCAATGTGTCAATCAACACTTTATACTTAACTCCATTAGAGAATAAGTAATAATTACTTATTGAGCTCATAATTTGATAGACATTACATAATTTATGGAAAGCTAAGAATACTCTTAAGAAACCCTTTCTATTTCATCAAATTTGGGTGAAAAAAAAAAATTGTCAGGTAAATGTTTGATATAAAAAACACAAAAGAATAGACAAAAGAACATTTTTGGAACATTTTTAAAGTTGACCATGTTGGAATTCTTTTAGAATAATTAAGAGGGGGGGTGAATTAGTTATTCAAGGTCTAGATGTACAAATAAAACTTTTCACAATTCAATGAACCCATAAACATTCATACCTATGCATGCATTCATTATGTATCAACTAAAACTTATATGTTATTGTCAAATCAACTTTGCAAAAATGTAAAGCATGAAACACAACACATCCATCAGCACATTTGACACAATGATTTAATGTGGAAACCCAATTTGGGAAAAACCATAAGTAACATGCTACTCCTTTTTCACTCTTCTAAAGTGATGCGTTGTTAAAGGCCAACCCTATTAAAGGTTACAATACACACTGTTAAATGTGACTTGATTAAGGAATTTCAGTCACCTTGCTAAAAATGAGCCTTGTTAGAGGACTTTAGGCCATTCACTTGGAATGCCATCCTATTAAAGGATTTTCTAGTGATTATTAAACTAACCTTACTCTGAAGGAATTACTCAAGGCTGATATAATTGTTAGAAAGTAATACCAGAGCTTTGATCTGATACAACTTACAACCTTACTTGTAGATTGAAAATCTCTATTTAGCCCTCAACTCTGCTTGGCTTCCAATCTTTGCAGCTCTAACAACTTATTTACCCTTCAAGCATTCATCCTCTTAAGCCTTCTTTCTCAGTACACCATTGCACACTTCTTCACTTGGGTCACTTCATGAAGAAAAACCCCTTTCCTTCTCCTTATCATATTTTCACATCAAAACTCTCTAACTCTTTGCTTCATGGCCAGACATTCCTATATATAGGAAATTACAACATTTTTCTACTCATTATCCATCATAAAAATTGGGTTTTTTGATGGATTAGGTAGAATACAATGTATCTACCCCATATCTTGTCTTCTCTAGAAGCTTCTCTTAGAATCCATTTGAATTTACTTTCAAAATGGTTTACATAAGATTTTGTGCCAGTAGCTCATCAATCTTATCTTCCTCATGATTCAGAAGTTTCAAGAAAACCAACTTGTTAGCTTTTATTTGGAAAATCTTTGATCCTTTTCATAATGCAACAACTCGACATTGTCAATCTTTTGATGCTTGACACATACTACATTACTCGACATCAACAGTAAAATCACTTAACATTAACTAGATTTTGCTAGCGTTAGGCATCAACTGAAAAGTTACTTGACATCTTCTAACTTGCTTGGCATCCACTAAATTTTGCTTTCACTCTACTCCAACTAACTTTTTTCTCGGCTTGAACTAACTTTGCTCGACACCTACTATCCACTTAGTCAAGTTTGGCAAATGACCTTTGTTTAACTTTATTCTTTTGAACTTTCTAAGTGTAGCTAGTCATTTTGTAACCTCAAGTAGATCATCAATACATTATGTTATCACTATCTTAATTGATTCTTGTACTTCATTACATAATCATAACTCAAACTTTCCTCTAGATACTTTTGTTGCATCTTTTTGATCAAATCATCCTCATCAATCAACTAAGTGATAGTACTTGAAACATATAAGCAATTGTCTTACCAGAAAATAGTAGGTTTGACATCAGTGAAAAAAAAATGATTGAAAACACATAGTCTTCTTCAGTAATCTTTTTGATCAAATGATATTTTCAATCTAATATTAATAATCTCCCTCTTTGGCATTTATGGCAAGCCAAACTGATCAACCAAGTCAAACAAATGATGAACATCTTGTTCCATCAAATTGACTAGGTTAAAATAGTAAGATAATACCAAAAAGAAAACTTGTATTTGAAATTTCTCTCTCTATTAGTAGCTTCCATCTTCTAATTAGGTTACAAAATATAACTCCCTCTAAGTTCCTTCTATATCTTTTCTCTTCTTTCATATTGAATTGATCAGCAAAATATCTCCCTCTTTTTATTATGATCCTTCCTTTGATTGCTTTCTAATTTCTCCCTCTTTCTTTCTTTTGATCTTTAGGTCTTCTGATGATGTATTCTCTCCATTGTTCCTCTTGCACTTGATTAGTTTAATGTACTTTCTCCCCCTTTGAAAAAAATTCCAAAGACATATACTCAACACTTGGCATCTTTAATATATGCATATCTATGCTTTTGCAATTTCTTCAATGTTCTCCCCTTGTCACCTTGCTTGTGACTAATTTGTAGTTCCAGTTCTGTAATTACTTTAGGCAATTCCTAAAGTAAGATCCACTACATCAAATTTTATGAAATGAATGTCAACTTTGCACTCCCTCTTTCTTTTACATAGCCTTTGATAAGGGTATCACACCTAGTTTACCTCTCAAACACTCATAAGCATCCTTAGGTAATTCTTTTGTGAAGATATCATCAGTTTTCTCCTTTGTGTTAATATATTCCATCTTCACCTCTTTATCTTGAACAAATTCCCTCACATAATGATACTTAATTGCAATGTGCTTTGTCTTTGTATACATCACAAGTTTATTTGATGTATTAATAGCACTTGTATTATCATAATAAAATGTCACTAGTTCTGTGATTTCTTCCTTCATTTTCTTAAGTAGTTGTTTGATCCATACAATGTTTGTGTAGTTAATAGCAACAACAACATACTCTGCTTTAGCAAAAGATTAGGAAGTACAAGTTCTCTTTTTGCTAGTCCATGTACCAAGTCTTTTTCCTAAGAAGAATGCTCCTCCACTAGTGCTCTTTCTGCCATCAATATTTCTAGCCCAATCAGCATCAATGTAGGCTCTTAGTTCAAACTTTTCATTCTTCTTATAGTATAAAACAAACTCTTTTGTTCCTTTCAAGTATCTTATTATCCTTTTCATAGCCATCAAGTGATTCTCTTTGGGATTAGTAGAGAATCTTGTAACTATCCCCACAACTAATGCAATAACAGGTCTATTATGTACTACATATTGGACTTTACCAATCATGGATCTACATAATGTTTGATTTACCTCAGCTGAATCATCATTCTTTGATAGCTTGAGTGTTGTCACCATAGGTGTACTTATTAGTCTAGAATCCTCTAGTCCAAATGTCTTCAATATCTCTTTGACATTTTTTAACTATGTGATATATACACCATATTTCATTTGATACACTTGCAATCCCACAAAGAATTTGATCTCACCAAACATTGGTATTTAAATTCTTGTTGCATCTGATTTGTAAAATCCTTACACAAAGCATATTGTCCTCCAAATATGATATCATCAAAAAATATTTTAGATAATAGTATACTTTTTTCTTTATCTATCTTCATGTATAAATTGATATTATCATCCATCCTTTCAAATCCAATCTTCACAAGACAAGTATGGAGTCTCTCATACCATGCTCTTGGTGCTTTTTTCAATCCATATAGGGCTCTGTACAATCTACATACCATGTTCTTATTATTTTTATCAACAAAACCTTTTAGTTATTGTATGTAGACTTCTTCTAATATGCCATTCAGAAATGTAGACTTGACATCCATCTGATAAACTTTGAAATCCTTTTATGTAGCATAAGCAAGAAAAATTCTCACTCCTTCCATTCTTGCAAGAGGGGAAAATGTTTCACCGTAGTCAATTCCTTCTTTTTGTGCATACCCTTTGCAAGCTAGTCTTTCTTTCTTTCTTGTCACTTCACCATTCTCATCTAACTTATTTCTAAATACCCATTTTGTGCTAATCACATTCTTATCATCTAGTCTAGGAACTAGACTCCATGTCTTGTTCTTCTCTATCTACTAAATTTCTTCTTCCATAGCCTTGTACCAGTCATCATCTTCCAATGCATCATTCAATTTTTTAGGTTCCTTCATGCTTAACAAACATGACTCACTTTTCGATCCATTTCTTGTCATTGGTTTTGCATCTTTGTCTCCAATGATTTGATCTGGATGATGATGTCTTTTGACATATTTGGATAGTCTAAGCTTAGTTATTGTAACTACATTCTGTCTCTTAGCTTTAGTGTCACTGTGTACATATTTTCCAGGTGTTTCAACATCTCTTTCATGTGTGTTAATCTCAAAATTAGATTGTGCACTTTTCCCATTCTGTAACTCAACATTTGAATGCAACTCAACATTCATAAGTTGTGACTCAGTAGATATCAAGACTTGTTGTTGGTTTGCAGCATGATTTGTAGCATCTTCTTTTGCAGGCATTCCTTCATAATAGTATACAAATGATTTATATTCTTCTGGTTCCTTTGTAGGTTCAACCTCATGTACTTCTACAAACTCATCAAAATTCACATTTTCACTTTCCACAATTTTGTTAGTGTTAGCGTTTAAACACTTGTAAGCTTTACTTCTTGTGGAGTGACCAAGGAATATAACTTCTTCACTTTTTTGCATCAAACTTTCCACTTCTAACATCTTTAAGAATATAGTATTTTCTTCCAAATACCTTAAAGTATTTCTCATTGGGTGGATATCCATACCATAGTTCAAAAGGTGTTGAATGAGTACCTTTCTTGACTTGCACAAGGTTTAATTTATATATAGCAGTACTTATAGCTTCTCTCTAGTATTTGAGAGCAACATTCTTCTCCATCATGAGTGTTCTAGTACAATCCATTATAGATTTATTTCTTGTTTCATAAATTCTATTTTGTGGAGGGGTCCTAGGTGTAGATGTCTATCTCTTGATTCCCCTGTCATTACAAAACATCTCAAACTCATTTGAAGTGAATTCTCCTCCTTTGTCTAATCTCAAGCATTTTAAACTTTTACCTGTTTCTTTTTCAAATCTTGTCAAGTACCACTTAAACATTTGAAAGACATCATATTTTTGTTTTAGAAACATTATTGTCATCATCCTAGAGTACTCATCAACAAATATTATTATGTCCTTATTTCCTTTGTAGCTTTTCACTTCAATAGGTCCACACAAGTCAGTATGAACAACTTCAAGTATTTCCTTAGAGGTATAGGCTTTACTTTTAAAGCTTGACATTGTCATCTTGCCTAACATTGTTTGTATATTATATTATCTAGTTTCTTCAACTTAGGAAAACCTCTAACTCTTTTCATGTTATTAATACTAATCAGATTATCAAAATTAACATGACATAATCTCTTGTGCAAAAGCCATACATCATCAAATTTTGCAATAAGACATGTAGCATCATCTATATCTAGATAGAACAAATTACTTCTAGTTTGATCACATTTTCCAATCAAGTTTTCATTTGTGTCATATATCTTGGCAGATTTATTTCAAATTCAACTTTGCATCCCAAATTTTTCAATTGTGACACACTTAACAAGTTATAATTCAATTATTCAACATAATAAGCATTATCACATGAAATCTTGTCTATGAGTTTGATAGAAATTTTTTCCTTTTATCAAACATGGTGCATCATTACCAAACCTTACACTATTTCGATCATAACAAGTTAAGGTAATGAACTTACTTTTATCTCCAGTCATGTGATGTGAGCATCCATTGTCAATGATCCATTTGTCATTCTTGTTCACACAAGTCATAAGTGCAGTTGCCTCATCCTCATCAAATTCATCCTTCATTACAACATATACCACTTCATCATCATTTTCATTAGAGTCATGTTCATAAAAAATGTAGCATGACTTCTTGCCTTTGTCTCTATAGTCTCTTCCATCAACTTCTCTTCTATTTTTGTGCTTGTTTCCTTCTCTATAATTATTCTTCTATGTACATCTTGCAGCAATATGACCAACTTCATTGCAATTTAAATAAATGATGGGTAACTTACCTTTGAATTTGCCTTTTCCTTTGTGAAATCTTCTAGCCAGCAATGCTTCCAATTGTTCAATGTCTTCCTCATCTATGTTACTATCATTGGATGCATACTTTATCTTTATTTTCTTCTTCTTCTTCTTCTACTTTACCTCCTTAGAATCCTTCAATAACATTTTTTCTTTGAAAGCTGATTCAATAATCTTTGGTTTGTAGTTGTCAAAATTAGATAGGTCAAAAGCAGTGAGTCTTCCTACCAAACCTTTAAGGGTTAGATCATTTCTTGGTATACATATTGACTCTTGGATTGAAGAAACTCTAGTGGCATAAACATGCAACAATATCCTCAATAATTTACTTAACATAGTATCATCATCTATTTTACCAGTAGCACCTTTTATTGCACTAACAAATTCTTTTATTCTAGCAATTTATTGAGCAATATTCTCACCTTCTTCCATTCTCATGTCATCAAACTTACCTTTGAGACTCTCTGACTTGGGTCTTTGAAATTTTTTGTCTCCTCCATAGATGGTGTCTAGGGCTTCCTACATCTTCTTTGCACTATTAAGGCCTTTGATATCATCAAATTTGGCATAGCTTAGGCCAGAGGCAATCTCCAACATCACCTAAGTGTGTTCTTTTTTTTTCTTCATATCTTTAGTAGTTAGGGCTTATGGTGGATCAACATGCTCTACTAAAATGCAAGATTGTGCATAATCTCCAATTCCTCCAAGGTGTAGCTTCATCAAAATTTCACTTGGAGGAAAGATATCTCTATTGAGCTAGGGTACCTCTCTTTTTCACATCTTGATTTTGTGCTTCTAGTACCTTAGAACTAGTCCTCTTAAGTAGATGGCTTTAATACCAATTGTTGGAATTCTTTTAAAATAACTAAGAGGGGAGGTGAATTAGTTATTCAAGGTCTAGATATAAAAATAAAAAATTTCACTATTCAGTGAACTCATAAAACATTCATACCTATGTATGCATTCATTATGTATCAACTAAAACTTATATGTTATTGTCAAATCAACTTTACAAAAATGTAAAGCATGAAACACAACACATCCATCAACATATTTGACACAATGATTTAATGTGGAACCCAATTTGGAAAAAACCACTAGTAACATGCTACTCCTTTTTCACTCTTCTAAAGTGATGCCTTGTTAAAGGCCAACCCTATTAAAGGTTACAATACACACTTTTAAATGTGACCCGGTTAAGGGATTTTAGTCACCCTACTAAAAGTGAGCCTTGTTAGAGGACTTTAGACCATTCACTTGGAATGCCACCCTGTTAAAGGATTTTTCAATGACTGTTAAGTCAACCTTACTCTAAAAAATTTACTCTAGGCTGATACAATTGTTAGAAAGTAATAGTAGAGCTTTGATCTAATACAACTTACAACCTTACTTGTAGATTATAGATCTCTATTCAGTCCTCAACTCTACTTGGCTTCCAATCTTTGCAAATCTAATAGCTTGTTCACCCTTCAAGCATTCATCAGCTTAAGCCTTCTTGCTCAGTACACCATTGTACACTTCTTCACTTGGGTCACTTGATGAAGCAAAACCCTTTTCCTTCTCTTTATTAGATTTTCACATCAAAACTCTCTAACTCTTTGCTTCATGACTAGACATTCCTATATATAGGAAATTAGAACATTTTCCCACTTATTATCCTTCATCAAAATTAGGGTTTTTGATAGATTAAGTAGGATACAATATATCTACCCCATATCTTCTCTTCTCTAGGAACTTCTCTTAGAATCCATTTGAATTTGCCTTCAAAATGGTTTACATAAGATTCTATGCCACTAGTTCATCAATCTTATCTTCCTCTTGATTCACAAGTTCCAAGAAAACAAACTTGTCAACTTTTATTTTGTGAATCTCCGATCTTTGTCATAATGCAATAGCTTGACATTATCAATCTTTTGATGCTTAGCACATACTGTGTTACTCAATATCAACTGTAAAATTACTTGGCATCAACTGTATTTTACTACTACTCATCATCAACTAAAAAGCTACTCAGCATCTACTAACTTGCTCAACATCCACTAGATTTTTCTTTCACTCGACTCCAAATGAAATTTTGCTCGGCTTGAACTATCTTTTCTCAACACCTACTATCCACTTGGTCAAGCTGGGAAAATGAACTTTGCTTAATTTTATTCTTCTAAACTTTCGAAGTGTAGCTAGTCATTTTTTAACCTCAAGTAGATCATCAATACATTATGTTATCACTCTCTTAACTAATTCTTGTACTTCATTATATAATCATAACTCAACCTTTCCTCTAGGTACTTTTCTTACATCTTGTTGATCAAATCCTCCTCATCAATCAACTAAGTGATAGTGCTTGAAACATATAAGCAATTTTCTTACCAAAAAATAGTAGGTTTGACATCAATGATAAAATAATGATTGAAAACACATAGTCTTCTTCAACAATCTTTCTAATCAAGTGATCTTTTCAATCTGATATCAACAGACCATGTAAGGTTTCTATCCAAAGATACAATAGGCCTTATAAAGGTTTTTTTTTCCCCTTTGGTATCAAAATTGGTGGAAAAAAAAGTTTGAATAGATTGTGAAATGATTTGAGGCATTTTAGAACTACATATTTTTAGGTTGCCACTTTTTGGCACACCATGATCCTACACATACCCATTAATTAAAATGGATTAATTTTTGAAGTCTAGTGATTTTTTTAAACTAATATGTTTTACCATGCAAATACAATTTTTTTAACCATTTGAAATTTTACTCCTATATATTATGTGTTTGACTCTAAGATTTTTCTGTGGCATGTTAGGAGGAAGTGGAATGACAATCTGTGAGCATTTTTGCCAGTCTCTACCATAGCAATTTATGATGGACATCTAAGAAATTCTACCTAAATATTGAATAGATGATTTTATTATAAAAGATTTGTAAGCATTAAACCCACAAGTTTATTGGCTTTAGATCAAATCCATAAATAGAACAAAAAACTGAATGACTCCTAAATGTATGACATTAACTCAATCCTGATCTCTCCAAATCCCTCCCTCTTTATCTCAACTTATTCCTCTTTCTATTAAGTGCTACAAAAACAATGCTTGTAATTGAGTAAATTTTTGTATTTCATGCCATCACCCTATTTTTCTAGAGTTTTTACTAAATCAACCTTGTCTTCTCTCACTGCCAAACATTTAAATTCCCCTCAAGTTTGCTAGTTTGTGGTGACTAATCAGGGAACTACTTTACATACTTCATAAAAAAAATGGGTCATGACCAATGTTGTGGCTGACATATGGGTAGTATGTTATAACCCCAAAGTAGAAAAAAACTTGTATAAAATGGCTTTGGGTTAGGTATCTTGCATAATTTTTGATGTGAAATTGATTCTTGCACTGGTATTGAGTTGTAAGGGATTATGGATTGTAATCAAGTTATAAACACTAGATTATAATAATATTGGTCTTGTTATTTGGTGGACATAGCCCAGGGTTTGGGAGAACCACATTAAATCTTGGTGTCTTATGTTATTTTTTGTGTGATTCAATATTTTTTGATATTGTTTATATTTGCATGTAATTGTTATTTATGTCTGTGGTTAATCCTAATAGGGTTCAAATCAGTAACCTATGTACAATGGGGTGACTGAAGGAAGCTTTTGAAAAATTTTGTTTATGTTGTGAGAAGAGTATCTTGAGATGGGATATCTATGGATATCTATTATAGTCATGCACCAAGAAAAGGGTACTCATAGAGGGTAAGAAAAACCATGCACAGTTGGTCGTAAGAGGATCCCAAGGGTTGAAGATGGAAACAAAGTTGATAATCATGTATGTGACATGTGCCTCTATTTATTAGTGTAAATAATTATTATTTACACTTTACTTAAGTTTACATAGGATAAATGCATTATTTTATTGTTTATTAGGTTGGACACCTAGGAGTTTGCATACTCATATGAGTTGTCATGTTGACAACACAGGAGTAAACAACTCTAATTTAGCACATGGTCTCTAGATCACTAGAATTTGCATAATCAACTGAGTTGTCATGTAGACAAAAAAGTTGTTCGCACTCTCAATTTAGCACATGGTGTCTACAACATAATTTTATGTGGTACACCTTTGTAGGCTTATCATCTCATCATCACACTAACTCCTGTACTTAATGGAGGATAACTCATTCCTAGTGGACATGTGCTTAGTTGTGGAGCTTATCATATTGCTAACTCCTGGACATTCTAGATGCATCATAGAGGCTTTTATATATAGGTACCTCTAGTGTATTATACATTAAATTGCAAATCATATTATTATTCTAATCATACTCTATTTGTCTATTATACTAGTTATTGTGATTCTTGGTCTTGGGTGAAATATTTCCTAAGAAAAATTCTTACATAGTATCAAAACCACAGGAGCTTTATTTCATTGCCATTGGAGACTGATCTTTGTTTACCTCTCTGAGGCACCTCAACTTAGATCTAGAGAATCTATAGGTATTGGGAGTGTCTAGAGCCAAAGTATACCTCACCATTTGCATCTGAAGCATGGATTCAGTGAAAACCAACTATAAATTTGCCTATATTAGGCAATAGTCAAATTTGAGGCAAATTTTTTTTGCAAACTGGCACTTGAAGGCCTTATTTGCAAATCTGGTATGATCCATTAGATCTGTGCATTTCTTTTGTTTCAAATATGTATTTGATTTTCTCTGCAATTATTTTGTATTTTTGGATTATTTTTGAAATACTTTTTTAGGCCGGTAGGGCGTGTAGAGATTTTTTTTGCAGGAACTAGGTGGTGAAATCTTAGCCCCCACAACATATTCTAGGAATATTCTATTTAATTGGTGGCATATTTGATTCTGACCACAACCACCGGTTGAGCATGGTCTTGCATATACCCAATGATATCAATATATCCCACAGTGAAACATAATTTTAAGCAAACAAAGGGCAAAATCACTCCACATTCTCCTGATGGCTCTTTGTTGTATTATTCATCAGCCATTTCTTTTAAAACATCCAATGAGAACCAGTACAATGCATGTGGTCATTTCCCACCATGTTTTTAAAAGCTTCCCACCAGCATTTTAAACCAGAACACTACCTACCATGAACAACATCTATCTACAACCATGTCTATTTCATGCAGCAAGCCAGTGTGATAGCTTAGCTACTACATGGAATTTAGTAGACCCACTCATGTAGACCAATCTACCATGTTGGCAACATAGTCAGCACCACCATAGCCCCCATGTCAATAGCCATGCAACAGCCCATGTAGGCTGATACACAAGCTTCCATACATTCAACTCAAAAAATCTCTATGACCAATTGGCTTGACATCACATCCACCCTGTCAGTTTCTTCCGTACAATCCATATAGTGATACATCATGCTATCATCATCATTTGTATAGCTAACATCACTTCCATGTCACCAAGGGGCCAATTTTTGCTAACATCAATAGACCCCATCATTAAATTTGATAGTCATATAATTGTCATCTGAAGGCCAAATAGAACTATTTTGATGTTCATTTGGATGTCAAATTTAACCTCACTGTTTATTGATTAGACCCTTCTCCAGATTCATTTTTTATTTGACGGTCTAACTTTGGGAGCCCATAACTTAGTCATCTGGGCTCCAAATTAGGTGCAACTATTTTTTATTTTGGGTAGACTTTTCTAAAATTTTCAATGGTGCTATTATTTTCTAGTTTTGGTGCATGCATTTGTCAGAAATTGCAGTTTTTGGTGATTGCAACTATCCAATCCTGCATTTTGCAACTTCAAATGCTCCATAGAGGCTCATCTAGACTCTAAATTAGGTTCCATTTTTTTTGAAAGTGAATAATTTTTCATCTACTTTTCAAATCTACAATCAAGTTATAGGATTGTATGGACAAAAACACCATTTTTAGAACTAGGTTCTTTTTTGCATTATAATGCTTCTATAAAATTTTAGAATTATTGTATATCTAAATACATTGCTTAGTGTTAGATTTGGACTCTAAAAAGAGGTTGTAAATAGTAAATTAGAAGCCAAAATTGGCAAGTGGCTATTGTAATTTCATTGAGTATAAAGTGTCAAAATATTTTGTTTCGGGAGAGGGGGGTTGATTGAGTGAATAGGAGGGTGTCTCTTGGTGTTGTGTTCCTCTATTTCTATTATTATCTTTCATTTCTTGCATCATGGGAAATCTTAAGTTTCCAAAATTAACACCACGTAACTATGCCACATGGTCTATTAAAATGTGGTGACAATTAATGCATAATGAAGTATTGCAATATGTAGATGGTACCCTTCCTAAACCAACAGGTGATCAAGTATCTAAAAGTGATATTATTGCTTGGGAATAGGTAGATAGGAAATCCCTAGGTGATATTAGGATGAGGGTTGAAGACAAGATCCTCTATCAGATTCAAAAGTATAATACATCCAAGAAAACTTAGGATGCCCTCAAAAACCTATATGGTAAAGTGACTGAGGAGGATGTTTACAAAATTGAAGATGAGCTTGTCTCCTTAGATCCTAAGACATTTGATTCTATACAGGATTTTATCATTAAGGTGAATGAATGTGATAGTCCTATTAAAGATGACAAGTTGATCTATCTTATTCATAATAGGCTACCATTTGAGTACTCTACAGTTGTTTCTTCTTAGAACACCACAAAGACTACATTAGGGGCTACCTATAAGAAAGTCACTTTTAATGATTATGCTCAACTATTAGACAATGAAGAAAAAAAAGTTGAAATCAATGGGAATTCTCAAGTCATCTAAGTCTAAGGCATTGGTGGCTAATAATGAGGGTTCTCAAAATTCAACTAGTCAAAGTTCAAACAAAGGAAAGGGCAAGAAGAAGAAGTGGAAGAAAAACAAACAAGAGGATACAGAAAAGACAACACCAACATCAAATCAAGAAGGAAAGTCTTCCTCAAATACAAACAAAAAGGGAGACATTAATAAGGAGAAGAAAAAGTGTGCCTATTGCAAGAAGTTGGGCTCATGATGAACATTAGTGTTACCATTTTAAAACCCCAAAATTGGTTCATTGCCATCTCAACCAATTATGGTTTATTTTGGTCAACCCTAAAGTCCTATTTAATTAGGCAATTCACATTCCCATTTTTGCTACTTGACTTAATTGTCAAATGTAAAAAACCCTAATCTGCATTAATCATGTTATTTATTTAATTCCTAAAAGTATTGACTTAGATTAGCTACATTAAACCTATTGATTAAGATTTGATTTAATTTAAAGTGTTTATACTTTAATTAAATTAAATTATCTCGTAAGGATGATGTACTAAGGAATTAAATTTATTTAATTTAATAATGCTCTCAGTTTAATTATTGGATGTAATTATTCAATTAATGGGAATATGCATTTATGAGGTCATATCTCACTTTTATTAAATTAAATAACCTTCCAATTTCATCTCTCGAGTTCAAGAATGGGAATTCCAAGTGATTTATCTCTTGAATTGGAATTGGCCTAATCCACTTATTCTCACACTTGGGTGAATTCTAATTAACTTTTCATTACACTCAGGATCTAAGTTAGTTAACCTCACCTTCACTGGGAATCTTCCATCCTGACTCAAACTCTATTTCAATCTTGATCGTCAATTTGAGTTGATCTCAACCATTAATTGATTTTAGGAATTATATTTAAGAGGCTTCTAATTCCTCATTTAGGGGGTTGGAATTTGAATTGCATCAAAATGCTTTCAAATTACATACTCAATTACTCAATCTTGTCATAGCTTTTTGAATTGTTTAGCATTAATGTCATATTAGATTAAAAATGCATCCATCGAGTTTAATTCTCTTTTACTTTTTTTTAAGATTAAACTACACATCATTTAGCTTAAATACACTTCCATGCTATTGCATAAAATCCTTCATATTAAAGGGTCTGGTTGCTTGTTTCTTTGTCTGAGAGTGCATAGGAAAAAAATTTCTAATTAGAAGGCAATAGGTCACTTTGTTGGACCTCTTGGATGGACAATTCAATGTTCATTCTGGGATGATCTTGTAGGTTAGAACCATGTTGAAGTGTATGTGAAGATTTGAGGTCACATTTCCACATATACGTTTCTGGCACCCACTGTGGGGCTGAGAAAAATAAGTTTTCTAGCCTCATTTATTGTATTTTCTAACATTTTTGTCATTTTGTCATACTTGTGAATAGACTTCCAGATTTTCATGCAGAAAATCTCATTTTCACATGAAGATTTGAGGATTTTTCCTACTTCTCTGCACTTTCTCTCATGAAAAAGTACCCCATTGCATAGTTTCTCATGTGGCACCTCATTTTCTTATGTGGGTTTCTGTAAGAGTTCATGCAGATCTGCTTAAAAGTTCACAGTAGATCTTGCAACAACATATTTAAAATGTAGATTTCTAATGCTATTTATAATTTCATTTCACTTATGTGTGGTCTTTGAACCATCTTTATTTCAATTTTTTGACTTTTTGTAGCATAATAGTTGTTTGCAGGATGTTTTGGTGAAGATTCTTTTTTACACAAAATTTCCAAACATGAACTAACTATGTGTTTACAAGACACTACCAAAGATATGACTGTTGAAGACCAATTTTGAAATCCATATAAAACATTTTATCTTTTTCTTGCTTTCCAAACATAGTCTAATTAAGGCTTGTGAACTTTGTAGGGTGCAAGATAGGGGAATAGGGGAGTATGCTCTTCACAACTTAGAGGTCATAACCAAGGGTGAATCAGAAATGTAGAAGCCTCTAAAAGATGACATTCAGGGGAGGAAAGAAACTTAGTGGTTCTCTATTGTGAATCCTCTTCTATGATGGGATGATGATTTCCTTTTAGGGAATTAGAATGTTTAGAAAGGATAAGTCTAGATCAATTAAGCTAAGTTGGTGATTAACATATTTTGTGTGTTTGGGTGAGGTAATAAGGTAGAGGAGTATGCTCTTTCCCCTTGAGGGAAATCAGAAATTTTGACCCTTAGATCTAAACCACAAGTTTGAGTCAACTCTTAGAGGGCCTGCTGCAGTGATCCAACCTCCAGGAATGACCCAAGTGAGCACACTCCTTTCACCTAAGATTCCAACTCACTATAATAAAGAAGCTTTGTAGAGTGAAATACTCCAAAGCCATATCGATTTCCTCTCCTTCATTCTTGATATCACATATCAAGCGGAGGCTCTGCCTATTGCACTAGCCCATGCCGGCCCCAATCTTGCTAAGTAAGTGTATGCACTTTTAGATGCTAGTGTGGGCTTCTGGTCTCAACTCCACTTACAAAGCCACTAGGGATTAACATGAATGGAATCCAAGTAAAATCCTTTAGTTAGAGGCTACTCGATTCATCTCTGAAAGGTGGCATAATCTTTGTGCAAGGACGAAGATGAATCTCTCCTATAGAACTCACCATAGGCATGCAATTGGGCATTAGGAGGTGGTATACATGCTTGACCCCTGCCACAAGTGTGTTTTTTTAGTGTTTATGTTATTGAGACCTTTGAATACACCAAAAACATGGGTGCCCCCTAGGGGGTGACAGGGCTATGTGAGATGCACACATGCACATAAGTTGTGGGAAAAAAGGTTTTTCCTTCTCTACCATTTTTGGTTTTAGGGATAAAGTGTGTTTGTTATCAAGTCTTAAACATGTCCAAATCTATCTAAACAAACTGAAGCTCAAGACTCCCATGTTCCTCAGAGTTTCTTTATCCTTAGTTGGATTGTATTCAACTACTACTTTCTCCCCATGTCTTGTTCAAAACACTTTGTCTTGTTCAAAACCAAATGCTATTTAACAACTTCAAAGCCAACCTTGCAATCTATCAAAAAAAACCAACAATCTATCTAGAACAATCTAAAATCTTCAAAGTCTAGTTTTAGTTGTTAGTCTAGTTTCCATTTTTGTGCATAGTTCACAAAATTTTGCATAAATACCTTTTGTCTTGTCATTTCTTCGTGCAGCTCTATCTAGGTCCTCATGCAAGTCTATGTGAATCTCTGCATGAGATCTTGTAGTCAGCACTCTATCTTGCTTGTCAAATCTTAGCACTTGTTTGTATGGCCTAGTGCACATCCTCATGTGAAATTAGATTTATGTTCTAAATCTTCTCCTATGTCTATGTACTTTCTCAGGCATGTCTCTGATAATCTTTGAGTGGTATCTTGAATCCAAACTGTCAAAATTTTCTATTCAAACTATGTGCACCTCTAGTCTAGTCTGTTCCCTACAATATTTTACTACTTTTCTATCTACAAATAGTCTTCAACAATGGCATCCTACTTAGTTGATGACTTGTGATCCGCATTTCAACTAGTCTTATCTCTTAGTTACTTGGTTCTTTTCCTTTAGTGTTGGTTGTTCTTTGTGTCATGATAGTCATAATCTTTGGTTGTTCTAGCCCTTACTCAAAGTACTCATAACTTAATCTATTCCACTCTTATCTTTCCTTTTTTGAAACTACATTTTTGTGTGGTCCTTGTTTAGTTTTTTGCTTCTTCTCCTTGTCTATAACTGTGGCAACAAGAAGTGGAAATGTATTTTATCCCCTTAGACTTAGAAGAGGTAGGGCTAGGGTTCATAATCATGGTAGAGGTCACATTGCAATTTTTACATAGTCTATGTCTAGTTCATCCAGTGGTGAGTCTTCATGATCTCCATCACCTATCAAATCACCTTGCATCTAGAGAACATTCTCTATAAACTTACAAAAAACTAGGAATCCCTTGTATCAAGAGGATCCTAAAACTAGAAAAGTTCCCACATCTCCAAACAACATAGCCAAATTCTTATTCAAAGGACCTTTCCAATTGAAACATACTAAAACCATTCACATTCCTACAATGGTTGATCACAAACTTGAACATGGTGAACACAACAAAAACCAAGACCAACCTAGGAATGACAAAGAAAAAGACCATTCTACTGACGAGGAGCAGGAAGAGGTGGAAATACTTCCTGAACACATAGCAAAGTTTCATAAAGATAAAAAATTTCAAAAGGTCATGGAAATCATGCTCAATGAAGAGAAAGAAAAATATTTTCTCAAACTTTCCCAAGAGGGAGCTAAGCTACCCCACCATTTCAATCTGGAAACTATCATCATGCCTGAGGAGGAAATTGAAACTTCAAAACTCCAAAAATAATTGAAAATCATGCAAGACCAACTAGCTCAGATGATGCATGATAAAGACAAACCCACAAAAACATACACCTTAGGTACTCTTTGTCCATTTCTATTTGACAAGAGAATAGACATGCCTCATTTTCCAAGAGGAGTAGAGTTACCTAAGTATGATAAATACTTTGGAACTACTGGTCCCCAAGAACATTTGTAGGAATTTGGTGTCTTGTCTATGGAATTTATACATAATCAGACATATCTCATGCATTTATTCCCAAGAAGTCTAGGTGGTCAAGCTATGGAGTGGTTTTCACACTTGCCTCCTAGTATCAAAATGTTTGATGAAATTGCCAACTTGTTTGTCCAGCAATATTCTCATAATATTCAACACCCTGTTAACATCTAAGATTTGTGTAATCTTAAGTAGAAGGTTGGGGAACCTTTCCTCACATTCCTTCAGAGGTGGAGAAAACTTTATACTAAATATGCATGCAAGATTCATGAAATGGAAAAGCTTTTCATCTTCACTGATAATCACTTGCCTGATTTTGGGTATAGAGTCCAACTTAAAGGTCCATGCACCTTTGAGGACATGGTCAGACAAGCTATATTCATATAGGAATTCATGGTCAAGAAGGGAAAATTTACCCTTCAGAAGGACACAAAACAAAGATCCACCTCTAAAAAGGACAAACTCAAGTACATCAACAAGAACCAAGAAATTGTCCATGATGGGGTTTTTATGTCACTCCTAAACCTTCAAAGACAACCTTTAATCTCATAGATAGTCTCAATGCAACCAAGAATGTTGAGAAACCTCCTTTTGAAAATAATACACTTGGGAAAAAACTATGAAACTCATGGGCTACATGCCCTAAATGAGAGTATACACCTCTAGGTGAACCTTTGGATGTGGTGTACAAGACCTTGCTACAAAACAAGCTCATTTCACCATTGGATAACTCTCACCCTTATGACCCACAACTGCACCCACTATGGTGAAATGAAATTGCATTATGTGAGTACCACCAAAATCAGGGACATAAAAATAGAAACTACATAAACTTGCATCACAAAGTCTAGGACATGATTGATGATGGTGACATTATGGTAGACAGACATAACAAGAACTCAGATTGCAAGTCTTTCAAGGAGCCCTTCTTGTCTTATGAAAAAGGAGACAGCTAAAAACCAAAATCTAACAATAATGTCAACTATACATACTCTAATGACAACAATGTGATCAACATGGTTGAACCTATGGATTTTGAGTACTATGACATTATTACCATCAAGGGAAAGCAAGATAATAATAAACCCAAGAAACCATTTGTCTTGAGGGGCCCTACTTCCCACACAACTAACAATAAATCTTCATAATACTATGCCAACACTATTACACATTCTTGTGCCAAGTTGGTACTCAAAGGCCCTATACCTTCTACTCTCGATCTTGAATAGCACAAAGATAAAACCATTTTGGTTCCATTTGGTAGAGGTGCAAAACTTGCAACAAATTGAGAAACCACTAGCTACAGTGTTCTCGATCAATTAAAATAAACTAATGCTCAAATCACAATCTTTGAGCTACTTAAAATCTCGCCTACCCATAGGTAGATTCTTGACAAAACCCTCACTGAGGAAAATGTTCCTCAATCTTGAGTGACTTCAATCTATGGTTGGTCATCTAACCTCACCTTACTATATTTCCTCTAAGGAGGATGATAATTTATTGAGTCACCCACACAATCAACCTCTACATATAGAGGTCATGATACATCAAACACATGTTCATCAGATACTCATTGGTAATGGAGCTGGGTTGCACATTGTCTCTATTGCTCTACTTAGGCAATTAGATTATTATGAGGAATATATTTATCCTCATTCTATTCTATTGTAGGACAAGGCTCATCTTGCTACCACCACATCTACTCCTATCTCCATGACCAAACTTTTCTGAAAACTCTAACTCAAAATAAAAAAATGTCACCTTAGCCATAATGCTTCATAGTATGTCATTATTATTGATGACTTGTTTAGGAGAGGTCCCGACAGAACACTCCTTAGATGTTTAGAACTTGAAGAGTCCAAATGCACGTTAATTGATGTTCATCAGGGCATTTGAAAATCTCACTCAAATGATTTGATAGTAGCTCGTAAACTTATAAGAGTTAGTTACTACTAGCTAAATATGGAGCAAGAGGCAATCAAGTACACCAAGTCCTGCAAATAGTGCTAGCTCCATGGGAATTTGATTCATGCTCTAGCCAGGGATTTGATTCCATCTACCACATTGTGGCCATTTCAACAATAAGCCTTTGATCTTGTGGGTCAAAATCACCCATCTTCTTCTAATGGACATAACTTCATTATTACAGCTACAGACTACTTCATGAAGTGGGTAGTGGAAATACCTCTCACAATAGAAAATGGAAAAATTGTAGCTCTTTTTATCACAAACTATATCATATGTAGGTATGGTGTACTATCCTCCATTATTACTAACCATGGATGACTATTTAAAAAAAAAGACATCAAGGAGTTATGCAAAAAGTTTAGAATAACACATCACTAGTTTCTATCTGTAGACACCTAAATTTGATTACACTACTTTGGTAATCCCATTTAGTTATCTCTAAAGGCATCATTAATTAAATTCTTATTTAATTAATCCTTTGCCATCCCCTAGCTGATTAATTTAATTAATCATCTATAGTCCTAATTGATAAATCAAATAACCTATTATTTATCAATAAAATCCTATTCTTCTATCTAATTCCAAAATCCCCATTTATTAAATAAATCTATTTGATAAATAAAGCCCCCAAATCTAATAAGCCCCTAACTTATCCCTAAACCCTCTTTTTAGCCTAATCCACCCCATCCACCCATACTAACTAAGCTTAGTCACTAACTCACCCACCTCATGAATGCCATCCACTTACAAATCTCTAACATCCCTAATCTAATCCTAAACCCAAGCCTAATCCACCCCCTAATGTTGTCACATTTCCTAAGTAAGCTTAAGACTTTCCTAAGCCAAGGAAAGTCAACAATCTCAACTTCCTCCAAAATATCCCAACCACCCAACAATGAATGCTCTTACAAAAGCCATAAAGACTCTTACAAGCTCTTACAAGCCATAATGAGGGGTCTTTATGAAGATATTATCCCTTGAGCCTCCTTTGTTGACTCATCCTTCACCTTTCCTCAATCCACTCACACTGTGACATGTGTCACTCCCTGATTGGTGCTAAACAAGCACAATCCATGTGCTCTCGTCTCATGCAATCTCAACCCTCCTTAAGCTTTTCCCCATCCTTGCA
The DNA here is from genome assembly GCA_028749045.1 of Cupressus sempervirens. Taxonomy (NCBI): domain Eukaryota; kingdom Viridiplantae; phylum Streptophyta; class Pinopsida; order Cupressales; family Cupressaceae; genus Cupressus; species Cupressus sempervirens. The sequence goes on from CM053790.1 coordinate 684,088,052, forward strand.
TCTTAGCCCTCCATCCCTCAATCCCTTAGCCTATAAATTGAATCCCCTCCCAAGCCATTTCATCACAAATCCTTGAGCTAAAGTTATAATGCCATTTTGAAGCCAAATCCATACCAATCTCATACATCCACACCAAAAATCCCAAAAATCTCCATTGAAGCTAGTTTGAAGCTTGAGCATACATCCCAAATCCTATCAAATAGACTCATCCCTAAATCAAGTGACCATCCTCACTGGGAGAGCCATTCCATGGCTCATATTCTCATTTGAGGGTTTCACTTTGTCTCTCATATATGTTATGTCTTTTATGCTAGTTAATGTTTTTGTTTTTGAATAGATTAGTATTACTTGCTAACATATTTCTCATATACACTATCTATTACGCTCAAGGTAATGGTCAAGCAAAGGCATCCAACAAGGTGATACTCAAGATCTTGCATTGCACAATAAAAAAATCTAGGAGGGACTGGCACCTCTAGATTAATCTAGCTTTGTGGGCATATAGAACAAGTAATAGAACTCCTACAGGTACAACATCCTTTGCTTTGGTCTATGGAGTAGATGTTATGCTTCTGATTGATGTCGAGATTCCTACTCTAAGAATCTCCATAAAGGGCCTCATTACTGATGAAGATTATAGAATATTTTTACTTTAAGAGCTATTATTACTAGATGAACATTGACCAGTTGTGTGTAATCATTTTTGAGCTTATTAGCAATGCATGTCTAGAAGCTACACTAAGAAGGTTAAGCCACATGACTTCCAGCCGGGTGATCTTGTTCTAAGAGAAAACCCAAAGAACCAACAACAAAGGGTCCAAAAAGGGACATTTGAACCTAACTGGCTTGGTCCCTACATAATCATTGTAGTGTATGGATCTAGTGCTTACAAGCTTTCTACAGTTGGGGGAGAGGTGCTCAAGGAGCCCATCAACACTATCCACCTAAAGTGGTTCTATAGTTGATTTGATCTCTGAGGCTCTCTATGTATTATTAAATGTCCTAAAAAAATTCTAAAAATTGCAAAAATTCCTAAAAAAATAATTACCCTAGTGAAAACTTAGCAATAGGTGCCTTGGCAATATCAAAAAATTTGAAACACAAAACAAATAAAAAAGAGAAAAATACAAAAAAATTGAAAAACAAGAAAAATTACCATTGGTGAAAACTTGGAAATAGACATCATGGTAGCAAAAAAAATAGAATCTTTTCCAAGAAGGTGAAAACCTAGTAAATAGGTGCCTCTTGTTTCCAATGCTCCATCTTGCAGTGCATCTTTTGGCTTCCTCTATAGTTGCTTTCCTACTTTAGTTTCCTACTTTTTGCTCATGTATCCATGGATTGAATCTTATCACAACTTGGGGGCACCACCCTATAGTGTCATGGAGTCTCTCTCACAATAGTCAGTAGTGGCTCTCACTACATTTTCCTACTATTTTTCATGTCACTTTTTGAGATTCCTCTCATGGAGTCTCTCTCATGATAGTCATCAGTAGTTCTCACTATTTCTACATATTGTCATTCATGTCACTTCTGAGATTCCCCTTTATTGAAGATCTCTCTCGTGTCAGTCACCAATCATCCTGACTATGTCTATCTACTATCCCTCAATTCCAACTAAGGTTCTTCTTCATGAAGATTCCTCTTTCACTTCAGTCACCAGTTGATCTATGTCTATTTACTATCTTTACCCTACAGAAGAGATTTCTTTTATATTCTATACATTGGCACTTGACATCAATCCTATAACATAGAAAACAAAACTCAAAATGATATACTTGTTTGGATATGTTGAGCATTTTATTTGTTTGTTTCACTTTTTCTTTATCATGTTTCCTCAAGCAACTTGATGATGTCATTTTGGACTAGAGAAGCAATGACTAGGGACATGATCTTTTCTTTTCTTTCTATTTATGGTTTAGTTCCAATAAGTTGAAGCATCCATATAAGAGGAGTGTCCACTATAAGAGCCTCCATCTTGAATTTGATGGTCATGTGTACCTCAACTCCTCTTATATATGGATACATCAATAATGTTGGTTCTTCTCCTTGCTTGTTGGAGTGAACTCTTCATGCTATAGTAAACACTAATACTCATCCTGCTAAGTGAACGAATGCGTCACTAGGAGTATATCGAGAAAACTTTTATCTTAGGTAATGAATGCAAGGGTCATTGTAGATAGAATACTTACTAAATATGTAGCATAAGATGGATCTCTTGTGTGTTCGGTGTGTCTACATCCAAGTAACATTTTGGTCATCCTAGCATTTATGCTTTGATGCTTATGTTAACTTGCTACATAAAAAGGGATAAATGTTCAGGTCATTTTGGCTTCTTGTATTTGAATGCTTACATTTCATCCCGACAAAATTAGAACATATGTCCTATTCATATTCCCATGATCGCAATGTCAGTGGGAATTGTACAACATATGGATTTGTTTATATGCACAGTGATTAAAATTGCAGAAGCTTAGTAACTAGACCTAGGGTTGCATTGCATAAATGCATGGTTCAATGGTTAATTCACTTACATCTTTTGATGAGGGATTGGTAGTCTCTTCAAAGTATCATGTTTCTTCATGGCCGCACAAGCATTCGGTTCTTTGGTTCCTCCCCTTGCTCCACAACAAAATACTTGTCATTGTCAATCAAAAAACATGAAACACTCCATGAGGTGTCAGTCCATTCACATTTGCATTCTATACATAATTTCATCATCTATCTCATCTATATAACATCTCTAAATCAAATCCACTATGCATCTATACATTGCATCAATGATTGCATCTCATAATCATAGCATAAACATCTCATGTACATCAAATTAAAAGACAAACAATGACAAAAACATGTACACAAGGTACTCAACTCAAAATCTCATATATATATATATATATATATATATATATATATATATATATATATATATATATATATATATATATATATATATATATATATATATATATATATATATATATATATATCAAAGAATATGTCAGTACAAAAATGAGCACTATTCAAGAAATATTGATAAAAAATGATAGATAATGGTGCTAGCACACTAATCGATACATAGCTAGATAAAAAACTTAGAGAAAAATCCAAGTCTAGCTCTATTCGGCTCCCTCACCTCCTAGACGAGGATGAGGAGGCAATAGAGGAATATTCAGCCTAGTTGGTGGTCATGCACCTCCCAAATCCTAAGCATACTATGAGAATTGGGTCACCTACTGAGCCTCATTTGGAAAAACTGTGGAATAAGCTACAAAGTAATAGGCCACTCAAGTCACCTATAATCAGACCTCATCTTGTAGTTTTTTTCCCTCCACTTAGGTACTTGTAACTTCTCTCGTAGTCTAAGGATATCATGATCCCACTCTGTTATTTGAGTGTCACTCATAGCCACCTAAATTTGTAGTTCCCCTAGCTACCAAGATGCCTACTATATCCACTCTCTAGCTTGCATCAATTCATCCTGAGGTCCGATAGTAGGCTAGTCCTCCATCTCCTCATCTAACTACTCAGCCTGTTGCTTAGCTTCCACCTACTCCACAGTATGTGGTCTCTTTTGCCAACCTTTCTCTATCCCACTACCACCAACACTTGGATCTAAACCAATCTATTGAGGGGGAATTTGTACCTATCTCACTTGGTGTCTCACCTATTGTAGTGATCCCTATGGTGGCTTCTATGGAAGTTGTTGTGGTAGTCCCTATGGTGGCTGCTATGGAAGCTATTGTGTTGGTCCCTATGGTGGTACTTGTTGAGGCATCTATAGTCTTGGAGCCACCATCCCTAATGGATCTGTAAACCATGGGAAGGGATGGCTGACAAAATATGATTGATAGCCAAGTGCAATTTGGGCATCTGTTATAGCTAGTAGATAGTCCCCCTGTGTCACAACTAGGTTGTGCACATCGATCATAGACATCCCTAGCTCTAGCCTTGTTGACCACCCCCACTCTAAATCTCTAGCCAACTAGGCATATGAGCAATACTCTTAAGAAATATCCTATGGTTTCCCATACTACTGCCATACATGGGTGATGGGGAATCTCTCAATGATTTGTGTAGTCTAGCCTATTAGTGGCTGCAATGTAAACATCTAGCTTAGCTCCCAAGGAGTATCATCCTAGTTCCCAATCTCTCTCTAGAGCTACATATGAAAGATACTAGGTCATTGAGATAGGCCCTCCACTACTCAATCTTCTCTAAACCTATCTTGGTCAACTGGCCCCTATACCTACAAATGTATAGTTCTATGGGCTCTTGTGCATCCTCGAAAATGGGTCTTGTGACTTGTAGGTTCTCCCATGCCCAAATTTGCAAAACATAGACTCCAGTGACCATACTCCTCCACTCATGGTATACAATCTCATACATCTTGTGGAACATGTTCATGAGCATGCATTGTCCCCACCCAAATCTCTCAGGAGCATCTAGCATTTGCTATAGCATCTATCCCCAACCAAACTCTAATCCATGCTACCCTCTATCCATCACAAGGAAATAGCTAATAAAGATGGCCAAGATTGAAGCTAATCTATGTGTAGGGCCATATGTATGGACAAGCTCATCCCATGTGATGGCTCACCCTATACCCAACTCTAACTAGAAGATAGCCTGTAGTGCCTCTATACCTACTCTTAGTACTATTTCATACACTACCCTCAACCCATGGAAGGGTATGCATATAATCCTATAGATGTCCTTAGGGGTGATGGTCATCTCTCCCTCTGGTAGGTTGAAGGTGTATGTATTTAAATGCAAATGCTCCACCAATGTAGTCAGTAAAACCAAGATTCACCAACATTCCTGGGATTTGGCATAAATAGGATAATCTGAATTAGTCTGATGTAAGCAAAGGGTGAATAACTAGGGCCAAAGGCTCACCCAGCTATCTAGACCACCCTATAAGAGTTAATGCAATGGAAGCAAACAAAAAGTACAGCACCAAGGAGAGAGAGAACAAGAATACCTTTATTGATTCTTCAAATATTCAGCATACATGCCCAACTATAAAGCCTTCTAGGTTATGGCCAATTATAAATAGATTCAAAACTAGACAACCAACTTCAAGTTTACATCCTTTATTCGATCCTCTAAGTTCTACCTTCTTCCTAAACTCAAACCTATACCTCTTTAAATACTTTCCAAAATAGCTTATAGAAGATTCTAGAACATGGAGAGCCATAAGTCGACCCATACTAGAGAGATTAACTACCTAAACCAAAATTAAATGCAAGCCAAGTTAGCCTAAACTAGAGCTAGATACAAATAACTTAGCAAACAAAGACTCTAAAAAAACTAGCACTCAGCATCCAAAGGAATCACTCGACAACAACTAAAAACTTGGCATCTTCCAATCACTCGACAACCAAAGAAAATCACTTGGTAACCAAAGGCACTTGGCAACCAAAGAAAATCACTCGGCAACCAAAGGCACTTAGAAACCAAAGGATTCACTCAGTATCTAAAGGAATTCACTTGGCAACCAAAGGGACTCGACAACAACTAGAATGACTCAACATCCAAAGGAATGACTTAGCATCAACAAGAAAAAATAATAAAAGTGTAGGATTACAAGGAAACCTAGGATGCTCCTACAATAGACAACTAGGGTTGGAGAAAATGATTCTCTTGAATCATGCAAGTGTCAAAACCTAAGTTGAATCCAACTCAGATTGATAAATGCATGTAGCATCTTTAATTGGTCTATTTTTCCATTTCACCAAATACTCATAGTAATCTTTTCCTCTTGTACTCTTGCCTACTCTTTGATCCAAAATCTATTGAACTTCTTCAAATTGCTTCTTAGGATAATCATCAGGTATAGCCATTTTATCATCTGACTCATGATACTTGTATAAATCAGCAACATTTAATATAGTAGATATATCCATGTCATTAGGTAACTCAAATTCATAGACATTACTACTATTAAACTTCTTCAAGGTCTTACAAGGTCCAAATTTCTTCATCTTCAGCTTAGTATATGTTCCAACTAGGAATCTTCCTTTCTTCAAATCAACCATCACCTCATCACCAACTTGAAAATTATGGTGTCTTCTAGATTGATCAACATTCTCCTTATACTTCTAATAACTTTGTCCAACTTCAACTTCACTTCTTTATGCAAAGACTCCATAAAATCAGAAAATTCTTCTCTTGCAATACTTCTTTTTCCTTCACTAGCAACATCTCTCAAATTTTATATACCTCTAGGATGCA